>JBBPBO010000004.1:79066950-79563727 GCA_037974295.1 Cicer cuneatum
CCCCCCCCCCCCCCCCCCCCCCCCTAAATATAAGAAAATATTACAAATTTTGAGATTCATTTATTATGCAAATGACTTACTTCTATACCAATCTACGTTTAAAAAAGTGATTTACTTCTTTTTTTCCTTTTTGAAATACCTCGTATTATTGGAAAAAAGCTCTAAGGCCCAAAAGAGTGCATGACCAAATTACAGACAGGAACTAGAAAGAGGGGAATATCCTCAATCCACACCACTTCTTCATTATTCAATACATGCTTTGCTATAATGTGTAGGTGTAAAATATTTAATTTCAAGGTTATTTTAGGAATAAGGCGTAATAATTAACACATTAAATAAATTTCATCGGTCTTTGTATTTTTTTTTTTCCTTTTTATATATACAGCCAAAAAGAGTATAGAAAAAATAATACAATTTTTTACAAAAGATTTATACAAGAAATAGAAGAATATATGTAACGGCAAAGTCATGAATTATTATTCAGAAGGGTTCCGACCAAAATTCTAGTATTTATATAAAAGTAAAATGTTATTTTGGTTTTTTAAATGTGTGAGGTGCTACCATTATAATTTTTAATGTATCAAAATTAAACACATTATGAAATTCTTTTTTTATTAATAATTTTATAGACTAAATTGATTAATACACATTAAAATTTAAGGAGACTATAACATCTGACCATGACATCTGTCAATCCTCCTTTAGCTCCGTCCTATATAAAACTGTGATATTTAATTGATCATATTCCAAGTGTTTATTATTTTTTTGTTGTCCAATGCACTTCCATAAGAAAGTTAAGACTAATCATAAAATTCATTTAAGAGGCTGATATTTTTTCCACAATGATCTTCCATACAACCAACTAAAGATGAAATTTATAATTATATAATTAAATGATTCAATTATCTATCAATTGCGTAACATTGAATAATTATTATTTATAATGTGTTACTTTTCTTTGTAACAAATAAAATTTAAATTTTAATGTTTTTTAAAATTAAGTTTATTTTTTTATTCACTTGACCTTTTAAAATGTTGATGTTTTCAATATAACTTTAGGACACTGGCAACAACCTTTATATACATGTTTGGAGTGGATTAGTCCAAAGTTGTTTGTTGCCTAGCAATGAAGCAGCAAAAAGTACAAGTTAACCAGAAACACAGTAACTTGCACTGAATGCCAGATACAACCAATTAAACCGAACCCTGCAACACGTATGTACTATATGTTACTATATAATTGATTAATTATTTAATTATTAATTATATAGCTTATGAAAATGTTGTTGTATACTGTATTGTATTCATTATCATTTCGACGTCAGCTTTCCAGCAAAAGGGAAAACGACATAGATATTTTTTCAATTTGATATATTGAGGATTCGTCGAGTTGGCGAATATTGTCGTTATTTGATTTGTGGTGGTGGATGGTGGATGGTGAATCACTGAATCTCCTTCCTTAATCCTTAATGCCCTCATCACTCTCTGCATCTCTTTGGCGTCAAATTAATTAATCAATTAATTAACCGTCAATTTGATAGATATTGATTCTTATTCTTTCACCTTTAAACAAATGGATTGGGAATCTCGGGGCGACTTTACTATTTTTCATTCATAAGTAAAAACTCTCAAATCCTATTTTATTTCTTATAGTCAAGATTTTTATTCTTAGAAAAATAATAAATATTACCATAATTTTGAGTTTAAATATGAAATAAAAAGTCTAACATAATAATATTAATATTTGTCGATTGAGTTATGATTTAAAAACTGTTGGAATGAAATCTATTTTTTTTATACCGTTAGAGTGAAATCTTATATGGTATTTATGTTTTTCGCAAAAATTATGAAACTTTTAGGATTAAATATGTAAATTAGTCATTTAAATTGTAAGCGTTAGTTAAATTAATATCTGAATTTTGTAAATTACTAAATACATTCCTAAAATTGTTAAATAGTAATCAAAGTAGTCTATATTTAAACTTTTACTTTAAACATTATGATCTGAGGTGTTATTTTGGATATTTGACTCATCCACATTCATCTCATATCAATATCATCACAACATAGATTAATTTTTCTAGAAAATTTAAATGTTTCATTGATTAATTTGTTCATAATCGGTTAATGCACAATTATAATTACTCACAAATTTATTTTTGAGATAACAAAATTTCATAGACAAATTTGTATTTGAAAATATGACATTGATGCGAGATCAACATAAATGTGCCACATACCCAATTAAAGTGTCACATCAAAATATATAATGACAAAAATTATAGAAACACTATTTTGATTGATATTTTATAATTTTATAAACGTATTTGATAATTTACAAAATTCATATACTAATTTGACCGACGTATTCAATGTCAATAACCAATTTGAATATTCACTCTATTTTTAGTCTCTAAACATAATCTACATAGAAGGCTTGTTTCAAAATATGAATTTATATACTCTAAAATTTTGTTTTAAAGAATTCTATTACTGGATTTTATTTTTTTTGAGTGCGAGTATTTGAAGAATTTTCACTCCCACTCAACGTCGTCATTATATTTAGAAACAACGTAAGTACAAAATACAAATTATGTGGTTTTGATGGATTTTGATCATCTTCGATATGCTTTTCATTTGTTTTTTTTTTAATTTTCAATCACAACCATTCAAACACGAGTAGAGTCCTCTTTAATTCTCAAAAGAAATAAATAACTCAATTATATTGGGTGTATAAAAGTTCAATTATACAAGATAGATATTACAATTTCCAAAATATATACATTTATACACAATTTTTTTTAGAAATGACGGAAATGAATAAAGTGAACAATTGAAAAGACCTTAACCCTACAAAGATACCGTAATATTTTTACTCTTTTTTTCTCATATTTAATGGTTGAGATTACATTAGAAAAATTGAGAGATTTTTCAATTGAGATAATCCATATCTAATTTTGATATTTGAATTGGAAATAAAGAAGAAAAAAAAGCAAGAGAGAGGAAGAAGACGAAAGAGTTTTTTAATATACGAATTTTGAAAATGAATGGAAACTTAAATGTCCCCAAATATCATATTATATATTGAGACCTAAATGTCTCTTAGGTTCATCTTTATTATACATGGTGAACCAAATGCATGTGAAGCGTCGCATTAGCACTACCACGGTGTTGAAAAATCAATAAGTTAAAATCTTTATAGGAGCAAAAAAGTTACAAAGAGACAACTTACAAATTTATTATTGTTTGACTTCATACATTATCCACACAATTTTTGTACATAAAAATTGTAAACACTCTTAAAAAACACAACTACACAAGTCTCAATATACTAAAATGAGTAAAATTGTTGTGATGAATAAAACTTAAATAAGTATTTAATTTATAATAATTTTCTACTTTTTTTTTTTCTTCACACTACTCAACGCGTGACTTAGTTGATTATCTATTTTAGAATTAAATTTTTCTTTCATTCAAAATCTCACATAATCTTAGATTATTGACTTAATGTGGGACTTGGATGAATATTTATTTTTATACATATCTTTTCATCATTTGAAATCTCACATTTCTTCGTATAGTCTTAAATTATACACCGTCGGAGAAACCTATAATCCCATCAATAAAAGGAGCATCCAATATCAATAAAGTCACAATGTATATATATATATATATAAAAAAGAGAACTAACTTCTCTTCAAATCAACATGAGAGCTTATTGAAAGCCAGGAGTGGCCATGGCCCCTGCAATTATTTTCTTAATTAATTAATAGGTAATTTGGCTGGACAACAAGAGGAAGCCAGTAGAGTCATACTCTCTGTTTCTGACCAAAAGTCCTCCATTATGTTTCTATGCTATTAAAAAATAAATGGCCATCGTGATTTGAACTCAATTAGATGGTAGCATTCTTTGGGTTGCCAGTTGCCACCAAATACTCTTAACACATTACAATGTTCGGTGAGATTAGATATGAATCAAAATAAAATAAGTACGTATGGATGGACAAATTAAAACAACACAGTAGCAAAAATAAGAGTAAGGAATATAATTATTATTTAAAAACTTTGGCCCCCTCAAAATATATGAATATAAGTACGTAGTGTTTATTCACAATTTCACAAAAAAAATTTAATTACTCAACTTACTTGCAAATTTTACAAAGAGAAAATTATAAACCTTTCCATCCAATTTTTGCACCGAAAAACACTATATTCTCTCAAACATAACTTTTGCATACAAAAATTAGGGTAAATAGTACATGTGGTCCCTTAATTTAATTTCAATTAACGTTTTAGTCATTTATCTTCTTTTTTTTCGATTTGGTCCTTTATTTTAATTTTAAGTGACAATTTGATCTTTCGTTTTAAAATGTCAACAATATTATCTTTTTTTTTTACAAAAATTTAAAAAACTCATCAAAATTTTCAACCAAAACCCATAAAATTAATTATATTCTTTAATATAATACAAATTTCATCAAATTTGTAACTCAAATATTCAAATAAACTCATACAAAAATTTCAACAAATTTCATTCTTTATTTGATGTTGTTAAAAATGAAAATATGAGTTTATTTGAAGATTTGAGTTTCGAATTTGATGAAATTTGTATTATATTGAAGAATATAAATAATTTTATGGATTTTGGTTGAAAATTTTGATGAATTTTTTGAATTTTTGTAAAAAAAAAGGATAACATTTGACATTTTAAAACATAAAAAATCAAATTGTCACTTAAAATTAAAATAAAAGACCAAATCGAAAAAAAAAAAGATAAAGAACTAAAACGTTAACTGAAATTAAGTTAAGGGACCATGAGTGCTATTTAGCAAAAAAATTATAAATCCTCTTAAAGACACAATCCTTTAATACTCCTAAAAGATTAAAATAGCTGTGGTGGATAAAATTAACTTAAAATAATTATCAATATTTATAATAACTTTTTCTTTTCACGGTATTCGAGTTGAGACAGAGATAAATATCCACTTTAGTATAATATATTCTAATTTAAATAAATAAACTAACTAAATAAAATATATATCAGATTAATAAATTTTAAATTAACAGAAAAATTAAATTACTAATTTTAAGATATTTTAAACATTAAATAATATAAAATTTATTTTTAATTAAAAATGTCATTTTTAAGTTAATTGAATAGTTAATTTTACTAAACACTTAAATTAGTTTAACGGTATTTAATTTTTTTTCAGAATAAAATATAAGCAAAAGTGGTATCTGAAAATTTAATATATATGAAATTATTCGGTTACTCTTTTTGTTTATAATTTATTTGAGAGTATTAATTTTTCTCAAACAAAACATTTTTAAAAAGCTAAGGCTTAATTGCTATTTTGGTCCATTTATTTTGATCAATTCACGGAATTAGTTCTCCTATTTTAAAATTATAACAGTTTTAGTCAATTCATTTGATTTTAAAACTGATAATAATAATTTGACGTACATTCTCATGTACAATCATCTAAACGCATTAATAAATTATATATTATTAATTAAATTACAAAAATGATCAATTTCATAAGTTAAAACTAAAGTTTTTAGAAAGTTTTGTTACAATTTTAGTAGTGTTAATCATTTCAAATAATTGTATCATAAGTCACGTCAATTATAACACAACAAATCACTATTTTTTAATTTATAAATATGAATGAGAGACCAAAATAGATGATCGATTTTGTGAATTAAAAAAATATAGAGG
Source organism: Cicer cuneatum (assembly GCA_037974295.1). Classification (NCBI taxonomy): domain Eukaryota; kingdom Viridiplantae; phylum Streptophyta; class Magnoliopsida; order Fabales; family Fabaceae; genus Cicer; species Cicer cuneatum. The sequence goes on from JBBPBO010000004.1 coordinate 79,072,670, forward strand.
TTAAAATTGTAATTAAGTCAAAAGTCAATAAATAAATTTCAATTTCTTCATGTAAAAAAATATCAATTTCATTCAAAGGTAGTTTTCTGTCAATTAAGCATCGTGCACTATATATTAATATAAGCAATACGTAATCCTGTATTTTCTGATAAAATATTAATTTAAAATAACATGAACGGAAGATTCAATATGATATATATATATATATATATATATATATATATATATATATATATATATATATATATATATATATATATTCTAAAAATAATACTCATTGCAAAAACGCTGAGATCATTGTTCATGATCTGGTTATAAAAATAGAACAATTTATCATAATCACACGTATCTAAAAACAATTTAAGTTGTATTTAGTTTCTTTTGACTTGTAAATTTGTAATGCAAGGCAGAGTCAAGGCGTAAAGGCGAAGCCCCCCCTCACGTCATTGATATAGATATTATGTTAATTATGATTTGAATAATGAAAAACTAATATAAAGAGAAGAACTTAAGTCAATACATTTAATTTTGATGATGAATTATTATTCAAATGAATAATTTTCTTATACGATGTCAAATATAAGTTAGATATTTTATCAAACAACATTTTTTATATTATTATTATTATTGGGGTAATATATACATAAAGTTGGATATATGTTTAATTTGGATTTACATCGCTCTTGTATCTTTAATCTTGAATCTTAGCTATATTATTATTATTCTCTCTAGTCTAGCATTATACGGTATATAATTTATCAGTTATAGACCTTTTATTTTATCTTATCTCAACATTTTTTGGATAGTATCTTATCTCCAACTCAGCACACATTAATTGTAGTCATATATATACATCCCAAAAGAAAATTATCACTATAGTCCTAACCCACTACATACACATACACACACAAACAACTATATACTCGTAAATGTTATAGTTTGCGATCTCCGCGCAAATGGTATGAGAGGGAAGTAAATATAAATAAATTATAAATAAGGTTTTATTTATCTTGTAAGCATCTTTATTTACTTTAATATTTTTCAATAAAAATAAAAATTATATTATATGTATAAAATAATATTTATTTTTTGAAATTAATAAAAATTACTTCGACCAAGAATAATAAACAATATTTATAAAACAATACAATTTAAAGTAATTAAAATAAAATAATGAATGTGCGAATAAAATTACAATATACACTCTAACAAAATAAAATTGTAAAATACATACAACTCTAACAAAATCTATAAATATAATAAAATGAAAGTGTTAAAAAACTTCATGTCCCATAAGGTACAATTGTTAACGTCAAAATTATTAATTAAATCTATACTAAATCAAAGTTGATTTATCAATGTAAACCAAATAAATATTACAATGAGACAAAAAAAAAACAATGTTGTACTAAAATAATAAATAAAATAATGATACATCAGATGACGAAGTTATAAACAAGTAATTACATATATATATATATATATATAAAAACTACTTATTCAAATAAATAAAAAAACAAATAATTATATATATATAAATTACTTATTCAAATAAATAAAAAAATAGTGTAAGGGTAAATCTAGACTAAAAATTTATATTAAAGCACACATTTTCGAAAAAGTGAAATAGAATAAAAAGGAAAAAGGGTGAGAGGTTCCTGCTATGTTAGACAAAATTAAGCGGCAGTTTGCAATATGAAAAAGTATATGCACCGCACCGTTATATGAAATTTGGCAAATTTGATAACATTCATTCAATAATCAATTATCAACACTATTAACTTTACAGGTATAAAATTCAAATTTGCCTCATCAAATGATCAAGTGGTTATCTGAAGCACTAATAGTTAGTTCAAAATAAGCTATAATAATAAAGTTGAAGTTAAATATTCGTAAAACCTATTTCAAATTAAATTGTTAAATTAAATATTATATTTCAAATATTATTAATTTAGTGTTTTACTGAATAATAAATTAAAATGAAAGCATTCTATACATTCAATACTAAAATGGTAATTTAAAAAAAGTAGAAGTTATATATTAATATTTACTTTAACTTCTCATCGTATAATAATCTCAACCAAAACTCGTACTATGGAAAAAGCATCCCAACTAAGAAGAAGAGTTGTGGAGTCAGATTCCCTAAACAAAAGTCACGAACAGTACTTTACACTATTCTATTTCATATGTTTGATAATTTAATATACTTGCAAAATATATTATTTAATTGATTTATATTTGTAGTAAAATATCCAGTCAACGGAAAGATGTGTACCAAAATATCATTAGTTTTATTGTTAAGAGAAAAATTCAAATTGGTCTATGATATTTTAAATTAAATTTAGGAAAAATTGCATTTATTTTCTGAAGTTATTTTAAATAATAAAGCGTAGCATATAATATATCATGGCAAACGTCACCAAAGTTGGAAGGATTCTGATTCCCGGCACAAAGCAAGCAAATAGTACAAAATGAAAAAAAAAAATAAAAAAAAAATGCAATATTAGTTTATGGAATGTGAGAGTGAGAGGATGATTAACCTTATATTAGTTTAGTTTAGAAATGAGTAGATTACATTGTTGGAGTGTGTCGATTTTAGGTTATAGCTTAGGTCAGCTTTTGGTTTGACTTTAAGCCAAAGTTTTGTGTCGTCATCAGTATCTTTTTTCTCTCATTGTTTGGAATCATCACCCTTCTCTGTTTCCTTCTTCCTTCTCTCGCTCTTCAGCTACCATTATCATTATCAAGGTTTTCTTTCTTTTCAATCTACTATTATTATTATTATTTATGAACTGGAACAAACATTTTACTACTACGGTTTAAACAATTTAACTAAATTAAAAAATAAAAGACATGGTTGAGTTTGGTATCTTAGAGAATCTTTACATGAGGAGGTGTTATTGGTTTATGTTCCTTTTATGTTTACCTCATCAACTACTATATGTTATGTTATGTTATGTTATGTTATGATTCCTCTTTTTCTTCCACATATATTAAATCATTTATATTGTTTTCCTTCATTTATTGGAATCTTTCATTCAATCAAGTGCAAGTGTATGTGTATAGTGTATTGTGTTTGAGGAAGATAATATTTTTTAGCATGGCTACACCTTTTCTGCTCCAACTCTCTTCTCACTTTTTTATTTTTGATTCGGTGGATTTTGACTTTTGCTTATAACTCGAATAATTTCTATATTTGGGAATGAGGGGACTGAAAATTTTGATTTCCTTTTCAACAAAATCACAACTTGTCCATATTTTGACTCTATTATGTTGAAAAGAAAGAATGGCCTAATCTAATTATCATCATTTTGTTATTCCCTTTTTTCATATTGTTATTCTTTTGCAAGATTTCCTCTACCTATGATATATATCAATATCATTAGTTACTGACATCATTCACAAAACTTTGGACAGAGGACATTAATTTGGAGACTGAAGACACAAAAATTCTCACATCTTTTGACAACAAAATAAGGATATTTCAGGATCTGTTTGTAGTTGAAACATCTATAGAAGTGTTTGTTTTGGTTTTTGGGGAGAAAGAAGTAGAAATACACCCATCATGGAAGATGGTGCTTTGACATCATCTACAACCATGATGGAAGCTCCACAACCTGATGAAAATTCAATGGATTTTGATTACATGAGTGAACTTTTGTTAGATGGTTGTTGGTTAGAAGCATCTGCTGATGGATCTGATTTCTTGCTACAAAGTTCACCTTTTTCCAATCCCCTTTTTGACCCTTCATTCACTTGGCCTTCCTTGGACAACATTGACCCTCCTGACAACGAGGATCGACATAAGTTGCAAGATGCTTCTCCTGGCACCGAACAAGAAAGCCGAAGTCTACTTAATGTCGATGGTGGTAGCAACCAGAAGGAGTATCAATTTGAGACTTATTTGGGTGAAGGGTTTAGTAGGTGGTGGATTGGACCAACACCGAATTCAGGACCTGGTGGATCTTCCATAGTGGAGAAGCTGATAAGGGCTCTTAAGTGGATCAAAGATTTCAATAGAAACAAAGATATGCTTATTCAAATTTGGGTGCCAGTTAATAGAGGGGATGATAGGCCATTTCTGACAGCTAATGATCTTCCTTTTTCACTTGAAACAAGGTCTTTAAACCTTGCAAGGTACCGAGAAATCTCTGTGAGATATCATTTTTCTGCGGAGGAGGAGGACTCGAAGGATTTGGTGGCGGGTTTGCCTGGTCGAGTATACAGGGATAAAGTTCCTGAGTGGACACCTGATGTTCGATTCTTCAGGAGTGATGAGTATCCACGAGTTGATCATGCTCAAGAATGTGATATTCATGGAACATTAGCAGTACCGGTGTTTGAACAAGGGAGCAGGACATGTTTGGGTGTTATTGAGGTTGTGATGACTACACAACAAAGCAACTATAGCGCTGAACTTGAGACTGTTTGCAAAGCACTTGAGGTTTTCCTCCTTGCTTATTTGCATAGACTTTTTGTTTGGTGTCATTTATACAACACAAAAGGATGTATGTAACTTAATCAAAAAGAACTTCAGGTTTTAGAACAGTGAAATTATATGTTGCTGGCAACATTCGATATAGTGCACTTTTACATATTGAACTGCTCGTTATTTCTCTCTTGTGACTGAATTGCTCATTTTTACAAAGAAATGCTTATGGAAACGAACGTTTTAACATGCCATATATGAAAAGCTCATTGAAAGTCATAACTCATTAATACTAGTTTATTGATTGGGGAAAAGTTGTTAACTTGCAGGTTGTTGATCTCAGAAGCTCTAGACATTCAAGTCTTCAGAATGTGAAGGTACATAGAAAATCATCTCTAGGGAAGATTTTAATGAACTCATTCAATTTGTTTCTCATAACAAACTGATTCAATTTGAGCAGGCATGCGACAGGTCCTATGAAACCGCATTACCCGAGATTCAAGAGGTTTTGAGATCTGCATGCGAAATGCACAAATTACCTTTGGCTCAAACTTGGATCCCATGCATCCAACAAGGAAAAGACGGGTGTCGGCACTCGGATGATAACTATATACACTGTATATCTCCGGTGGAGTATGCTTGCTATATAGGTGATTCCTCGGTAAGGTTTTTTCACGAGGCTTGCATGGAGCATCACTTGTTAAAAGGTCAAGGTGTTGCTGGGGGTGCTTTTATGACAAACCAACCGTGCTTCTCGGCCGACATAACTTCTTTAAGCAAGATTGATTATCCACTGTCTCATCATGCCAGGTTGTTCGGATTGCGGGCTGCAGTTGCCATACGACTCCGAAGCATAGATAGTACTTCAGATGACTATGTTCTTGAATTCTTCTTGCCTGTGGATTGCAATGACAGCGGGGAACAGAAAAAGATGCTCACTTCATTGTCCATTATTATTCAAAGGGTTTGCCGCAACTTGCGAGTTATAACAAAAAAAGAATTGAAGAAAAATAACTTATCAGCCAATGAAGTGATGGACCTTGCTGATAGTGGATTTGCTAGCAGTGCAACATGGTCGGAACTCCAACACAGGAGGATGGCTGCCTCATTGGATGGTGAATTTTTTTTAAATGAAAGAATGGGTGGAGAATTCTCGGAACAAACGCAGCAACAAGAAAATCTTATTTTAAAAGGAGATATTGAGTCTGGTAGGGAATGTTCCCCTTCTGTTGAGGGTAACTTGTTGTCAAGTGTGGGAATAAGAGAGAAAAGACGAGCCAAGGCAGATAAAACTATCACTCTTCAAGTTCTTAGGCAATATTTTGCCGGAAGTCTAAAAGATGCTGCGAAGAATATTGGTGGTAAGCCTTATACACAAGCATTCCATGTTAGGTTTTTGTTTGCAAACACTAAAGTACCATTTGGTACGCCAATAGAACATAACGAGATTTTTTCTAGTCTTCTTTATTCTACTCATTTTAGTGAAACCAAGTTGTGTCATTTTGTTTTTATATCATCATGGTTTTGTTGGGTTTTATTTTTTAGTTGTACTAAACATATATGAAACCTCATGGTCTTGAGTGTCCCTTAGTTCTAACGTGTTTTTTAAAACATACTCTAATTTGGAATGTTAATACTTGTTACTCAATCCATATGTTTCTTGTTGTTATGTTCTGGTACGATTTTAGATCGTGATCTTGACAACACTGGCTCTACCTGTAAGGCCAGATACAAAAATTATTGATCACATTCATTGTTTATTGTATGTGTATATTGGCATATACAAGTGTCTCATCTATTAGTTTATTGTTTGTAATATCTATTAGAACTCTTTCATTAATACAATCTGTTGAATTGAATTTTTCAGTCTGTACTACAACTCTGAAAAGGATCTGCCGGCAACATGGGATAAAGCGTTGGCCTTCCCGGAAGATAAAAAAGGTCGGTCATTCCTTGCAGAAACTTCAACTTGTCATCGACTCGGTTCAGGGTGCCTCTGGTACATTTCAAATTGATTCCTTCTATTCAAAATTCTCCGATCTAGCATCACCAAATTTACCAGGAACCAGCCTGATCTCAACTCTGAATCAAATCGATAATCAAGTCTCATTAAACACACAGCCGGATCCTGACTCGTTGAGTCCAGAAGATGCATCAAAATCGTCCTCCACTTCGTGCAGTCAAAGTTCATTTTCAAGCCATTCCTGTTCCAGTATGTCAGAGCAACAACACCACACAAACAATGTTGCTAGTAACCAAGACCCATTGGTTGGTGAAGATTCTGTTGATGTTGTGTTGAAGAGAATCAGAAGTGAAGCAGAACTTAAAAGCCTGATTCAAGATAATAATAAGGCGAACCTCATGCCAAGATCACAAAGCCGTGAAACACTTGGTGAACACCCGAAAACCGAGTATCACCAATCTTTATTAAAAACCGCTCGCAAAGCGTATCGAAAGGAGGATGCCCATAGAGTAAAAGTTACATATGGAGATGAGAATAGCCGGTTTAAGATGCCGAAGAATTGGTGTTATGAAGATGTTGTGCAGGAAATTGGCAGGAGATTTAATGTAAGTGACATGAGCAAATTCGATATCAAATATTTGGACGATGATTGTGAATGGGTATTACTAACTTGTGATGCAGATTTAGAGGAATGCATTGATGTTTGTCAATCTTCTGAGATTAGTACCATCAAACTTTGTCTACAACCCTCCAGTAATTTTATCAGGAATTCTTTAGAATTTAGATAGAAAAAAAAATGCCTTTTGTGATTGTAAATTACAAGATCCTTTGTCATGTATGTGAATAAGTCTTAGAAGTTTGTAGTTTTAAGCCAAGATATATTTTTTTTTAAGGAAATTGTATTATTTTGTTAGACTATAAGGATACACTTTTGGTTATCCTTATATATACCAGAAGCAATAAGCAGGTTCAACTTTTGTTTGTTTGGTATGATGATTAATACAAATTGTAAAATTTACACCTCCATCTTACTTGCTTTTTTTGTCTTTTCTAAAGAATCTAACTCAGTATTTCAGGTTTTACAACATTTACACACACATTGCACCAACTACTTACGTTAGCACCCAAGAATAGTTTGAGTTGATTTAGTTAGTTTGACTAATGTTTTATCTTAATTGCTTAGTATGTGTTGGGAAAATAGTGCTTTTGAGGTGTGACAGTTCGACTCTATCTTCTTTCTGCAATAAATTTCCTCCAATGAAGTACATTTACATTATTTGTTTCCAAATCCACAAGAAAAACTTGAACACATGTTCATGATATATGAAATACACAGTATCCAGATGAAGAATTTTCAGTAATGGAATATTTACTTGAAAACTAATATCATTCATATAAAGACTCTTCAATTTGAGAACAGTTAGGGTTTTGCAACTAAAAATTTCACGAGTAAATTTCATTGGACAGTTGAATAAATACAACATATCAACAATTAGGGTTTCAATTCCTCTTCGTATTGCTGCGTTAACGAAAATGTTAAGTCGTTAAGTTCGTAACCGTTACAACATTTCGCGATAGCATGACGGAGTAAACGGCGTGGCCGAAAGTGGCGAAGTTTTGGAAGGTTTGAGCGTCGAAGTTGAGAGTGAGAATTGATTCCATCTATTTGAGAGGATGGTTGTGACAGGCTCACAGCGGCGTGTTTGGTTGGGAGAAAAGAAAGAATGTGACAGAGAAGTGATTCTGGAAGTGCGCTTAATCTATCTTCTGTTGGATTAACCAACCAACCGCCGCAAAGAAAATGCTCATTTAACTAAATAACTAACTAGTTTTTTATAAGGACTAATCTAATTAGTAAATAACCATTTTTTTGTGGTTAAAAGTAAATAACCAATTTATTTATATAATTTAGGTAAAGTTATATCCAAACTCTTTTATCTTATTTAGTTAGTTGTAACATAAAATATTTTAGTTGAATAATTAGTTATTTATTTTATATTAATTATTTATTTATTTAATTAATTATATAAATCTATGTAATTTGAGTAAAATAAAAAATTCATTTATTTTTTTCTATTTTTCTTTTATCAAGTGTTTAAATCAACAATTTTAATAATACTTTTTTTTTGTTATTTTAAAAAAGATAATAAATTTTATCATAATTAGACATTCAACTTAACAATATCGGAATTTGCATGTTGAGCTAGAGTTTAAGAACATTTTAATAATAACCTTTATTTGTTTTTTAATCATCTTTATAAATATTTATAATTTGAATATTGAGAAAAAAAATAATGCATATCAGTAAAAATTAATTTTACATTAATAAAGAATAACAATCATTGATTAAATCATTTTGTTAGATATATATAATTGTTATCATTAACTAACTACTAAATAACAATTTAAATTGACTCATCGTTATTTTTTTAAATTGGCAAAAAATTTAAATTGTAAACTTTTATAAAGATAAGAGATCAATTAGAGAAAAAAGAAGAAGACAAATTCTATTAAAATTAAATAAATTAAAGAATATTGCATATAATTTAATTTAAAAAAGTGTGAGATAATTTATATTTATTTGTGAGACTTAACTCAAATAACAAATATGATATTTTTAAACTAAATATCATATCTTAAATTTAAATTCAATATATCACAACTATACGAAAATTACTTTATTTATTGACAAAACAAATAAAAGACAATATACAGTGATATGAACTGTTTAAACAAAGGCAATAATAACTAAACGTTTATCAATTAGCCATCAAGTGCATCAAATAAATTGCTAACTTGACATTCTGTCTAGCATCTTTCAAATAATTAATTATTTTCTCTCCAATTACAACCCCAACATAAACAGATTTATAAGACAATAATGAATGATCATACTTATCTTTACAACAACCAATTACAAATATTATCAGAAGATATATGAAGGTTGATTTGTGATTCAAGTGATAAATTAAAGAGTGAAGTAATAAAAAAATCACGAAATTAATCTTCACTTTTAAATTTTAACAAAATATTAATAATATTAATATTAATATTAATTGTTGTAAAAAAGTTAAAAATTAAAAAATATTTTTATTGACATAAAATTAAGTATGACAACAAGACTCATTTACAAAATATTAACAATATTAATTATTCCAACAAACACAAATTATGTGTAAAGTAATTATAATAATACACAGATTCGTTTATTAAATTATTTGATAAGACTTGTGGGATAATAATGATAATTTTTTTACAGAAGTATAAATGTAACATTTTAATTCAAAATCTAATTATCAAAACTTGTTAGCTTAAAAACACAGGTATACAAAAATTAAGTGAATTACCATAAACATGTCTAATTAGATAAATGTATCGTGCACCCCCTCCCCCCACTTTGACCTCTCACCCCCTATTCTTTATGAAATGTCTTAATTGTCCTTTTTACTAACTATAAACCCATCTCAAACAAATTACCATTCACTTTTTCACCTCATTCGTTTGAAACTTACAGAATTCACCCCACAATTTGAAATATTCAAATCTTCGAAATAAAACAAGTACGTAAATTTAGATAAAATTCGAATATTTAAAATGTTCGAAGTTAAATTTTTGTAAATTTTCGAAAGTTTTGAAGAAGCTGAAACCTTCAAAGTGAAATTTTTTCCTAGATTATCGATGGTTTCGTCAAACTCTCGAATGTTTACATCACAAATTCAAGAATTAATCAACACTTTTGAATTTTTTGAAAGTTTCGAAAGACATAATTAAAAAAAGTTTCAAACATTTTTTGAAGTTTCGTGTGAAGCTGAAAGTTTCATTTGAAGTTGAAAGTTTCGAAAACTTTACTTTAACTTTACCCACGATCAATCAATGGAAAAATAAAATACGAGTATATTTTGAAAACTTAAGTTGAGTTGCATTTTTTTAAACATTATTAACATATTATTTTTAACGTTACCTACACACTAACCATGTAATCTTCTTAAAAAGATAAATTTATTCAATAACAAATTTCCTCACGGTTTTTCCGTGGGTAATTAATGATTTATCCACGAACTAAGATCCGTAGTTAATTTTCCAAAAGTTTTATGGATAATTTCGAAAGTTTCGAAATCTGAAAAATTTTGAAATAGAAAAATTCCAGAATTTTGAAACTTTGGAAACTTTCGAAAGTTTATAAATCTGGATAATTTCGAAAATTTGGAAAGTTTCCAAATCTGGATAGTTTCAAAAGTTTCCAAATCTGAAAAATTTTGAAGTTTCCAAATTTGAAAAGTTTCGAAATAGAAAAATTCAAGACTTTCGAAACTTTGAAAACTTTTGAAAATTTGGATAATTTGAAATTTCCGAAACTATCCATTTTGAAAAAATGATTGAATGTTTGTTGATGAATTCTGAAAAAATTTTAACTTCGAAGTTTTCAATATCTTCGAAACTTTCGAGAGTTTAAAAAAAATAACTTCGAAAATATGAAATATTCGAATTATAGCATAAATTTCCAAAAGTTTCGAACATACCAGGTTAAAAAGTGAATTTTAATTTTTTAAAAATAAATTTATAATTAGTAAAAAGGACATTTTAAAAAACTGGAGGGGTGGGAGGTTTAGGTGTGGGGGTGCATAGTATAATACCCGTCTAATTATTTGATTGGCGCCCAAATATATATACAAGTTCTTAAGTGAATATATTTTATGATCGGGCCCATTTAAGTTATGTATCACTAACAATAACATATAATGCACAAGATAGTTTATATTAAAATTTTCTACACTTATTTTAAAAATAATCACAAATTTCAGGTGAATACTATATACACTAATAACCTGCACAAGATAAAACGAATTTTAATATTTATCTTATAATTACCAATAAAATTTTACTTTGATACTTTAAAATAAAAATATTTAGTTATAGTAACTAATTTTAAAATCACACAAATGATAATAATATGGGTTGACTCTAGCTCCTAGACTCCTAAGATATGGTAAACTCAAGTTTAAATATCTGTTGGGGAGAAATACTAAAATTTAGTGTCTGATGCATCTTTAATAATATTATTTCTATTGGAGATAACTTATATAAAAAAAAAAAAATCACATACAATTGATTATATTGGCTGTATATAAGATTTCACACCGTCAATATATTAAAATTAAATTCTTAAATATATCAGGTCACCTTCATATTTTTTAACTTTGATTTCATGTTAGAGTAAAGTTAAATTAACACTGGCTATGTTTTCAATTAATTATTCAATAAATAATAAATGAACAGTTTAATTACTTGAATTCAAATTTAAATAGATTACAATCTGTCAATTTTGTTTTTTACTAACCAATCGGTCAAAGTTAAATTAGATAAAATGGGACTGTTACAAAATTTTATTAAATAGATTCATAGCATGATTAGGGGTATATGCATTGGTTGAGTTGGATTCTTTTTAGGTAAACCCAACACTTCAATTTTATTTGACTTGATTTGAGCTCTCAACTCTGATTTTTACATCAAATCTGAACCAAACAATCCGATTAAGAGTGGATTGAGTTGAGTTGGATTCGCGAGTTATAAAGAAAAAATATATTTGTTCTATTTTTGAAAAAATGTAAGTAAATTTTAATATTTTAATATCTCAAAATAATAAAATTATATCAGATATTATTCAATACTTAAAATATATCTACAAACACTTAAATCAATTAAATTAACAATAAATTTTTAAATATAATCTAACAACTAAATTTTAACTATACATTAATAAGTAAAAAAATAAATAAAAATATGTCACGTCATAGTTTGAGTTCGTGGATTCGTAATTTAAAATATTAAATCTGCTATTTAAATATAATATCATTGAGTTTAAATAAGTTGATTCAAAATAAACTTAAATTTAAATGAATTGGATCAAAATACCAAATAGATTAGGTGATCGAGTTGATTTACCTGCGCCCATGAACACGTCATATACGATGCAATGGACTTGTGGACTTTATTATACCATGCCCGGCGGCCATCACACTTCCGTGCTTCTCAATTTAACAAGGGATTGAAACACTCCTCATGTGCCTAAGCAATTTCTCTGCCCTCAATTAAAAATTTAAAATTTCTATTCACCTGTGTTTTCTTTTTCATCCACGTATTTGTTATAGATCATTAACAAACGGAGAGGATTCAGAAATACGAGAATCAAGAGAAAAATAATCCATCAAATATATAGGAAATACGAAAAGATAATTAATTGATTCGAAAAAAAAAAAGATAATTACAAATAACAACACCGGTCAAGCTAGATATAAATTAAGTATTCAACTGTAATAATTACACTAAAATATAACAGAGCTTTCCTTTACTTGTAGTCCTATATCATGTAAAATTGTTTTTCATTAGCTTTAACTTAACCTTACAAACAAGGGGTAATTAAACGTATATGAAGTAATGGTACAGAAGTTTAGGAGCAAATATGTCAAAATTGGTGTACTTTCCTTTCTTTACTGCCTAAAGTTGTTTGTACTTCACAGATTTTCTGAACTACATGCAGACAACCCATCATCCAATGCTTTAGTTTATACTTTATAGCTAAGAAGAAGTTGATGAACGATCTTCTCCTTGGTCAGTGATTTTACATCTTGAAGGTGGACCAAAGATGCTTAATACCACCTATAATAACCCAAAAAAGCGTAAACATATGTTTTCAGTTTCAAGAACAAAGTTCAAGCTTCAAGGATGGAAATCCAACGTGTATTTGTTGGCTGTGTCCAACGTATACAAATAAATATCCTTAAAATGCCAAAAAAACCATAAAGATGCATTCTAATAATCATCATGTAGAACCACTTAAAGATCCGGTGATTCTTGATCATTGACCGACAACTGAATTTGGTTAAACTTTATGTTTAGTTCTCCGTCTATTCCAACTTTTTCGTGTCTCAATGCAAAAATACCACGATTCTTAGAAGCTATAATATGTTTTAGTGGCATACTGTAATGTAACAATGTAACTCATTGCAGCTTTTCTACCATTTTATACTTTTGCTTAATGCATTAATGAAAAACAAATTAAGAGGATAACAACACTGACCGGCAAGAAAACAAGTCCGTGCAAAAAACCAAGAAGTACTAACGCCAAGTACATCTGAAAGTAATAAACCTGCAAAAAGAAAGGTTAGTTATTGCAAACATATATGTCACAGTCCGACCAAAAAACAGAGAATGAACTCATAATACCACAAAAACTTCTGTTCTTGAGAAGCAGAGAACGATTACTCCAACCAACTTTGTTAGTGTGATGCCACTGTAATCGCATAAAGAAGTGAATATTGTTAAAAAAATATATCATGCATAAATTTAAGACAGCAAATATGTGGATGTGGGTGCAGATGTGACACAATTGCCATGAAATTGGTGTTAGAAACAACACAAGTTTATCATGCAAATATGTAAAAACCAACTCGAGGAAATAAATTTTGTCAGAAGACTATCAGGGCATCTTAATGTTCATACCGACGAATAGAATTAGTAGCTAAACCAAAGAACAACATGAGGAATATGACTTCTCCCTTGCATACATGCAAGTCAAGAAACTGAACATTATATTTATGCTAACACAAAATCACCTGAAGACTGAAGCACCCATTGTACCTAGAGCCTCCTTAACCCGCTGATCTTTATTACCACTTGTTACCTGCAGTAAGATTTAGTGCCATGAAACTGACAGAAACTAGTTCATATATAAAAATGACAATGATAGTACTTAAAAAAATGCACCAAAACATAAGTAGTCCTGTATGTGTGTGCAAGGTAAACAAGAAAGCAGAGTGATATTAAGTTACTAACAGTGAAAGAATGAGTCATATGCACACAAAACTCGACAGCAATGCCCACTGACATAACAAGGTTGACCACTGAGATGGCATTCAGTTGGATATTCAGAATCGCCATCACACCCTACAAAACACATATAGTAAGTAAACAAACTAACATGGTGATTTGAAATTCAAAACATCAAGCACCAATAAAAATATAAAACAATATATAAAAAGAACTGTATCTAAATTACATATTTGATATTTCAATCAAAAATGAAATAAAAAAATTTAAGTGAGAGGTGAGATGAAGAAAAATACCATAAGATCAACAACAATCATGGTCAACACCAACAATATGATTGCTGAACTCCATAAACTGCATTAACATTGAATGGGAAGAAGGATCAAACCAATAATTGATTGATTCATCAGACAATAACTCACTGATACTTCTATCTAATTAAAGAAGTTAAAAGGGGAAAAAAATGGAACCATTTGTTAAATATGCTAATCCTCACCTGCATGTGATAACTAAGCATACAATAAATACTGCACCTGTTACATCATCATTTGATAGTGTTAGTAATTTCACAGCTCAACACCAACATATATACAAGTAAATTGCAGAGTGTAATAATTAAAGAAGTGATTGTATAATCTTATTCTGCTCATACTTTTATCAAATGTACAGAAATATGCACAGAATTCCAAGTCTCAATACTAACCAATAGCTATTGCAAGGTTGACCAGTGCAGTCTTCCATATATTAAGGTATTGCTCAAAAAACATATAAAACACTGAATATGGGAAGATCTCAATCTGCACAAGAGAAGGAATATTCGTTTGAACACATTGAACGTGGTAAAAATCAAATCTGCTACTTCATTCTGTTTTTACTATAACTACGGCAAGGGGCTCATATTCTCAATTACAGAAGAAATGAGCATGTCAAGACATTCCCTCATTCTAATTAGTATTAACATTTGTTTCTACGATATATTATCTAATCTCATGACCCAACAAATTTGATTCAGCATGCAGAACAAATCGATACACTACCTTCAAAGAATCAGAAACCCTTGAACTGAACTCTCGAGCAGCCCTCATGGAATTAACAAAGTCAACCTAAAACAGTTTTACAGTTAAACTTGGAGCTTTTTTATCAGCTTCAATCATAGAACAGATCATATAGAAATTAAAAATACAGCCAACCTGCTTGTTGAGTGGGGTATGATATGTACGGAATGATGATGCTTGAATAATGCCACTGTCATAGCCTAACAATAAAAATACAATACCAAAGTCAGATATTACATGATCTGGAACTTATACTGCTTCAGAATTGAAAGGGAGCTCCATGTCTAAAGTTGACATAAAGGAGAAACTTTGAACAGGACTTAAAAGTGACTTTGAACACAATAAAATAGCATCTGTAAATCAATGAACCTTTCAGTTCAACACTGCTGGTGTATGCCCCATGACCCCCTTTTGCACAGTCTGCAGATGGCAGAGCACTAAGAAACCACGGCAATTTCTCCCTAAATTGTGTTGTGGAGGGACGATCATTGTGGAGATCTGAATGACGGAAACACTGCACAATTTACCAAGTGTTAGATTAAGGCCTTAAAACAGAAACAAGAAAGTACCGTGACAACAGTGATGGCACTGATAAGACATTTGTCCATTACCGTTGTGCAATCGTTACATACTCCAACTGAAACACAAGAGCCTTCTCCAGGAGCACAGCAAGGAGGCTGGGAAGAAAAATTAATTTTGTCAGCTACCAGAAAATTATTTTACACTTTGAACACTTCAGAAAAATATTATCCTCCATCGTCTTTTCTCTTAATTTTACTACTTGAAAAAACAAAGAATTTGTAAGGAAGAGGCTTTTATTCATAAATATTATTTACCAATAAAGCAAAATCCTATCTTGTGGTAATCATCCTATTGTTTCTATAAATTAATTATTCTTTTAAAACTATCCGAGATTATAAGTTCCACATCGAGTAGTTTGGATGCTCGATGGAGTATTTAAGTGGTTTGTTTCTTCCTCCTTGACAGATAGCTTTTAAGGGTCTGTTTGGTTCAACGAAGAGGAGGAGAGTGGAGAGAAGGGGAATAGAGATATGTTTAGTACAAAAGAAGGGAGGAGGGATTTTAATAAAGTTTTTGTTTGGTTCAAGGGGAGGGATTTGAAATAGTTTTTATGTTTTTTTGGTTCCCTCTCCTCCCCTCCAAATCCCCCAAAATGGAAAATGAGCTCCTGAAGGGATTTTGGTTCTCTCCCCTCTTAACAATTGAACCAAACACAAAAACTTAAAAATCTTCCCTCCCCTACATCTACCTCCAACGAAACTGAGCAAGGGGTGGATGGTCCCCCAAGTGCTGGGGTTCTTATCAAATGGCATAATCTGGTTATCGTGTCTGAGAAAGGGATACCTACAGAGGGGCTGACCAAAAAGGCCAATTGAAGTGCAGTACAATGCAGTTGCTGGGATGTCGACTCTGCAGTGCTATTATAGGGACTTGGGTATTATGGAGTGCCTATTAAGTCCTACATGAAATAGTCTTGTATGCTCGATTACTTAAGTGTCTTGGTTCTCAGTTGTAGTGTTGCAATAGGGACTTGGGTTACTTTGGTTCTTCTCCCACATCGAGCAGTATGGGATGCTTGATGGAATACTTTGGTTCTTCTCCCTTGACAACTAGCTTTTGTGGGAGGGTCCCTCAAATGCTTGGAGGCTTATCACAAAGAAATACAATAAAGTATCTGAATTGAAAATCTTAGGTTAAAATAAATCATAAATCCTAGCCATGATCATTAATCTTGTTGTACTCTAGAAGAACATTCCTCATGTACATGACGATTTTTCTATTAAGTCACCATCAACAGATATGATGTCAGAATCATTACAAAAAACATCAATAAGCCCATATAAAATAATCGAGATTTGACACATAAATCGGTATCTTATAATGTGTGCACCAGACCTGATCATCAGGAGGGCAATAACTCCCATTTGTGAACTTCCTGCAGCACCCAAATGCTTCTGGAGATACCCACACAAGAAAGTCATCAAGCCAAGAAGCAGCTGGCTTTGCAATATAACTTGTGTCCGATACTAGGGCAGCTTTAGCGATCTGCATGGTAAAAAGACAACATCCATCACAAGGAGTATCCAAGCTATCACATATGTGTAGGGAAAAGAAAATTACTAATTAGTTAGTGCAAAGAAGTAGATCAATGGTACGGACTACCATCTTAATACAACAGGAATAAATTCAAAAGTAAACTGATGTCTCATTACGAAATGGTGTATTTGTAAAGCATATGTTCTGTAAATAACAAAATGTATGGTTATTGGTTACAATCATATATAGACCAGAATCAAATAAGCCAGATGTTATTGGTTTACCTCGTTTAAAAGAGAGTCTGAATTGCATTGGCTAATGGAGCAAAGCTGATTTGTATGTGTTGATTCTGAGCTGAGGTGGGGAAATAACATTAGAACAAACCGTCTCCAACAAAGAAGTATCAAGACTAGGTTAAGCATTTATCTTCCCGAGATATTAGCACCACATATATTTAAGTTAAGTTTCTGAAATACAGATATTTTCTAAGAGAAAAATTCATAACTAAGTAAAACATTGATCAGGTGAAACGAATTGTGATCAATTCCACCTCTTGATCAAGGAGGATGTACTAAGTAAAGCACAAGTTAGTATGATTCATGCTGATATATCATTAGAGCAAAAACATGAAAGTAACTGATAATATAATTAATATGACAAATAGTATGTATGACTGGCATAGACACCAATGATAAAAAATAAATGAAATAACATAAATTAAGAAAAACTTTTTGTAAAAAGATATCCATTATTAACAGTTAAACATCAAAAAAGAATATTATGTACATGCATAACTGGGTTAATTGGAATGTACAAGACTACAAGCGAGATACACTGCGATTCCTACCACTAGCACATACACTCACTGTACTCATGCATCCCTGCGAACTAACAGACTTGGTATAAACTAAACATAAAGGTGGATGCGGGAAGAAAAAAACATGATAGGACAAAAATACCTATAGTTATAGTTCTTCACAACAAAATACAGAGGTGGCCCAATTCTGAGATAGTCTGAAACATTATTGAAATACCCCTGCAGGAAGACATAGTTATAGTTTGGACACATACACATGGATAAAAGAAAGCATGAATACATGATGCTGGGCAAAAATGTCAAACCTGAAGATATGAGTCTCGGGGAAGAACAATCTCCTGCTCTAATCCAGGTTCAATTCTAGTACTCAAAGCCTGTGTGGTTCAGATGAAGGCAAAAATAGAAAGGGGGAGAAGAGAAAAAAAAGAAAAGAAAACGTAGCATTAGAAGCAAGCACAAACAGCAGGTGTGATTTAAATTTGGCTATAGAAACAAATCCGAAGACTTACGATGCTAGCCAATGCAAATGCCACAAAAATTGCAACGACAACTATTTTTACTCCCCAAATACTTAGAATGGGAGCATGAACCTCCTGAAGGGAAGACAAAGCATTATTATCAGAAACCAAGTAAAATTGGGGAAGTAATTAAGTCAACAAGCAAAACTTGGATAAAAATGTCATTAAATTCAAAAGGCATGCAAAAATGACAAAATAAATTCCAAATGTTGAAAGAAACAGATAGGGGAACTCGAAATTTAAGGATAAATAAACTGTCTACTGACAGCTTGACAAAGAATTGTGGCCTTCATCGCTAGATTACCAAAAAAAATGGATCTTTGCATCATTACAAATTCAAATCCCAACTCTGGTAGAAGGTTAACGTACCGTATCAACGGCTCCCTTTTTTACAGTTCTACAATTTCCCAATTATGGCTAGATTAAAATTTATACAACTTGCTTCACGAAATTGCAAACAACTCCAGTTAGGTTTTAGCCCTCTATTAAGTACCAGTTAACAATAATTGCTAGTATAGATAATGCTAATTACCTTCATATATCGGGCCAATAAACCAGGTTTCCTTTGTCCAATGCCTGAGGAGTTATGAAAAGACAAACTTCAATAGAATTCACCTAAGCTTTTAAATATTTTTCTAGAGTAAAAGACCATTTTGGTCATCCAAAGAAATAGATATTAAAGATGACAGAGGGAAAGCTTACAATCAAATTGAAAACAATAATTAAGTAAAAGTATATGAAGTTTCATCACAGATTAAAATTTTAGTTATACCTTTATGAGGGTCTGCATGCAAAGAATCCACTTTTATGCATGGAAAACAATCAACCCTCTTATCCTCAGCTCTCAAAGAGTCAAGAGCTATCAGAGCTACGAATGCAGTAACTTGCAGGAGAAAGTCCAAAAGAACAGCCAATGCTGTGAAAAAAGCATGAAAGGAAGGTAAGAATTAGCATTTGAGAAAACAACCGAGACTATTCCAGAGATATGAAATTATAAAAGCATAAAAGCTTACCTGCAAACATGGAGAAGACACGACATGCAGGCATGGAAATAAAGCTTCCAGCTGCAAATGCTAAAACCTCTGATAAACTAGCCAATGTTATTGAGGGTCCTACTTCCACAAGTGCATTGCTTATTCGTCTTTCTAAAGGCAACTCCAGCTTTTGCCTTTTCACAGCATGAACTAGTATGCACATATTATCCACCCCAACCTAATGGTGGGAAATTTTGGAAGACAGAACAGGATCAAAAGAATGGTAGAATATCATAATTGTAAACATTTTTAAAGTAAATTTTTTCTTTTCATTTATAACTTTCAGATTTTTTTAAATTAAAAAATATTTGTAAAATGCACGGAATACTAAATACTTACTACTGTGTATAAAAATAAGTAACAAACATTATTTCATTTCATGTGAATATATAAAAAGGGTATTCAGGCATTTTATGAAGGTATGAGTTTATGAGCATCAGAGAATGGGCATGCTCAATGAGTACATAAAGTCATTTGTGTTGGGCATGAATCCATATTCATGCCCACTTGGTTTGGGTAAGAAAGCTTCAACCTTGAATCTGAACCTGACCTATTTACCCACGTGATCATAAATCTTTCTTTATCTTCATCTATTTTTTCCATTACTTTATTTTTATGCACGTATTTCTCTGAAGCATCAAGAATTTGAATTCCAAAATTCAAGTAAGGAAAAAAAAATTCACAAGTCATGCTAAGCAACATGCTGAGGTAAATCAAACAGACCAAATTACAACTTTTTCCCGAAAGAAAAATAATCATCAGCATGAATGATGCCATCACCAAATACAGAAGGAATAGTGATAAATATAAGTTTTGCTGATAGCTATCATCTAGAAACTTTATAAGCAAGTGAAAACTTACAGCTAGAACAAGAAATGGAATAACTTCCATGATGATCAAAGTAGATTTTACACCAAGTGCACTAAATATTCCAACAGATCCGAGGACAGACAACATGACAAGAATTACTCCTGAAAGACCAAGCAATACCTATAATCCAGAATTCTACAATTAGATCTATATGCATTATAAAAAATCTATCTCCATGATATAAAATGCCTAAAATTAAAAGATTAATTCCATATTAGTAATGAAGGGTTAGGGAGGGGGAAGGATAAAGATAAAGGAAAAGGGAAAAGGAAGATGTTTTTATAGTAAGGTACCCTGGGACTACACCTTAGAGGAAAGATAGAAAGAAGAAGGTTGGGGTGTATCCCCTAAAGTAAGAGATATATATGCGAACATCACAAGATAGCTGACCTGCAATAAAACCAGGTACAATTCAAGGATTAAACAATACACATCCAAAAAAAGAAAATATTGAATGTTTTAGGAAACACGGCAGGGAACTCATTCACATAATCCATAATCATGCCTCAGACAAAAAAGTTAGTCTTTTTATGGTATTATTGAATAATTAGGACACAAAAATATAAACATAAAAAAGAATAGGGATATTACCAATATAGTAATAACATCTGCAGTACTTTCTCTTTTTAACTCTTCCTCTATAGAGCTTTCAGATGAAAAAGCCAGCGTCAAATTTCTTGATTGTACCATTGGCAACAGCTCATCCTATAACAAAAGACACAGTAAATTAATACAAGAAAACTAGGAGAATTAATCGGAGGGTAATAAGCCAGTTCCAGAAAACACAACAATGTCACATCAATAAAGGATAAGCAAGCAATGCACCAAGACATTGTATGCATATTTTTATTGCTTTTCCTACAAGGGAGGACCTAGACATAAGATGGGTAAATTAAGCTACATGTGATTGTGTGAGTACTAAGATTAACCAGGAATCAACCTTGACTCAGTTTCTTTTCTGCAGAAGCAAATTGGCCACCACTAGAGTTAAAACATAGGGTGAATAACTGTGCAGTCTTAGGTTTCGGGGCAAACACAATCCCAAAAACCAAGGTGAGGAGTGTCCAATTAGAAGCTCTTATTAGGCACTATCTCAAGTCAATGTGAGCTAGGATTTTTTCAAATACACCCTCTCACACCTAATACTATTGGGTTTGGTGTGCCTGTCTGGATAATGCAGTGAGTAACTCAACAACGAATCTAGGATAGGAACTTATCACATCTTAGATTTTGAGACTAACTCAACTCCACAAAACTGACTCGTAAGATTAGGAGTGTCCAAGCTTTATAAGCTCTTATTAGGCACTCTTTCTAGTCAATGTGATACTTGCGTTTTTCGCAATATAGGACAAGTGTGTAAATGAAGTTAAAAAGTATAAACACGAGATGCATACCTTCACTAACTGAATAAAGGTCTTCTCCCATGCAACTGCCTTTGCAGTTTCATTGCCTTCTTCATCAATAGCATTATTTACTGGATAAGTTACAATAAATGCAGAAGCCTGTCTTGAATAAATGGCATTATAGTTATCATATGCTCCACAAAATCCAATTCATTGATAACCCAGAAGAATAGAGAATGTACCCCAGAATACTCATTCCCGGAAAAACCTCCTAATACAGTGCTTGGATCAAGAGGACCTTTAAATGCACTCATACATTGATCTGCTGAGGAATAATGCTGAATGAATGCAATGTTAGAAATAATTAAGTCATTTTGAAATAATATTATATACACATCATTGCCAATGTTTGTTGTGGATAAAGTTTCATATTGATTACTCGAGATAGTAAGAACTAGAAAAAAAGCATCACTTATATCAGGCAAAAGGGCAAAGGACTTTGCACAAAATTACGAGTCTAAAATCTTTTAGAATTTAGAGAGATTTGATTTAATGTGGAAAATTGAACTCCTAGTTAGAAACTCCTGTCCCTGCCATTTGCAACCTCTGCCCAACTCCCCCATGATATGGGATTTAACATTCAAGAAGGAGCCTTTTGATCAAAGTTATATCCTCCCAGATCATTTATCAAGCATTCACATCAATTGTTGGGCAAGTATGCTTTCAACAGCAATCTTTTACTATATCATATTAAAATATAGAACAAATGCACCCAAGAAGATATTTAAGTAGTAGGCCAGGTTCCAAGTTTCTACGTGATCCATGCAAGAAATAAAAAACATGTAGTAAATAACAGCATTGACTATTGGATACGATTGCAAGAAATAAAAAATGTGTAGTAAATAACAGCATTGACTATTGGACACGATCAAACAGTACGGGAGAAGATCTTAGTAATTTCCTTTCATGTGAACATGCAAAACAAAAGCAGAACTAAGAACCTCTACTACAATCAACTTCATGATGTAAATTAACATTTGCTACCTCAAAACAGTAATTGAGATGCTCAACTCCACCATAATTGTCGAAATTTTCGGGGTCCATTTTGAAGTACTGTCAATTAGGAAGAGAATTGCTCTAATCAAAAGAAGATAAAATCGTGCAAATTTATTACAATAATAATAATGAAATATTAAAGTTCTCTGCCTGAAAAACAATAACTATACCTGCAGAACGCTTTGAGTGGCACAATCTTTGTCTAGTGGCTTCATACATATGTCTTGGAGAGATACCATCAAGCCAGAATAATTAGCACGAATTGCATCAACCTGACAGCCATGGCTTCAATTTTAACACAATCATCGAAACATTTCAGTAGTGCTACTAGATGGAACACTTACCTTCTTTTGAATTTCAAACAGAAACTTAATGTTGTCCTCTGATACAATTCTTGGTGATGTACTATTCACATGATCTGGAACTGTTGCCAGTATGAGCTGCAAGTAAAACAAGCATGTCATCTAACATGATAAACGAGCAACAAATCTTGCTTGAAGATTATTACATATTGCCTCATGTTGCATAATGCAGAATAGCGTTGACTTGTTAGGAAGATCAAATTAATATTAACATTAAGCTATAAAAGAAAAATGATACTGTTTAGCATGGAGTACAATTAAGTACCTGTTCAATTCTGTAAAACGGAGCAAGATGGCTGTCAAAAAACTGCTTCTCTTCTGCTGCTTTACTCCCAGGTCCCACCCAGAGCTGAAAAGTGAAGGAAGTTTTTTGGCAAACTCAACTAATGTAAAATATATAACAAGGTAAAAGAGAAACGTTCAGAAATCATATAACCTTCCTAGAATTTTTACGACCAAAGCATAGTTCATTGTACTTTTGATTCAAATTTTAAATTGCAATAGTTCACTGTACTTATTGATACTCTCAACACTCACCAGAAGATTTTTCAACCATCAATTTTCCCCCCTTAAAAACACTTCTCAAACAGTGACATCCACCTTATCTCATCCATAAAATAAGTACAAAACACCATGGGATGTTTAAAGCAGAACCAAAATTCACTTTCAAATTATGTCCAAAAACAAAAGCATCAGTCTCTTGAACTAAATCAACCCATCTCTAGAAATCCAAAACACCAATGAAGTGGGAATTCAAGTGAGTGGAGATATAAAAAGTGAAAAATCGGAAAAAAAAGTTGTGCTAAAAATACCACGAGCATTTGAAGTCAATGAACAGAAAACAGACACTAATTTCAAACCACAGAGCTTATTACTTATAGGTTTCAGAAATGAGATGAAAAACTCATACATTGTACATGGAAATTACATGCATGTTTATCATGTGTGGAACAAAGATCTCACTAACAAGTGGATAGACGCTTTCACGGTGAGTCAGTAGAATTAAACAACATTTTAAACAATAGAGAAGAAGCTATGCCATACCTTCTCAGGCCGCGTCTCAACCTTCAATCTGATTAGACCTAGACAAAGTACAATAACTATACCCAAAGATGAAGCCAAGACCATTATTGGGTTTCTAGCAACATATGATCCATATTTCCTGATAACATTTGTAAATATGTAGTCAGATATTGTTCTATATTAGTTGATATGCAGTTAATAGCATAGACAGTGACCTGTAAAAATTTGACATGTATCCTTGCACAGCTGAGAGTTGTACTTCGTTTCTTTTTTCTGAAGCATCTTCAATAATCTTATAATAAAAAACAACATCGGCATTGGGCAAACAAGCATGCATAAGGAAGGAAAAGAAGCAAACTTTTTAAGATAACTTTCAAGCATTTGTTAGTAATGAATAAATAGCATTCAGTCATGAACCTGATGCATTGGGAGGTTCTCGTCTTTCTCCTGATTACGAGAATACTGCACACCACCATTAATGACATTAGACACTGATTTTGTTCTATATGTCGGCTTCCTTTCCCTTATCCGATGATACAATCCCCAACCCAAGAACACACATATCAGTATGATGTATAAGACTGCTAAAGTCAAGTCAACACATTTCACCTACAGGAGTCATAAGGTAAAACCATGTCAGTTAAAGCATGCACAATAAGCTAAAATCACACTTTGTCCTCCGCGAAAAGAAATAAATGCAACTGGAAAATATCAAAATGATATCATTAAAGTCCTTTACCATCAAAGTCCCAACTTTCAAGGAACATGAATCCCTCGTGTAGGTGGTAGTTGAAGATGAATTAGAGCATACTGAAGATGAAGGACAGTCACCACAAGAACAGCCAAGAGAAATATCACCACACGAATAAGCTGAAACATTCATAGGTTTCATCCCAGATGATCTGATTGTATTTGGCTGGAAGGTAATTGCATATGGTGAACCAAGACCATTAGGGGCTGCTTTTTTACCAATAAAAGCAAACCACTCTGCCAAAAGCAATGACAGAATAAGCATCAAGCAATACATCTGCCTTTTACTCTTAATACTTGACAGTATACATAAAGTAGTCAGTAATATAATCAAGGAGATGTCCTATAAAATTATATTAACAGATACATGAGAAGGAGGAATGATATTTGGTTAAGGATTTGAATTAAAAGTACAATTTACCTTTAACATTTTGAGCATCACCGCCGATAAATTGCATAGCTCGAGAATTCATGGTACCAAACTTTACATCCTTGCAGGACTCATATAACCCTTCACCAAAAGAGTCACTTACAAAATAATCGATCCCACCCACTGTCAAATTAGCTCCAACCTAAGAATTGTAATAATTAGAGTAAATAATTGCAATGTAAAGTTAATGCTGCAGCAGCTTGTGATTTGCATCAAAAATACTAATGTCAAAAGAAGGCAAATGCTAACAGAACACAAAATGGGCATTTTCTTAGTCATTATGATTTGTTAGTATGGAACCAACAAAGAATCACCTCACATGATGCCCGTTTGATTGAAGTTTTCTTTTTATTTTGAAGAAACAAAGACATGCAACAAAAAGTGCCAGCAAAAAAGCATCTTACTGGAAGCTGAATCATTCAACATAAATTTCTTGTTGTTCTAATGAGTGATAAATAACAAAACTGCATGTAGAATAGGCAAGATAATTCAATAAAAAATGAAAGCAATGTGCTAGGTCTTACCTTGTCCACTGAAGTCACATTGATAAATAAACTCTGACTTGGGGAGCACGTAAGCTCGCAGAATAGATTCAGAAAGTTTCTTAAGCATGCTGGACAACCTACAAGAAAAGGAATTGCCTGCCAGAATAGAACGTACTATGTATTATTGCATATCAGCATAATTTAAAAAAAAAACAGTAACACTGAGGGAAGAGCAATATGATATAGAAAGATGCAGATACATATAAAAGCAAACCATTACTAGTCGATATATTAGTATCCATAAAGAAAAGAAAAGAGAGAGAAGGGGACTGAGCGGTGAATATATGCATCAATAGTACAAAATTCGATATTTATACCTGTTGCACTTGTGTTCTTAATGTGTCAAACTGAGCTTCTGTACAGCAAACGTTCCCAGTAATTGTTGGACACAAACTTTGGATCTTCGATGAAAGCAAATCATCTGGCTGGGAAAAACAAAAGAGTTCCCAAAGTCATGACACAACTTGAAGCTTTAAAAGTTAAAAGTAGATGTGATGCTATCTTTTATGCTTTTAAGAACAAATATCAAAATAAAAAAATTCATCACAAAATATTATTTATTACACGGAACAACAAAATGAAATAACTAATATTGATAAGTAAATTCCCTAAAGTATGTATACCTTCACAGCCGGAGAACCATATGGACAGTTAACTACTTTACCATCACTGCGCTTTCCACAAATGTCGTACATTGCACAGTAATCCTCAGAATGCCTTTCCCTGTATAAAAAAAAAAAAATAGAACTCAAAACTGTTTTCTGTTTTCCAGATCAAGAAATTCTGTGACACCTATTATTTTACAATTGTATCTTTGAACATAAAAAAAAAAAAAATACACACACCATATTTGTTTATCTCTATCTTTCAAATACTTTTTAACTTATGCAACTTACAAACATTTCAAAAATACACAAAACAAAAAAAAAAACTTATTTAAGATCAAAATTTTGATGTCCAATAATCAATTTCCATAATTTTAATATACTTACCCAATTGCTCTGTCATTAGATGCCAAAAGAATCCTCGAGGACAAATTTTCTGCTTCTGCTAAAGATAAAATTAAGCAAACCTGCAACAAATGAACCGCATAAATGTTCAAGAAATTGAAGCATTATCAACAAAATCATCAAGCAATAATTCAATAAATCCTATTCTGCTTCCCGTTGTAGCTTTCAACAAAGAGTTCAACAACAAAAAAACACTAATTATTCAATTCATCGATCATTGACAAAATCATGAAGCATTTTGAAGTCCTTCGTTTTCTCCCCTGTTTCACACAAATTTTTCCCTCACGCGCTAATTCACTTTTCATAATCGAGTTCTCTCTATATATTTTCTTACTATTATCCAAATAATATTTTTAAAAATAAAAGAAGAAAAAAAACACACAGAAAGACAAACACGAGAGGAATTGCATGGTGTGAATGTGAAGAATGAACAATGCAGAGTGGAATTGGAATTGAAGAAACGGAGGTGAAGAGAGAGAGAGATTGCCTGTAATAATAGAGAGAGGAATATGAGAAGCCCTAAACGAAGGTCCATTGTTGTGAGGTTTGGTTTTTGGTGGTGGGAGTGTGTGGCTTTCAGACTCAACTACTCAACGTTTGCGGTTGTAGCTCGGCTCAGAGTGACAGTGAAAACCGCATTTATAAGATTACTTTAAGTATTCTCCTAATGAAGTTGACACCTTTACGAATTGTTAGGGTGTATTTACGTTCACGTTGCATCATTAATCAAGTAATATGCATTTTGACTCGCCTAGTTACCTCGATTGCTGAAATAAATTATATGGAAAGAGTATTAATTATTGATATTTATTTATAAAAAACCATATCTATGCAATTTATTTTAGGATATTTTTCACCTATATCCTTTTTAAATAAATAAGTTTTAATATATTCTATTTTAAAATTTATACTTTTTTATTTTTTATTTTTTCATTTTCATTTTCATGAGACGCGAAAATACTACTACATGAAAGAAATTTGTTCTTCCTTCTTTAGAGGATGTAATCATGTGTTGTTTTATTTTATTTTATTTTTAATAAATATTAAATTAATAAATAAAATATAATAAAAAGATATTAAAAAAATTAAATTATATTAATAAAATCAAACATACATCAAAATTAATACGGTTGGAGTAGCCAAGATAGCTAGAAAATTGGATTAAAACATGTGATTGATGAAGATAACTATTTAAGTCACATGAAAACCAATGCAGTCAATCAATGGAGTATTAAAAGGCATGCGCAATCTTTCGATCACTGCTTTGATTGAAACAATTTATTATAAGACAGAGACATTATTTCCAACAATGAAAATAGTACACAGAAAAATGCATGAATTTTATGAAATCAAAAATACATAAATCCAATAGTCATAAAGTCGATAGTTTTGATCAGATCAAACATACTTTCGTTGTCCACTATACGGTAAATCCAAAAGAAGGAAGATCAATTGGTCATTTCATTGTCAATCTTCATAACAAGTGGTGCGATTATGACAAATATCAACTTTGATGTATTTTTTTATATTTAATGTTTAATTTCATTAATATAATTTAGTTTCACATCTCCGCTTTGCAATTTACTTAGTGAATTACAACTCCAGAGTCATATTTGTAGATTTTATTATATTTGTATGCATTTGCCATTTTGCGATATTAATATGAGTGTTGTAATATTGTTCGCAAATTCATTTTTTTCGATTTTAGTGATTTTGAATTGTATTGTTCTCGATCGTTGTAATTTTTACTAATTTGAATGAATGAATATCGTTTTTTAATAAAAAATATATAAATATTGAATTACATCAATTCTATCAAATAAAAATTTCTTAACAGTTTTTTTTAAATTATTTGATAATTTATTAACTAATTCTTAGGTTTTATATTGGGTCTAACTCATTACTGCAAAATTCGCTTATAATGTGAAGGGATCTCTCTTTATAAACAATTCTATCTTAATTTTGTTTATATGAGACTTGAGTTGTTCTTAATACTAATTTCAAATTGACATCTAATATTTTTTTAAAAAACAAGTAAACATCGATAGTTAAATTAAACATCTATATATTTTGGATTTATATATATGAAAATTTGTGTGTTTGATAAATATTAATGGTTGAATTATTAAATTCAATATTTATTATACATTATTAAACAAAGTATAATTCAACTTAGTTACGCTTGAAGTAACTTGTCATATCTCATATATTACATATCATGGATTTAAAAGCGTACTTGTGAGCCAACAGATGTTGGCAACTTGGCACAAAAACTTTGTTAGTGATTTTTTAAATACATTTGTTAGCATGTTTTAAATCTTGATGTTTGTCTAATGACTCTTCAAGACCGGATTGACGCACATATTTTTTTAATAAAAAAGCGCTTACTTGTTAAGCAAATTAATTAATTATTAGTACCTGCTAGCGGGGCAACGTGTGTGGTTGTAACACTAACATGCGTTCTTCTTGTTTTTTATACAAGGTTGTAACATGCGTTGTTAGTACGACTTACTTCATCTTGTATTAAATTTTCACGTAATCATGCCATATAATGTTTCGTGTCTACTTTTTTTCACAAATGAATGTCAAATAAACATCAATAAATAATTAAAGATCTACTTTTTTTCATAAATGAATGTCAAATAAACATCAATAAAGAATTAAAGATGGACGGCTATGTGAAGAAGGAAGGAAATAACATGAAGAATAAAATTAAAGATGGTCAAAACAAAATGACTACAAATATCATGATGAGCCATCATGTTGTATCCTGCAAGTGAATGTACCCTTTTAAAGAAGAGAATTTATGTTGTACTCTGCAAGTATATAAATAAATATTCATATACTGGTAGTATATTCGATAGATGAATAAACTACTAGTAGTATAATAATAAAAAAAACATAGAAGAAAAGGACTATGATAAGATATTTCAATCATTAAGTAGTGTAGCTAAGAGTTGAGAAGGGAGTGTGAGTGGAATTAATGATGTCGATTATTGTCGAGTGTGAAAGTGGAGCCAGGTGGAGTGATTGGAGAAGCATGACAATATTGTAGACTAGACATGGGACCTTAATTTAAACCCAAACAATCCCAACCGGTAAATATATTTGTGAACTACTCATTTCTATTTTAGATAGATTGTGGGAAAGAAATTCAAAGAATGTGAAGTGTGAAATGGTGATGATGAATTGTGAGTAAGTAGTGTCCCTTTGCTTTACATAATGGCCCATTTGGTTTGGAAAAATTGAGTATTATGTATGTTACTACTATATGAAAAGAAATTGGAGGAGTCTTTAGGCGTGACCGTGATGATTAACTTTCATTCATTCATTCATATGACGTTATTATCGCTCAAACAAGCAACGCATACACAACCACGCACTTTTTCATTTCAAAAGTGGATAATTCTCATTTCTCATTCACACTCTCCCTACCTAACTTTATCCTGCGTTAAAGTAGGGGACCTATGCCAGTTAGATTTGTCCCAATTGCCTTTTGCATTAGCACCAAAATTCATGTTAGGGAAGTTTCTTTTTTGTAGAACTACTGATCTGTAATTAAATATTAAACAAAAATATAATTGAAAAGTGGATGTGACTTACCTAGTTATAAATTATAATCGAAAAGATCAATTTTTTTAATTATTATTGCACTAATGTTAGATTATAAAAAATTGCAAACTTTTAATATGAATTACGGATCATCATAAATCGTATTTGAAATATTTAAAATTTTAATGATTACAAATTTCGTTAAATGTTAATAATTATTTTTATTTTTATTAGGTTAAATAGCACCCGTGGTCCCTTAACTTAATTTCAGTTAACGTTTTAGTCTTTTAATTTTTTTTTTCGATTTGGTCATTTATTTTAATTTTAAGTGACAATTTGATCTTTTATGTTTTAAAATGTCAACAATGTTATCCTTTTTTTATATAAAAATTCAAAAAACTCATAAAAATTTTCAACCAAAACCCATAAAATTAATTATATTCTTTAATATAATACAAATTTCATCAAATTCGTAACTCAAATCTTCAAATAAACTCATACAAAAATTTCATCAAATTTTATTCTTTATTTGATGTTGTTAGAGATGGAAATATGAGTTTATTTGAATAGTTAAGTTTCAAATTTGATGAAATTTGTATTATATTGAAGAATATAATTAATTTTATGGGTTTTGGTTGAAAATTTTGATGAGTTTTTTGAATTTTTGTAAAAAAAAAAGGATAATATTGTTGACATTTTAATACATAAAAGATCAAATTGTCACTTAAAATTAAAATAAATGACCAAATCGGGAAAAAAAAAGATAAAAGACTAAAACATTAACTGAAATTAAGTTAAGGGACCACGAGTGATATTTAGCATTTTTATTATTGAGATAGTGATTTAAATGATAATAGTTCGATAAAAATAAAGAAAAATAAATATGTATTTCGTATTAAATTTATATCAATTAAATCACCGCTTTATCCATTATAAAAACGAGGAAAGTTGTGAATTACTACTTCTGAAGTGTATTGTCCGTCGATTGTCGGAATTTTCAATTATTTTTAAGTACCGATCCATAGTGAATCATTTATGAAGATGTTCCAATGTAAAATTCACTTGTGAAAGCTCGAGGTCGACCCAAGAATAAAGTCACTAAAATAATCACTTTAGGTCACCAAAGAAAATTAAATTTTTTCTTAGTAAAAAAGACTCAAACAATATTTTGTACTTAATAAAAAGCCTCATATTCTTGTATTTTAAAATCTAAAATTAATTAAATCTTTATCTAAATATAATATTATATCAACAAATATTAAATAATTAATTAGCTAAATTATTATTTGAAAAAAGAAATATTAGTCAAAGTCAATTATATTAATTTAATAAATAAGTCTGTATTCTAAAATATCTTAAAAAATTCATATTAAATTTTGCTAAAAGATTATTATAAACTCTAAAATATTTCATATTAAATTTTGCTATAGATATCTCTATGTCTTGGACCGGTCATGTAAAAGATATATTTCAATAGGATGAAGATAACCATTCATCAAAGACAAAAAAAAACAAAAAAAAAAAACTATTCATGTACTAAAAAAAGAGAGAGAATTATTCATTTCAATAAAATTTATAGACTTAAATATGTTTTTAATCTCTATAAAATTTTGAAATTTCGTTTTTAGTCCATGCAAAAAATCACATTTTTAGTTTCTACAAAATTATTATACATGCATATTTAGTCCTTGTTAAAACATCAACATATATTTTTGTATAATTTTGTTGTATACATGTTTACAACACTATAAAAAATTTCTCAACAAAAAATCAATTCAAAATTCGATTTCTAGATTCATATTTTTAAGACACTTATCTTGAACATATGAAATAAAAAAAATCATATTTAATTCATACAAAGTTAAAAAATTCTAAATTTGTGTGGATGGACTTTTAATAATTTTTTAAACATGCTTGTAAAATATCATTCAAAAATTTAGAAGTGGAAGGATGTTTCGTTCCACCAAAGACTAAAATAATTTGTAAAATAATTTTATAGAGACTAATAACGTGATTTTTTTATATAAGAACTAAAAACAAAATTTTAAAATTTTATGAACTAAAAACTTATGAGATATTTGAAAAAACTTATAAAATTTAACTACCAATCAAATAATTTTAATAATGATTAAAATACATATGAGAAATTTGAAAAAGCCTGATTCAAATTTATTTTTTTACTAAATACCTTTTAAAGTCTTAGTAATCTGTATCAAAACATTTATGATTTTAAAATATAAATAGATTGTGAATTATCTTTTAATAATATTTCAACTACAATATGTTAAATAGTTCATTTTATCTGCCTACAAGTATTGAAATGATTTTTGTTTTTATCAATTCTTCGAATGTACTACCCAAGGTTAACAAAGGCCTGTGTTTGGAAATTTAAAAAATCACACTATCATCACACGGTAAACAAATTCTAAAAGTTTTAACTTCTACAAATTCTAAAAACTTTAACTTCTACAAATTCACGTCCAATATTGTTAGAAATGGTATTGGAACTTCAATATTAAGTGTTAGAAATTTATAACTAGTGTTGTGTAAATTAAAAAAAAATAAAAAAGTCTCATATAGGAGAAATATAGTAGTGTTTATAGGGAAGAGATATAACATACACAATGTTGTGAAAGAGAGATAACACACTCAAACCGACCACCAAATACACAAGTCTTATTTTCGGTTTTATTTCTCCTCGTTAGTTTTCACGTGACCGAGTCTTCCTCCAATTTTGCAAGTCATTTTTTCGTGGACTGATTTATCTTCAGAGAACTGCTCAAAAGCCGCTCTCATGGAATTTGCTTAGAATAGATGCAAAATTTCTCTATAAATAGAGGATTCCACTAAGTTCACAAATTATACCAAAATTCCGAAATAAATTTGAGTTTTCTCTCTTTTCCCTTTTCTGTTTCGCCCCAAATTTTCTTTTTGTCCTTTTACCAGAAAAATTATCCTTTTAGATTTTTAGGTGGTCACAGTACCATATTACAAGTGACCTTAATTGCTATATTTAGAAGGTGTAATTTTAGAACAGTTTTTACGGTGCAATAGTAAAATCAATACAGTGTAATTGTGTTATTTTATATTGTAAACATTGTGATTGATAGTTTGTCTTGTACAATTTTAGACAATGTCGCAAAACATCCTAAATAGAGCAATCTAGTATGCGACTCCATTCATCAATGCATTTGGGCACATGTTTCTAGCTATGCAATGTGACATTTTAAAAGCTCTTTATAGCATAGATTAGTTTTTTATAACATGTTTCTAAACTTTGGGTCGTAATTGAATTTTAAATTTATTATTGCATATTGACCTCTGCTCGTTCTGTAGGCCATAACTTGAGCTATTAATATTGAATTGATGCATGCAAGTAGATGCTGGAAAGCTAAAAATTAGAGTTACAACTTTTGAGTTTAACTGATAATGATTTAAAGTATATGACATAATCTATTTAATCTCAACTCTTGTTTGAGGTTAGATTCTTTACAAGATGTTTCAAGATCTAATGATTATAAACTCGAAACTAGACGTTACTAATTTCTTGTGAGACTTTCAAGTAATAATGTGAGTGATTAATGATATTTCGTTTGCACTTGAATGTCGTGATTTCTATTAAGTTGTGAGGTTCCTTTTATAGACATTTGAGGAGGTCCATGTCAGCTTAATGTTACCATTTGAAGGGTTCCCTTGGTCAAGGGTTGAATTAAAATAATCAATCTTTCAAAGTAAGACTATTGATTGAACTTTTTCTTCTTTTGACTTTAAGACTTTATGGTCTTTGTGTATTCTCTTTCTTCTGATATGTACAGTGTTTGACGATTACTTGATCACGAGAATATATGTCATAAGATAATGCTAAAGTCTCAAGAATGTTCTTGGTCTATGCTTCAGAAGCTGGAGAACGTTTTGGAGCTGTATGACAGAACTGGATAATGTTCTGGAGTTTGGAGAATGATTGACTCAAACTGATTCTATCACTTTGCCTTTATTCAAATATTTTCTCCTTAGATCTTTTGGAGTACTTCTTTTGCTATTATTAAAGCTGTATATCCCTTGTATGTGTCCTGGTAATCCATTCGAAATAAGCATGATCTTCTCTTGTATTAAAAGTTGGTTTGAACCGTCTTGACGAAGTAAAAAACGTGGAGAACGTTCTTGGTTTTTTCAGAAAATGTCTAGAACATTATTGGTTTTCGGCAATTTATTTTTAACTTATTCTTTAAACTGATTTTGCTTAATACCTATCTTTGGATTATCACACTCAAAAACACATGTTAAATAACACACAATTTAGAATCATAATTAGAGTTTTTAATTAATTTTTGTTTGTTTTTCGTCAAAACAATTAATTGAGATTTTGTCTTAACAGATACTTCAATCATAAGACTTATATTTTTTTTATCTTAAAAAAGATATTAAATTTCACTATAATTAACTCACACAAGTGTGAAGTCTCAAGTTGAAACTCAGGACAATACATTCATCAAAACAATATCAACAATGACAATTAAACTAAGACTTAATAACTATATTCCATATTTTTAACTCGCTAAGTGAAGTAGCTATTTATACTAAGCATGAACATAAGTAAAAATGCATCCATAGATAACCAAACTCCCATGGTCCGAAATCACTACATTGAGAAAATGGAAAATTCAAAAAGGCATAAAAATTAAAAAACAATACATAAAACAGTTTGTATTAACATAAAGTTTTAACCATCAATTTCAACAACTAAATTTAAATAATAACTGCGTCATAAAAGACCCAATTTATAACAATGAACAACTATGAACCACATCATAATTTTTGTTGTCATCTTATAATCAATTCCCACTTTGAGTTCTTTCTTTTTTTTTTTACTAAAACCTCAATTTAGTTCCTCACAACTTACTTGCAACCCATTTCACAATATATAACAAACATCATATTCAATTCCAAGAGTACGGCGAAAAAGTCCAATAAAGCTATAAAAAAGTTACATTTACTCAAATGTATCTTCAATTTATTTTAAAATATATTTTTATTTATCAAAAATAGTTAATCAAACTTTTATCATGTTTGAGACAAACTTCATACTGATTGAAAATAATTAATTCTCTTAATTGACCGCAGAGAAATGTACAATAAATGATCTATTCTCTTAGTCGGCAGTAGTGCATTTATTCTGTTGCGTATTGACAACACGCCGTATAATGTACGTAATACGAGCTACTTAGCATTCTAATCGTTCTCAATTTAAAATTGACGAAATGAGTGTGGTTTCCATTTATTCGAACCCTCCACAATCTCACCAACCAACTACTATATCCAATTAATTTACAATCAAAGAAAGGGACTATATGAAAAAGACTTTGGGAAATTAATCTCAACAAGTCTATAATGGAACCTTCTACAACTAAGCACTAAACATTTAACTACCAAATTTGTATAATGGAACCCTGACTCCGAAAACAACCGAAGTTTAAAAAGGATCTTGCACTAACAAGGAATTTTATGAAGTGGTTTATTTGAGCTAAATTTTGGGAAATTTAAATCTCACCTAACAACAAATGCACCGTTCAATGTTATTTTATGTTTCAATTTTTAATAATCAAAATTATTTTTCGATTGTCAATTTTGAGTGGGTGGTCGGCAGATTGCCAATCGCATGCTGAGTTGATTTGGATTTGAGAGAAAAATTATATGTCTTTTATCCAATTCAAACTGATAAAACTCAATTTAACAAGAAAATGGATTTTGCCAAAGTTAAACTAATCCTATTTAAGTCATATTGTTATTGGAAAAATTGAAAATGCGTCGAAAAAGAATTTAGACGAGTGTCAATAAAGAGATAACGTCGAAGTTAAAGCAAAATCAATGTTTTATTGAAATATATGATTATCAGACAACGACAATTCAATTTAAAAAAAAGATAACATCAACAAAAGATACTCATTCTATAATTGTAAGCCAACAACAAAAATTTAACGCGTGTCAGCGTAAAATGAAACTTTGTTAAAAATAGTTTAGCATAAGTCACTACAATAAACGTGGTATGTTATTGAAATGAGAGTTACTTAGTATCCATATACTTCATGTATAAGTAAGAGTTTTCACTAAAAAAAACTGTCGAATATTTAATTTATGAAGTTTACTCCTGAACCAAAAACAAATTCACTTTCCAAAACTTAAAGTATGTGAAAATTCCTTTAACTTTGTATAATTTTGGCTTAAATGCAGTTTTAGTCTCCCGATTTTAACTGATTCGTAATTTTAGTCAATCTATTTGTAATTTCACAATTTTGGTCCACCTATTTTAACTGATTTGTAATTTTGGTACATCTATTTTTAATTTTGCAATTTTGGTCCATCTATTTTAACTAATTCGTAATTTTGGTCCATCTATTTTTAATTTATCAATTTTGTTCCTTCTATTTCTTAAAATTGAGACATTTTGTAAATCTAATGAATTACATTTTAAAAAAATATATAATATTATATATTTATTTAAAAAAATATTTTTTTATTATAAAAAACTATTTAAAAAATAGTTTTTAATAATTTTAAAACTAATTAATTCTAAAAATAGTTTTATTTATTATTTTTTAAAAACTGATTTCAAAATTTATTTTAAAAACTGTTTTTAGAAGAATTTTTAATTATTATTTTATAAATCTAATAGGAGAAAAATTTACCATTTTTGCTTATATTTCACAGATCATGCTAACAATTGTCATAAGAATACTTGTTAAGGAATAAAAATATACAATAAAAAATAAATTTTATGTGAAAAACATAAATTTTTAAAATTTCGAGATATTAGATAACAATTGTCACAAGAATACTCTTAAAATTATATTTCTACATTTAATTTCTTAACAAATACTTAATCAACACTTTTAGCATTTTGCCATTTTTCATTTTTTTTATTTCATTCCAAAAAATTTGAATTAATTTTGAAAATTTTATTCCCTACTCTACAAATTTTAAAATTTTTAGATCTGTCTCTAATTTTTTATTATTTAAAAAAAAATTGTACTACGTATATTCCAAAAAACTAAAATTAATTTTTTAAAATACATTTATGTTTTAAAAAACTTAATTTATGAATAATTATTTAAAAAAATATTAAAGAGGGTATTTCGTTGTTTTGATAGGGATGATTTTTGGCAAAATGTCATTGTTAAGTGCCAATGGTGGTAGGAAAAGGAAGGAAGATGGCTTTAATGTAAAAATAGAACCAACAACCATAAAAAATGTTTTTTTTTGGTTGAGTTCTAAAGAAAAACAGTTTTAAAATTAAGAAAAAGTTCAATTCAACATTATTTTATCCGAACATATTTTGATTTTAAAATTATTTTTCAAAATCAAAATTAAAAACTCAAACAGACTCTTACATATTCAGTTAAAAAATAACTAATTTCAATCTTGACCTAGGTTATATTTAGACTAATACAGTAATCCACTAACCCACCATTTAGTCATGTTTTAAATAAAAGCCCAACACATCTTTTTGGTCAATAAAAAAAAGCCCAGCACTAAAAGACAAAAAACTTAGGTAAATGTTTATGGAAGTTTTACCTCATACATCCTTTTATACCTATACCCTCACAAAGGACAGCGAAAAGACGTTTTTGCCTTCATATTAAGTATAAAATTTAAAATTTTTATCATTTCACATTTTAAGTTTTCCGGAAAAAAGTAAGAATTTTTGAAAAACTTCCGGAAAACTTCAATTTCAAGTTTTCTGGTAGTTGAAATTTATCAAAAACTTCCGGAAATCTTGCTGGGAAGTTTCCCGGTAGTGCAATTTTTTCCGGAAAACTTTTTTTCAAGTTTCCCGGAAGTTTTTTTTTTTTTTAAATTTTTTTAACTATTTTTTTTCTTGTTATTTTTTCATTTTAGTGGACACTGGTTTACGAGGTAGAGACGGCATAATTGTTCGATAGTAATAGATTTTTACGATACAAATTATAATTATTTATACTTGTTCTGTGTTAAAAACGTTGGTAGTATCAACACATGTTTTATTAGATAATACCAGCGGATTATCCATATCTATAAAAAAATTAATAAAAAAAAAATTTTAAAAAAAATTAAAAAAAAAATTTGTCAAAAAAAAAACTACCGGAAAACTTGTAGGGAAGTTTTCTGGTAGTTATAAAAACACATTTTTTCCGGAAAACTTTTTTCAAGTTTTTCGGTAATTATCGGGAATTTTTGTTTTTCGAGCTCCGGAAATCTTTGGGGGGTAAAAAAAAAACTTTAAATTTACATAAATAGTAAAAAATAGACAGGGTATTATTGATATTTTAAAAAATGTGTGGGGGTATAGGTATAAAAGGGGGGTATGGGGTAAAACTTTCAATGTGTATCTGTTTTTATGTTTGCTTATCCACTATTCAAATACACTATGGACAGAAAACTTATCAATATGAGTATTGGGCTTGTATAGTGGTAAAAAAAATTCGGATAAATCCACCACTCACTCCCACTTTTACCTTCCACCTCAAAATATATGAAAAATATTATTTTACGGTTTTTTATCCTCTACTAATTGATAATTAAAATTTTTGAAAATATTAATATTTTGACAATTTCAAAGTTTTGTATTCATCTAAATTTTTGAATTTTTGGAACTTTTAGAAAAATTGAATTTAAAAAGTTTCACATTCATCCAAAGTTTCATACTATTTTAAACTTTTGAAAAAATTTCATTTCCAAAGTTTCACATTCATCCTTAAGCCATAGCTCAAGTTGTCTTGTCACAGTTGTGTGAGTTAATGAAAGTGAAATTTAGAGTGGATTCGAACCTTACTTCTTCATCCATTCTATTTAAAAAAAAACACCTAAATTTAAAATTATATTTCTAAATGACAAAATTTGTTGGGAAACTTACTTATGGATGACAAATCTCATATGGTTGTTTTGCTGTGAATTTGTGTATTACAACTACATTGTATGTTGAACGTATGATAGTTATGGTTGCTACTGGAACAACCTACAAGAATTACTAAAGATTTTTATGGATTGAATTTGATTTGCAATTGACAAATCTAGCTTTTAGGAATACTAGCTTTTTTCCTTGATATATTAGAACTACATGACTTAATTGTATTGAGGTGATTAAGAGTATGAGATTTACTATATCATATTTTTAGAGAAGAGAATCAATACGCGAACAAAATTGTTAATTTGAGACTTCACATTGTTAATAGTCATTGGTGATATACTTTTCATTCTAATATTTCATATATTTTCAAATACAAACATGATTGATCTTCATGAATATAAATTTTATTAATGTCTGTAGGTGTTTATTGCATTCTTTTTCATTCATCGTGATTTTATTTATGTGGCTATTTTTTGTAAGGTTTTTAATCGAGGTAGTATTTCGTATCTCGAATAATTGTCTTCTTGGATTTTTGTATAGTCCTCCTAATTATTTTGTATTTCTTTCTTATCATTTTAATAATATTTTGGAGTGCTGCAAATGAATACTGATTAACTTAAAATATCAATATAATTGAGATGTTAGATTAATTATGTAATACATTTGCATTCTATTTTTTTTGGTAAAAAATAAAAAACAAAAAACAAACATTCTTACAAAGGATATGATATATTATCTTTTTTTTTTGAACCAATGTGTATTGATTGTCATTGGTATCATCGGTATGATATTTTATTTTATTTCAAAGTATCATCGTGGTATTATCTTTATGAGTTTTCTTGCTAAGATTTTTTTTATCGAGATAGTATTTTGTATCTTGAATAATTGTAGGGATGACAATAAAATCCGGGTACTCATGCAAACTCGTCATGATTTGGGCGAAAAAATCCGTTTTGATTTATGTGGGTGTAGATTTTCCTCAAAATAAAAACTCGGAGAGAGGAACGAGTTTGGGGGATGTTGATATTCACTATGCATCTGAGCTCGATCCACTAGTAATATTATTGTTATTTTGAAATTTTATATACATGTGCGTATTCAATATATTTAATATTTTTTAAATGTTAAAAATTATAATCTTCTCTCCATAGAAAATGTGATTTTAATATTTTTTTAATTCTACTATTGTATAATAATAATTATTTTATTATATTAATTATAATTAATATGACTTTTAAATTTATTTATTTTATATATGAATGGGTGCAGACGCATGTGGGGAAACTTGAACCCTGTCGCGGACGAATATGATGACCTAAAATTCACACCTGATAAAAACAGATCGGTTGCGGTTTCCTTGACTAGTCGGGTGTATAAGTGGAGAAGGCAAAATGCACCCCCACTATGCCCTGCTGTGTTGTCATACCTAAATAATTGTCTTATTGGATTTTGAGATAATCCTCCTAAACATTTTGTATTTTTTTTTATCATTTTTAATAATATTTTAAAGTGCTGCAAATAAATGATGATTAACTTAAAATATCAATATGATTGAGATGTTAGATTAATTATGTGATACATTTCCAATCTATTTTTTTATAAAAACAAAAAACAAACATTCTTACAAAGGTATCATAGATATATTATCTTATTTTTTGCAATCCACATACATTGATTATTATTGATTTTATTGATATCATGAATATGATATTTTATTTTAGTAAGATTTTTAATCGAGATAATATTTTGTATCTCAAATAATTGTCTAATTGGATTTTAGATAAAACAAACAAACAAATAAACATCCTTACAAATGTATCATGGATACGATATATTGTCTTTTAATTTTTTCAAAACCTCGTGGAACACATGAATATAAAACTAAAAGCTAGTGAATGACGGGTAATACTGGCACATGTCAAACCATCTCTTGAAGAAACTAAATGTAAATTAGTGTATTTCTTTAGTGTTTGTCGGTGATATACATATATAAAATTATTATTATTATTCGTCTCATGTATAATATTAATAAAAAGTACATGTAAGTACTACAATTTTATACTTATTAAATATTACATTATATAAAATTATTATTATTATTATTATTATTATTCGTATTATGTATAAATTAATAAAAAAATACATATTTCATTACTATAATTTTATATTTATTAAATACTATATTGTATAAAATTATTATTATTATTATTCGTATTATGTATAATATTAATAAAAAAGTATGTACTTCATTACTACAATTTTATACTATTAAATATTATATTATATAACATTATTATTATTATTATTATTATTATTATTATTATTATTCATATTATGTATAATATTAATAAAAAAAAAGTATGTATTTCATTACTACAATTTTATACTTATTAAATATTATATAGAATAAAAATGTGTATAGTTCCAATTGTAAAAAATTCATTTATTTACATTAATGAATAAAAAAATAATTCATGTCAAAACTCTCAATTTATTAAATATATATAAAGTAAGTTTTTTTTTTGGTATGTAGTTGAAATAATAAAGAAACACGCATACAACTGTGATTGTGATGTTTTAAATTCGAACTCGATACATAATATTCAGTATATATAAAGTAAGGTTTTATATGTCAAATATATGAGAAAAAAAAGTGTATATAATATATATAGACACTATTGATTCAAAAATAATTAAAAAAACAAATAAACGTATAAAGGTAAAATTCAAAAAAATTCAAAAACAAAATTGTTTTTAAAATTTGAAAAAATAAAATTAAATAATTAAAATTTATTTTAAATATTGTGTAAAATAAAATTATAAATTAACAATTAATTATAAAAAAGTGTTTTATAAATAATGAATAAAAATGAGTTTGTTAACTTTGCATTGATATTTTCTTTTATAAATAAATAAAATATAAATTAAATATATCAATTTTTATTGATCTAACTATCTATTATTATAAAAATTACGAGAAGAGTACGGAAAGAAATAGCATATGGAAAGCAGTGTGTTGATATCAATTTAGCTTAATGTTAGGAAGTGAATACCTACCTACTATAGAGTTATTTTATATACATGTTATTACCTCGTGATGATATTTTTAAAGTTGTGCATATATAATGGCCCTCTCCTCTCTATCGTATAACTCAACTCACAAACATATCGATTTAATCTCACGCGGTTTCATTAAACCAACAAAAGTCCCTTCTTTCGAACGTTGGTTTCCAAACAACATTAATCTTCCCATAATGTTTCCTTTCACAAAAGAAACTAACGCCACTGCCACCTAATCGACTTTTCCACTTCACAAAGGAAAAAGTTTCACAACTCAAATCAAAAGCTAATGAAGAGGTTGGTGGTGATGAAAAAATAGTAATATCTTCATTACAAGCAGTTCAATTATAAGTAAGCAAAATCTTGAACTTGACAACCCAAATGAAAAGGCTAGTTTCGGTTTAATTATAGATTGTAGGACAAGAATATGTGTCCAAAGTTAGGAGATAATTATTTTGGAATTGTAACCATGAAAGCATGGGAGTTAATGGAAGGTTTGTATTGGTAAAGTTGGTAGGGAAATGAACAAGATGATTGCAATGCAATATCATGAGAAGGTAACGAATGTTTACGAGTCTTGGTTGAAAACAGCATTGCTGATAGAGCCTGGTATGGTGTCAAGAAGTAATGTGTTGGTTGCATATAGTTCCCCACGGTTCAATTACTATGGTAATGACTTTGGTTGGGGTAAGCCTATTGCTGTTAGGAATGGTATTGCAAATAAAAGTAATGGTAAGGTTACTTTGTTTGGTGGGGTAGAACAAGGTAGTATTGATATTGAAGTTTGTCTTCCTTATCATATTTTGGAGGCTCTGAGAGGGCGACAATTAATTCTGACATAAGCGG
Source organism: Cicer cuneatum (assembly GCA_037974295.1). NCBI lineage: Eukaryota > Viridiplantae > Streptophyta > Magnoliopsida > Fabales > Fabaceae > Cicer > Cicer cuneatum. The sequence goes on from JBBPBO010000004.1 coordinate 79,116,099, forward strand.
ATATATTTGATCAACAGTTTGGATTGATTACATTCATTTTTAATTTTTGTTGGTTCAATTATCTCTTATAAAAAAAATGCTATAATTAGGGTTTCGCATTCAAACAACGAAAAATTAGTAGTCTTTCGATCAAGATAAGACGGTTCACATTTAAATTTTATATTTTAAATTATAAGATAAAAAATAAAATGTACATTTTTTAAGATGTACAATCAAATTCGGACTATTATAGATATTATCATTAATATTAAAAAAACATTAAATTCGGACCATCATAGATATTATCATTAAGTAGTAAAATAGTCGTTAATATTATCATTATTACAAATTATTTTCCTTTTTTTAAATATTAAAAAAACGAACCAACAACGGACAATAGAGGCAAGTTTTCAATCCAAATATGGCACAAACCTTATGGCAACAGGAGCTTTTTAATTTGAATAATGATAATAACACATATTTATTATTTCCAATACACTATTTTTTATTAATTAAAATCTATATAGGTTCTAACGAATTAAAATCTATATAGGTTCTAACGAATTAAAATGAGACTCATATCAATTGAAAATAGTGTGTTGCTGATACTCCTCTTTTAATTTATACCACAATACCGAAGCAACTAACTTGCTATAACGATTAAGGGCGTGCAAAATATATGGTTAATTGGACCATATTAATAAATTGCATTGTATTGCACTACAAAAACCAAACTATATTTAAATGATTCATGAATCAAACCACATATTTAAAACAATTCAGTTAACTAAACTTAATTCAAAAACTATTTTAACAATTTTATTTTTCTTACAAAATTTTTGAAAATTATTTTTCTCAAAAAAAAAAAAACTACAAAATACCGAAACTTTTTTTTTTCAAAAAAAATAAATAGAAAATTTTAAAAAAAATTTCGAAAAAAATCGAAAACATTTTTTTCTTGAAAATTTTTCGATTTTTTTTAAAAAAATTGAAACTTTTTTTTTTGAAATTTTTTTATCGAGAAATTTTTTATATCTATTTTTCTCGAAAAAACAGCAAAAATTTCGAAAAAAAATTTTAAAATTCTTTTTTTCGAATAATTAGTTTTAAACCAATTTTAACTAAAAATTTGTTCAAAATATTAAACTGGTTTATATTTATAAATCAGTTTCAAATCGGTTTAGAACTACACTGAATTAATTTGAAAGTAGTTTTCAAGAACCGAATCAAACCATTAATGTGGTTCAATGCGATTCAGATTTTACACCATGAAAACCTCTAAACACTCATTCATGTGTGCCAAACAAAAATATCAAGTGTTCATGTGTGATATTGGTTTGTTCCTCATCATGGTGTGATGTTTTGTGTTTTCTCGTCTTAGTGTGGTATTCATAGAGGCAAACATAAACTTGTTTAGTTAGTTTTACAAATGACTTATCAATATATTTGGTTGAATTGGTCATGTCAGATACTACCTCTAGTTGATATGACAAACACCTAGAAAATATTTTTTTTTTCTTAATATGAATGACATTGAAGATCGTGGATCTAACATTATTCTTAACCATCGACCTATGAAAGACATTAGTTTGATTGTTAGGATTAATGTTTTGGTTTGATTATTTTTTATTGGCTTCTAGGACATGGTTGAATTGATCATGTGAGAGACTACCTATAGTTGAAATATATATGAGCAAACACCAACAAATATATACATTTTTTAATATGAATGACATTAAAAACAATGAATCTCACATTATTCTTAACCATCGACTAATGAAATACATTAGTTTGATTCTTAGGATTAATGTTTTAGTTACTTTTTGTTGGCCTTTAACTCGTAGTTGAATTGGTCATGTCGAAAACCACCTAAAGTTGATAAGGAACATTAACACATATTTTTTTCAAAACATTAGTGTTGTTAAAAAACTTTTCATCTTCATCCACATTGTCTCATTTCAAAAGGAAATCCAAAACATCCCAATATTGTTTCGACAACTTTTGAAACCTAAAAATTGATCTCTAGAAATTTGGATATAATTGGTATTTATTTGTTGGGAGGGGGTATGTAACGTCAAATAAAGAAGAAAAATGGAAGAACACTTCCACTTTAAAATATTATGATTGATTTATTGGTAGATTAAGTCAAATTTAATTAGATAGAGAAAAAAGTGAGAAAATGGAGATATGGAATACACACTCCATAGTTCGCCTCGATGAACAACACTGTGCAACATAAATTTTTTTATGGGTTTTAAAATTTGTGATTTTTTAGGTATCAATAATTTGAGGAACAAATTTGAAAATCTCTCCTATTTTTTGGGTTCTTTTTTGAATGATTATTATTCAAGAAATTTGAAAATATCTCATATCAATAATTTGTAATTAGAATTTAATGAATCAGATGGAGATTGATAAAGAAAAGGAAGAATCCTAAAAAATTTATTTAAAAAGCTATATCAAAATTTAATTTTAATTTAAAATAATTTGTGTAGATTACAACTTATTGCACGGATTAATACACTAGTTTTATAAAAGATTTGACCATCTCCATTACTATCATTTTAATGTATAATTAATGTTCAATTATTTGGCAATGTGTGATTGTATATTACGAATATATCTTAAAAACTATATTATTGGACTTCTTTTTTTAATAGAAATGGTGAGAAATCTGGGTTGAGAATCCTTGCGCACATGTAACAAAAAATGTGCATTTTTTTTCTTCCAAATATATATATCACATAGAACTAATCAAATAACATACATTAGAACGTTCATTACAAGATAGTATACAACTAATAAAATAACAAATATATGTGCACAAAGAGCATAGTAGCAAATGGGGAAAAATTACATAGCCCTCCCTCTAAAATCTAAAATGAAACATAAACAAAAAAATGTATTTGATTAAAATATGAATCAAACAAACATTTTTTTACTTATATTTTATTGTTGATGGAGTATGATGGAATACTATTAAAAGGAATGAGTTTGTGATTTAGAGTGACCATTATTGTTGGGATGCTCCTTTGATCTCTTGTCTTTTTGATGGACAGCACTTCTTGATTTCTTGACTTTGGGTTTATATTTTATACTTTGAGCATTTTCTAAAATTTCCAAAACTTGTTCCATAGATGGTCTATTTTTGGGGTCAGATTCTAAACATTTGAGTATAAGGTGTGATACTTGAAGTGCTGCTGTTAATGAATATTGTTCATCCATCCTAGGATCCATAATGTTTTTGAGTTTCTTTTTGTCACTTAGACATCCAATTGTGAAATCCACCAATTTCAGCTTATTTGCTGGCCTATTTTTGTCTAGTGCTATTAATCCTGTTAACATTTCTAGTAGAACAACACCAAATCCATATACGTCACTTTTCACATAGAGATGGCCTGTCAATTATTAACATTTAGTATATAATTAATTAATATATATTCGTCGTTACATATTCCAAGTTTTGTGAGGAATTCTCCATCAACACAAAAAGTAATAAAATAAATAAGGCCTGCAAGGAATAGGTGAGTACTTTCTAAAAAATCATTCATCCTACTATTACTTTGACTGATGCACGTTTCACTGTCAATTTTTTTACCGAATTCATAAATGTTGGTATCATTATTTTTTATATTATTTGTATTTTTTAATATGTTTGACTATGAGTTGAATTTACATCTAGTCAAGTATGAATTTACTACTAACTAATTATTCAATTTTTTAATATTGTTTGCTCAAAAGATATTATTTTTTTATAGGATGGTAATATAATTAATAAATGTTGTATTTACCTGTAGCCATGTATTCAGGTGCTGCGTAACCATAGGTGCCCATGACCCTTGTGGTTACGTGGGATTTACCACTCTCCGGTCCAAACTTAGCCAATCCAAAGTCAGAGAGCTTTGCATTGAAGTCCTAATAATATTCATCAAAAGTCCCACACCAACACAAAATTATTACAACTCTCTTCGAAATAGATTATAACAAACAAATAAAATAATAATCAAATTACACATACTAAAAATATAGTTGATTATGTTTAATCTATGTAGTTTTAATACAAGTTTATTATTTTACCTAAGTTAATTATTTTGTTGTGGTAAAAAAAATAATAGATAATCGAAAATAAAGAAATAAAGGTATTTTAAATATAATATTGTTAAATATCAAATAATTTGTTGATTTTTATTTATATTTAATAATAAAAATATAAACTAATTTTGTTTATATTTTATATTTTAAAGTGAGTTCAAATGTAGTAACATTATAGTCTCTCAATGATTGATTTGAAACATTAATTATTTGAGAAAACACAAATAATAATGAACTTGATGAATTACATACCTCATCAAGCAAAATGTTGGAGGACTTGAAGTCTCTATAGATAACAGAATTTTTTGAAGTGTGCAAGAAAGCCAAACCTCTGGCAGCTCCTATGGCTATCTTGAGCCTTGTATCCCAAGAAAGTGCTTCTGGCCCTTCTGCAATTATTATGTGTAAACAACATATACCATTCATTTAGACATAAGCAACAGAGCATTATCTTTAATCATCATATTCTATTTTGGTTAATTAATTAATTAATTAATTACTTCTGAAGAGGTGGCTTTCCAAGCTACCCTTTTGCATGTATTCGTACACCAACAAGAATTGATCTTCCTCCCAGCAATATCCAAGTAGTTTAACAAGATTTGGATGATAGAACATCCCCAAAAATTTCACTTCACTCTGCAACACAATATTATTATTATTATTATTATTATTATTATTATTATTATTATTATTATTATTATTATTATTATTATTATTATTATTATTATTATTATTATTATTATTATAAAATCAAACCAAATGCTCCATCAAACTAAACAAAAAATGTTGAGACACCTAGTACTTGCATGAAAAAACATGCATGAAAAAGTTTGGTCATATATAGTAAATGAAGAAGTCCCTCTCATTTCATTGATTCTCACCTTTCATTAATCATCATCATTTTAAGCTTAGTTACAAATATCGTCGTGTATTTTTAGAGTACCAATTTTAGTTTATTTTTAATAATAAAAAAAAACATATTCATTATTTAAGTTCATGTTTCCAATAAAAAAATTATATTAAAATAAATAAGGCATCAAATTCAACATTTACTAGTACTCTTTAATCTCTACAGTGATTGAAAAGTCAAAGATGGAAATGTATAAAAAGAAATGAACCTGCCATTCTTGTAAACCTTGAAGGCTATCAGGGTTTGACTTTTTAACAGCAACGGGAATTCCAACACCAATTTTGGAAGGTTTGAAATTGTTTTTGTCGATCCATCCTTTGAAAACACGACCAAAACCACCTTCACCGACCATCGTGTCTGGTCTGAAGTTTCTTGTCGCATTTTTCAACTCTTCGAATGTGAACATTTTTAGATTTGGAGTCACGATTTTTCCACCAATTACTACCCTCCTCTCCCTCATCTCCTTCTCCACTCCCACCACTTTCGCACCATCATCATCTGCACCTTAATCAACCGTTAATTTCATCATCATTTACGCTCAGAAAGTTATCAAAATTGATTTTAATTAAAATTGAATTGAACGTAAATTACGTCAAAATTTGAGGTTAAAAATGTCAAAATTAATTAATCTTTAAACATATGACGATAATTGTAACAAAAATAACATAAGTTAACTATAATTAATTAATTAATTATATATATATATATATATATATATATATATATATATATATATATATATATATATATATATATATATATATATATATATATACCTGCAGAAGAATTAGAGTTGTGTTGTTGTTTGTAGGTGGAAGTTGTAGTCTTAATCTCAACCTTGGTGTCATCACGTGAGTTAGCTAAACAGTTTCCCATGATTTTGAAATTAGTAGTGATGAAAGGAACTACACAACGAATATATAATTGGCAAAGTTTGTTTAGTATAGATGCGATGGATGTTAATTACCGGGATAGAGAGGAGAAAGTATAAAGAAATAAATAGAAATAGAGATAGAGATAGAGGTAGAGAGAGCGCAAAGCGATTAAGGAGAAACTACTTGCCTTTGACTTCTGGTTACTTACTTAACGAATAGTGTTAATTAGGACAAAAAATTATTAGAAAAAAGTGATCGGATATGTTTTCATATTATTAAATTAAATCGCTTAATCACATGTGTTATATTTTAAATTTAATAATTTAAATTTTAAAATTTTATATTTTTGTTTTATTTTTAAATAATTAATATTTATTTATTAAATTATATTAAAAAAATAACGTTTTTGTGTCTCCTTCCGTTATTCCTTCCCTGTTTCTATGCTATTTTTTACTGGCTCCCTCTATTATTTTTACTGTATATCTATGTTATTCTGCATCGTCTATCTTTTTTGTTAGTTCATTAAAAATCAAAGACAAACAATGGCGCGACGATAACGATACGTGATCGACGGCACCGAGACGACATCAACACAAACACAAGAGAATTGGAAGTGAGATATATGAGAAATCTTATTGTGGTAGTTGATGAACGATAGAGAGTTCTTCTCACAATAGTAGAAGGATAACTGAGGAGAACAATTTTCTTTGATAGTTTCACGAGAGAAAGGAAAAGTGGTATGAACTTTTTGAGTTGATAATAAATTTTAATTTTAATTAAAATAAAAAATGTGAAAATAATTTATTAAATTTAACATATTTGGGAAAAGTAAACTATTGATTAAAAAATTAAAAGCTTCAATACACTTTTCTTTTGTAGGAGGACTATAGAAATTGTCTCATAGGAATAATGGATACTTATTATTTAGAAGACTTACATATTGCCACGTAAGATTTTTGTTTTTCTTTTCAATTTTTCTCTGTAATAATAAGCATTTTTCTTACTTAATTTCCCTGTTTTTTTTATTTTGTTATTTTGTAAAATAAATTTGACTCAATATAGAATTTATAATGTGTTTGTTTTAAGTCTAGGAATTATGGTTTGATGAACAAAGTGAAAATGAATATACTCAAGTTTGTGGCGGAGAAAAATTTATTCTTTATTTGATGTTGTTAGAGATGAAAATATGAGTTTATTTGAATATTTGAGTTTTGAATTTGATGAATTTTGTATTATATTGAAGAATATAATTAATTTTATGAGTTTTGGTTGAAAATTTTGATGAATTTTTGTAAAAACAAGGATAACATTGTTGACATTTTAAAACATAAAATATCAAATTGTTACTTTAAATTAAAATAAATGACCAAATCAGGAAGAAGAAAAAAATGAATAAATAACTAAAATGTTAACTGAAATTAACTTAAGAGACCACGTATGCTGTTTAACCATTAATCTAATATTAATATTGGTATCTCTCCAAAAATTATTCTCAATAATATCTGCCAAGATACCAACATATTGTATAATAAATCAATGGAAAACCTATAAAAAATAATATTTCTTTCATAAAAAAATATATATATTTCTAACAAATTATCCCACACAAACAAGAAAATTAGGATTGTGTCTGTCATATACTACTGCAATTTATTTCCCAAACGAAGTAAGTTATAAATTTCGTCTGTGGCTTTGTGCTCATCACGTGTTATTACAAAAAAAAAAAAACGAGTGGAGGGGTTGACGAAGCCACCGTTTGCAACTCTTGATCATTATTGAAGTTGATTTATTTTAAAGAGTATAAAGTCAATGTGAGAAAACTACTCCACGTGGAAATTAAATGACCAATGAAATGAATATTGGTCTTGAGTCTGCTGACCCAGCAAAGAGATCGAAACAGATACATTCATTTTGGTGGGGCAACGGAAAAAGTGATATCTCATTCACACTATTCTAAATTCATTTTTCATGAAATGACTTTGCTTTTTAACCTCTATAAACTATTTTTGTCCAATGAGGAATGGGGTAGGGCCCTCAGAAATCTTCTCATTTCAAAACGTCAAGATTGTGATATCAGTAAATCAAATATATGGTGTGTGAACGAGTGATCTTTACATGGAAAATATTGCAACTCAATCATATAATACATGGAAAACATTGCCTTTTCCATTATTTATTATCTATCATGTTATTTATCGCGAGGACAAAATTAATATGTTTTAATATTATTAAATTAAATCATTAATAATTTAATAACATGTTATTTATAAGTAAGTTTGATATATTTTAAATTTAACAAAATCAAATTTTGAAGTTTTATATTTTTGTTCTATTTTAAAATAATTAATATTTATTTATTAAACTATATAAAAAAAATTACCTAATTTTTTATTTCTTTCTGTTATCCCGTCTCTCTGTCGTTCTTCATTGTCTCCTTCCACCATTCTTCACCGTCTCTCTCCTCCGTTTTGCATCGCTAGTTTATTAAAAATCAAAGACGAACTTGGACGTGATCAACAGCACCAAGACGACATCAATGCAAACAAGAACAACTTTGAGAGTGAGACCGAGGAGGGATCTCTTCGCGATGGTGGAAGAACGGTGGAGAATTATTCTCAATACTAATGAAAGGACGACGGAGGAGAGCGATTTCTTTTAGTGGTGAAGCGGTTTCGCGAAGAAAAGAGAGATAATTATAAACGTCTGAGTTGATAATGATTTTAATTTTAATTAAAATAAAAAAAATAATTTATTAAAGTTAAATAAATTAGATTAAAAAAATAAATACACCAATACAAACAATATAATAACTTAATATATAATATACAGAAGTTGACGTAAAAAAAAAGTAACACATTTATTAATTAAAAAATAAAAAACAACGTACACTTCACTTTTTTAAAAGTAACATCGAAAATATCATTTAATATAAATACTTTTATTATTGTTACAAAAGAGGATTCATGAATGACACAAAGATAGGCAAAATCTAGCCAAGTCAACCAACTTGCGCGCATGCCAATTATTTTACCGGACTAATTTTAGTATCAGTTCTTATTATAATACTTTTTGCGGGAAGATTAATTCATTTCATTGACAGCAATCTAAATAGTCCACTAATACAAAAAGGAAGGTACTACAAATAATGCAACTAGGCATAGACATGGTCCTACTTATTAACCAATGAACAACCATATTAATTTGTCGTCTAATAAATCTGACGATAAAACTTGATTTAAATTTAATGATAACTCCAACTTCTGTAAATAATGTGGCCTAATTCTACAAAAGAAACATATTTAAGCATTTAATGTGGCCTAATTCTGCAAAAGAAGCATATCTTCGTTTTTTTTTTTTACAATAGAGGACAAAAGCTCAATAAAAAACAAAAATTTAGAAATCAGTTGGACACTTCTAAGTTTACAAAATCCGTAAATATTGTCAAAATCCGTAATTATAATGAAAGGGAAAAGAAACATCTACATACATTGCATTTCAAGATGTCCAAAGGTGGTTTTTTCCCATATTTGAGTTTTTGTCATTTTAGGTTTAATGGAAGAAAGAAAACACGATTATTCATAAGTAGGTCTTGAAGCTCACTTTAGGGGGACCAAGTGTAAACCTTTTAGCTCTAGGTACATAAAAGTGTGGAAATTTGGATGAGGAGAAACAAAATGCATTATCATGCGAAGTGGGAAAACCGCATGCCTTCATTTTCAACAATGCTGATGACTTTGGTGCTAAGGATTATGTTTTCTTCTAGGCTATTAGTCTTGTTTTAAATGGTTAGCGCAGTCACATTATCAGTATTATTGTAGGAGTATTTTACACTTTCTTGTCCCTTTTACCATTTTGGATCATACAAGTTTACTTATTTTTGCTCTTTTTTTACTAGATAGGTTGAATTTTTATTTGCTATTTTCTTTTTTCCACAAGTTCTTTGGAGCCACATTAGATATTACCATTTGCTATTCTATCAAAGCTGTCTGGTTATAAACAAGTTAAAAATGTGGGAATGTTGTTTTTGAAAATACGACAATGCACAGAAATAATCATTAGAAAGAGATAATTTATTTGTACTCCATATTTATGATTTAAGTCATTTTTTAAACATAAAGGCAATTAGATAATTAGTTTTTGCTACTCCTTATTTCTTACTTTTTCGTTTATCAAATTAACAAACAAAGTTTCACTTCCATAGCAGACTAGCAGTTAATTTGTCCAGGGAAGACGCTTTGGCCCACCAGGAAAAGTCCTCTAACCTCTCTGTGCTTTACTGTAAATTCAAAAATGAAAGTGAAAAACTTGCCAGTGGGAGAGAAACAAACTTCATTCATTCGATTTCTTTGGAGCTTGTATATAGAAAAAGGCTACCTAGGCATGGATCAACTTCTATGTACCAACTACCAAGGATATGTTTTCTCACATAGACTTTGCTATTTGCAGAAACTTGTCCAACAGTTCTTATACAAAGCATACTCATTATTAAGATCAGACCTGTAATAACTTCTTTGTTCTTTCTTTCTGTGATTTGTAATCCAACTTGGTGCCTCGAGATTTACAACACACACCGAACACCAACCACTTACACCAGACCTCGGTGATACTTATGAGTTCTTCTAAATAGACAACTTTTGGTATAGGTTGAACTTTTCCATTTTAATTGTTTACAACTATAAACTCAGCAAGGACTTTTTATAAATAAAGAATATTAAAATTTATTTTAATTTAGAAGCTACTACAAATTAAACAGGACTTTAGAATTCTTAACTTAAACAGCTCCTTAGTATTAGTAAGAATAATAATATATCCCTTTCCTTTTATATCAGAGCTTTGACTGTCACTCAATGACACTCCAGCTCCAGCCTCAGTCGTTGCAAAAACATCGTTACGAAAACAAAACACTGATCAACAAATGAAAACCCTCTTCCCCCACCACCTTCCTCAGTTGGTTGAATTGACAATAAACGTGACATAGGGGGAAGTTTAAAACCTAAATAAGCCCTAATTCATGTCCACTGCGATTAATAGAGATCCACAAGAATGAATGTTTATGATATAATAAGAAGTTTATCTTCACAATGGCTATGCCAATAATTTAACTAGAGCAATAATATTTAACATTTAAGATAGGCAGTTGGTTGCTTACATTGATCAAGCTGATTAAGGAAATATGTACTCAAAATCATGGACAGAAATGGAACTCAAGCTAAAACCTAAAACCTCTGAAAATTAATTTCTGTCCATTTTGGAAGGTGATTGCGGCGGTGTGCTGCACACACCATGTCTATGGGTTTCAGGGATATTCTGAGAAGCTAGGTATTCCAGTGCAACAACAATATCACCGATGAGTGGACGGAATTTTGGTTGCTCCTGGAGACACATAGCAGTTATAGCAATTGCTTGATGCAAACAGCGAACAGGGAAGTGTCCTTGCAAAAGAGGGTCGGCCATATGTACAAACTTTCTTCGGTCACTGAAATATGGGCGAGACTGAAAATAAAAACAAACAACATAAGTGTAAGAAGAAATTTTGCATGTGAAGATAAATATATACATTCATCTAGAAAGATAGAAGACATATTAGCATGTCAAAGAATCCCAGGTAAGGATTTATAGAAAAGGCAGAAAATAATTTTTCATTTGTCAATGCTTTTGAAATGAGAGGTGTGCTTTACTTTCTAATTTTTCACACTCTCAAATATAAAATACTTAATGATGAATCTAAAAGGAATCACCAACATGCAAAGCTAAAACAGATATACTTTAAAAAAGAGGGTTTATTTTTAAAGAAACTATACAAACTGAATATTTACCCATGAAACTAAGTTTTGCTCTCCTGGTCTTTTACTAGAATCTATTGCCCTACGTCCAGTGATCAACTCCAACAAAACCACACCAAAGCTGTAGATATCGGATTTGAGTGTTAATTTTCCACTCATCGCATATTCTGGTGCACAGTAGCCATATGTACCCATCACTCTGGTTGAAACATGAGTATTGTCCCCAACAGGTCCTAGTTTAGCAAGCCCAAAATCTGACAGTTTTGGGTTGAAGTCGTTGTCTAATAAGATGTTCGCAGATTTCAAATCTCGATAGATAACAGGCGGATCTGCTTTACAATGGAGATACTCAAGGCCCCGAGCTGCTCCAACAGCAATTTTCATTCGAGAACTCCAACTTAGAGGTTCTTTGACTTGGGTAAGATCTGAAATGAGAAATAAGTTATCATTTCATTGATGTGTTTAGTCATAAAAAGCTGGTCCCCAAGTAATAAATAAAACAAAGGATAATCTAATTTTGGGTTTAAGAGGAATTCCTAATAAAGCAACCTAATCATCGTTCTTCTCATAGATTATACATGTATAGGCCAAGATATTAATATCTTTAATTTTCGCAAATGTCAACCTACACAAATCTGTGATCTCTTTAACTGAGCATAGAATAACCCTAGTTCAAGACCATTCTCACTGGGAAACTAGAAGCTGCTTAGGGCCCCTACACGAAATAGTACTAAAAAATCAACAAAGGAAGAAAACAAATAACAGGGAAGGCACATTTCTAAAATAAATCGTCCTTTTCTTAGGAAGAAAAAAATCCCTTGAAGCCTATTCTCTTTAATATAAGAATCATATTGGCAAATCAATGATATTGTTGTCAATGACAAAACTAGGAAAGCAAATAATTGGTCTATTGTGAGAACACTCCTTACACACACAGTTAAGCCATAAACCAAGTTCAAGTTGCTCTAAAGTCCAATTTAAATTCAGTCATAAAGAATCTTCCATTGAAGATGAAAGTGGACAAAAGCTTTTCATTGTATACAGATGCACTCTCTATATTATGCATCTAATTAATGGGAACATGGGAACAAGGTATCAGCAGAAAACGTGTGATATATAGCTAAAGTTAAAAAATTACTTGGCAAGGCCAAGACAAATGAACTGACTTTTTCACAATAAGTACAAAATGTACATAAATGCACACAGGTGCTTAGACTCTAGATAAATTTATTGTCATAAACAAAGATGAACCAACATTGAAAATCCTTCAGCTGCATTATAACTATAACTTATTCATAAATTATTAACAAGAAAAAAGGTTACCAAAAAGATGATCTTCAAGAGATCCCATAGGCATGTATTCATAAACCAAAAGCCTTTGATCTCCGTCAGTGCAGTAGCCAATTAACTTAACAAGATTAGAATGGTGTAGCAAACTTAGCATAAGAACCTCTGTCACAAATTCCTGAAAACCCTGACGACCATCGTGACTTAATTGTTTTACAGCAACAACCTGCAAAATAATATAAGAGCATTTTTTTAAAAATCATTCAGAATAACTAAAACTCGATTAGGTGTATCGAGTCTGAATCCTGACCGAAACAATCTTTGACAGTACTTTATTTACCTACTGGTCGAACTCCGTATTACCAGGGTCAATTGCCCTAAAACTAACCAAAAAATTCAAATTACTTCTATCAACTAAAATTCAATCCAGTAAACAATAGTTGAATTCTGACTGAAACAATCATTGTCCAGACTTTAATTGCTTCTGATCGAACTCCAAATTACTAGAGTTGTTTCTCCTGGTATCAGATACTCTTAAGATAAAAAATTCAAATTACCAAAATCCTAAAAATTAATAGCTTTAAACTTACCTCGCCTGTTGAAAGACGGCCCTTATAAACTCTTCCAAAACCACCTTCACCGATCAAATTAGCTACCTTAAAACCCCTTGTAGCTGCAGCTAGTTCGCGAAAACCGAAACTAGCTGCCGGAGTACTGCTTTGGCCATTCCTCGCATTCTTCCCCTTTGCCTCTGAAGAACATTCTTTCTTCCTTTCTACACATAATTTAACAAAACAAAAAGCATATAGTAACAATTACTAATACTAATTTAACAGTAGTTTTATATTTTAATAATATAATTTAATCAACAGTAACAATAACAGTGTGTATAATAATAATATTTATTTGAATTTGAAAACCCTTACCGGTTGCATTCGTTCCTCCATTCCCTGTAAAATCCACACGGCACAATCAATAATAGAAACAAAAATAAATAAAATTGTGTTCGAAAATTAGAAGAAGATGAAACCTGCAGTTGAAGCAGATCGAGAACCATTATCAACTTCGACTCTGCTAACATCTTTTTTCCGACGAGAAACGTAGCAAGAAAAACAACTCATTTTCGACGAAAACCACACAGAGAAAAAGAGTTGAAATTAAATTACTGTGAAAATGAAAAGAATAAGATCTGATTCCCTGGTCACACAGAGAGAGGATCTTGCTTGCATTTCCTCTCTCTCTCTAGACCTGGGAAGGAAGGAGAAGATGAAGAATAAGATCAATGAAAAAAGAACACACTCTTGTTTTATTTTATTTTTTTATTTTTAATTTGTTATGAAAATAATATTAATAATGAAAAATATGGTAGTAGTATAACAATGTATGGAACGGAAACTTTGGAATAATAATAATAATTAATGAACGAAAAATTGGGTCGAAATTAGGAAAATGAGAATAGGAATAGCAAAGTGGTTATTACAAAATGGAAGATAAAATTCACGAAAAACGCGTAGGAGAAACAAGAGGTAACATTTGTTTCGTTTTTGTCTGTTATGGAAATTGAATTGCGTTTCACACTTTAGATTGTGGTGATGATAAGTGGATGTGTATGTTTTATTTTTCTTTGTTGGATTTTTATTTTTATTTTTGTTAAAAGTATTAAATTCAAAATTTGTCGTGTAGTGTAGCATGTTCGTGTTCACTAGTGGAGTATTTTGTACTACTCTTATTTTATCGTGGGTGATTTAATTTAATTTAATTTAATTAGTTATTTGTTGGATTTCCACTTTTTGGTTACATTAATGTCTGTGCGTGATTGCAGCGTGTCGCTCTCCATCCCTCGCTATTGGTCTTGTGCGCATTTATAAACGTTACGATCCCAGGCCCAGCCATCACCATTCATCACCGCTTTATGTTTTTACTTTTCTGCCCCTTATATCTTTCTAGATTCCCTATTTTTACGCCTCAATTTCGGAATCCAACCGTTGCTTCTGTTTCTGCTGCCTAAGTTTTCATATACTTTTCCTTGCCTATGAATACTTTTACTTTTGAGAAATATCCATACGCCTCCTACTTTTGTCCATCTCTCTACAATACATGGTCGAAAACTAAATCGATTAAAAATAAACAAACATGAAAAATTGGATTGTTAATAAACACTAGAACTACAAAAATGTACCGATGCAAGGAGGCCGGTCCATTTGACCCATATTTCACATACAATATACTGTAAAAAATCGTTTAAAAGTGAACGAAGTTTATTTTACTTATATTAAAAACGAAGTCGGTTTCAATTGATTCGCTACATTTAAAAAAATAAAATAATAATTTATAAAAAATAATATTAAAAACAAATACTCAAGATCAAGGGATATGCTAAAAAAGTTATCTATTTTATTATCTATTTTAAATGGGTTTAATGATTATATATGGTCGATGTAAAAAGATTATTTACACGGATAAATAATCTCAGACTAATGATTTGATAGTTTTTTTAAGTATGGTGGTTATAATTATATGAATAAAATAAAGAAATCAATGTTTTCTATTCATTGTTAGCATAACACTATTTTATATTAAAAGTGCATGATCTTTTTTATCATTTTGAATTATTACATTGTTTATCTATCTTGTTAACTATATTGTCATGTAAAATCGCATTTTGTTATGTAAGATCATATTTTGTTATATATGAAGTTGCACTTTGTAAGAAGTATTATAAACTATGTGAAAGATTTGTTGCCTGACTAATATAGTGAAGTATATATGAAGTTGCACAAGGTCACAAGGTCCCATCAATGGTGATTGAATATGTTTTTATGCTATAATTTTGTTTTGTTTTTAAATTAAAATAAAAAAAATATCGAAAGAAAAAAGAGTCAAACTAACCCATTGGCCCATATAGTCAATAATGGGCAGGGCAGTATTGATAAATAGCAATTCAATAACAACGTTTGTTGGCCCGAACTAGCTCATTCATAAGATTGAATTATGCATGTCAGGCAGGCATATTTGACAGCTTTAATAAAAATCTATAAAAGTTAGTGATCAATTTATCTTGAGAAATAGGCCCGACACATCACATATTAATTTCATAGTGAATTTTGAATTGAGACTATTTAACAGTGTAACTAATTATATTTTCATTTAAAATTTATCTCTTTGGACTTTTTAAGACCTAAAATGATTGATTAAATGTTGTAATTATGTTTTTTTATATTTCTTTTTCAAATGATAGTAATGTAGATTCATTTAATTTTTATGGAAACATCGTTGATGTTAAATAAAATTTTGATCACCAATAACTAAGACAATTGTATAAAATGGTAATCTGAAAAAGTAAATCTATACAAAAATTTCTACCATGCACCCCCCACCGTAACCTCCCACCCTCATCCTACGTGAAAATACATTTTTGTCTTTTTCACTCACTATAAAACCTTATCACTCATTTTTTCACCAATTCTTTCGAAACTTACGAATTCACCTCTACCTTCGAAAGTTTCCAAAATCTTCGAATTCAAAAAGTAAGTAATTTTTCATACTTTCAAAGTAGATAATATTGAAAATAAAAAATTTTCAAAATAAAAAATTTCCACAATTTTTGAAAGTTTCAAAATATAAATTTTTCAAATTTTCGAAAGTTTTCAAAATATAAATTTCAGATTTTTCAAAATTTTCGAAATAAAGATTAAATTTCGATAATTTGGAAAATTTCGAAAGTTTCTAAATCTGAAAAGCTTTGAAAGTTTCAAAATATGGAAAGTTTTCCTATTTTGAAAAGTCTAGAAATTTCCATTTTGAAACTTTCGAATACTTGAAATTTTCTATTTCGAAATTCTTGAATTTTTCTATTTCGAAAGTTTCGAATTGTTCAAAAGTTTTGAAATTCTAAAAATTTTCTATTTTGAAAGTTTGAAATATTCGAGTATCACTTACTTTTTAGTTTCGAAGATTTGGAAAGATTCGAAAAGTTAAGATGATTTCTCTAAATGTGATGAAAAAATAAGAGTAACAAAAATTGAGATTTTTATAGATGGTTAAAAACACAAAATTGTATTTTCATTTGGGTTGGGGGTGGTAGGTTTAAGTAGGGGGTGCATGGTAGAAAACTCCTTTGGCGACTTGCACCATATTTTCATTGGGTTTTCTTCTCTTTTTTTGACCCATTTGTGACAGATGGATTTTTTTTTCTTTTTCTTTATAGGCTTATCTTCAAATTGGGTTGCATACCATGTGGCTTCATGTAGAGGTTTCTACGATGCACCCTCCACCTTAACCTCCCACCCCCATCCCACGTGAAAATATATTTTTGACCTTTTTATTAACTATAAAACCCTTAACAAAATTTATCATTCCTTTTTTCACTCAATCTTTCAAAACTTTCGAACAATTCGAAATACAAAATTTCCAGATTTTCAAAAGTTTCGAGCAATCTGAAAATTTCAAAATAGAAAGATTTCAAATTTTCTAAAGTTTAGAAATTTTCGAAATGAAAGTTTTCCAGAATTTCCGAAACTTTCGAAATAAGAAAAACCTTTGCATATTTCAAATATTCCAATTTTTTTAATTATTGATATATTGATATAATATTTATGTTAATTAAATTTTGCAGTGCCTAGAATCAGAGGTGTGTTCGGGGAAATTATCCGTACTATCGCCAGAGGTGGTAGGGGCGATAGAGCTAATATAATTCCACCTACGACATCACATAGGCGACATAATGAAGAAAATCGTCTACCTCGTCATATATGTGATTTTAGTGGCGAAGATGTTCAAGAGGATGTCCCTGAGCCTGCACATATGGATTATGGGGAATCTTATGACCATTATGTTTAAGAGCATGAAGAAGAGCAGATTCATGAGGATGTTGATGAGCGTGACCAGAATGTTCAGAACATCGAAGAGAAGGATCATCAGTCTGGATTTCCCGGAGGACCAATGGTGACATCGGTGTTGACACAATATGAACACCATGTGGCTCGTAGGATATGTGAATGAGAGGTATAAAACTAAAACTTATAAAATTAATTATCATTAATATTACATGATCAGTGGTTAATTTATCTGTAGACTCTATAGTCGGTATTGTAGCAAAAACCTCAACTCTAATTATTTCAAAAAGTATACTAAATTTAATAAATACAAATTTAAAATACAAAATTTAATTATTTTTCAAATATTATTCTACATTTCAAAACTTCCAGCATAATTGAAAATTTCAAAATTATTAAAGATTTTAGTGTTTTGAAAATTTCAAACTTTCGAAAGTTTTAAAAAAATCTGAAATTTTATATTTCAAAAGTTTTGAAAAATATGAAATTTTATATTTCGAAAGTTTTCGAATTGACGGAAAATTTATACTTCGAAAGTTTCTAATTGTTCGAAAGTTTATAAATTTTCAAAAAAATTTACTTCGAAAGTATGAAAAATCACATCCTTTTCAAAATTCAAATATTTGAAAATTTTCAAAAATAGGGGTGAATTGTGTAAGTTTCAAAAGAATGGGTGAAAAATTGAGTGGTAAATTTTTTTTAGGGTTTTATAATTAGTAAAAATGAAAAAAATATATTTTCATGTGGAGTGGGAAGTGAGTGGTTAAAGTGGGGAGTCCACATGTATCTTCTTTTCTTTTTGTAGTTTTTGTTGAGTTTCGACGCCTATATAGTTCCATTTTTTGAGTTTCAACGCCTTTCTTATAAATAAAAAATCAATTCATTAATGTAGTTTGTGAAGTAGCAATATCGATTTACAAGAAAGGGGGGGTTTGAATTGTAAATTCGCCCTTTTAAAATTCCTGTTAAAAACTTAAGAAAATTACTCAAGATTGATCTTGGTTGTGAAAACAAAAAAAGGAGAACGTTCTTGGTTTTCACTAGAAAACAGAGAACGTTTTTGGTTAGTTAAAATCAACAGTTCAGTTTATCTATTTAACTTGATAATTAACAGACTGAAAGTAAATAGAGATAAGGGAATAGATATCACACACAGATATATCCTGGTTCACCCAACCCGGACTACGTCCAGTCCTCACAACGATGAGATTTTCCACTAAGTGTTTAAAACAAGAACCTTATTGGTTTTACAGCACCTAGCTTAGATCAACCTTGATCTTTGTTACAGACTTTAATCTAATTCCACCCAGAAAGAGATTAATCAAATCACCTACCAACCTTGATAGTGATTTCTTACAATCTACCCCAAACTATACTTAACTCTTATAGTTTGAGTTTTACAATAATGATGAGATTATTTAGAATCTGAGATGTCTCAACTCTTGTTTGAGATTCGATTCTTTACAAAGAATTCAGTATAAATGTATCAGAGTAAAAAGAATTTAATCAAACTGATTCTTGTAATTGATGAGAGATTTTCAAGTATGTATGTGAGTGATTGATGATATATCTTGGCACTTGAATGTCTTTGATTTTTGGACAGAATCAGAGTATGCTCAACTCGTGTTTGAGATTAGATTCTTGACAAAAGAATTCAGTAGATGATTCTGATATGAAGAGGAAAAACAGAACTGAATCTTTTGTTTATGATTGAGAAGCTTTCAAGTATGAAGATGTATGTGAGTGATGTTTTTCTCTGTACTTGAAGCTGTATTTCTTTCTGAGCTTTTGCCTTCCTTTTATATGCGTGAGAGCATTTAAAAATAGAGCCGTTGGTAGTACTCTTGTCAGGCTTGACCCAAGACATTATTTCTGAATAAAAATAATCAAACTTTTGACTATTTTTATTTTCTTTTCAGACTGGGCTATGTGTTGCGTTTTGGATCAAATTTTCTTTAGTGATTACTGATCCTTTAATACTTCTGATAAGTGATAATATTGTAGGCTTGAACTGGAGCTTTTGAATCACTTAAAACAGATTAAAAACGATCACAAAGCTTGTTGCAGAAAAACTGTAGTTGCTGGATATTGATGATCAATCTGGAGCTTTAGCTTTTGGGTTTCTTGGAGATTGATAATCAATCTGGACTGATTTCTGAACATACTCGAAACTGACTTTACTTCAAGATTGTTTCAACAGTCTTGACAATCATTTCCAGAACTGTCTAGACAGACTTGTTTGAAAGTCTTTTTCTTTTTCAATTTGAATGTCCTCTTTGATTTGAATAGATCCTATGTGTTCTCTGCCATGTAGTGATCATATCCATGTAACTTCCAGAGTCAATAACTTCAATTAAGTGATGGAGAAAGATTGGTCTTTATGCTGTCACAGCCTGGCGAACTTTCTCCGTTTTCCAGAATATGTCAAGAATGTTCTCTGCCTTTGTTTATGCTGTTTGCTTTGATTCTTTTGAAACCTGTCTTTGAATTAACACACTCAAAAACACAGGTTAATTTAACAATACATTTAGAATCATAATTAACAATCTTTAAAGCTTCATATCTCATGATGATGTACTGGAAATCCGTTTAAGATAAACATGATTTTTCCTTGCATAAAAATCAGGTTCAAACAGTCTTGATGAAGTGAACAGAATCCTGGAGATTTTTTATCAATATGGAGACTGATGATATGATGTTAAACATACTAGAGATTAATGTTAACATGCTGGAGATGGATTGTTAACATGCTGGACATTGATGATTATTTCTGGAGACTAATCATCATTCCTAGAGACTGATGATCATTCTTGATAGAAGATCATTCTAGAGACTGTTCTGATCATTCTGGACATTCTGATGTTCAAGAACAGACTTGGTTCTTCCTCTGAATGTATTTTCTGGAGATATCCTTTGATATCGTTTTCTGGAGATATCCTCTGGTATTCTTTGGTTGAGGTATCCTCTGGTTGAGGTATCCTCTGATATCCTCTGGTTGAGGTATCCTCTGATATCCTCTGGTTGAGGTATCCTCTGATATCCTCTGGTTGAGGTATCCTCTGATATCCTCTTGTTGAGATATCCTCTGATATCCTCTGGTTGAGGTATCCACTGATGGAAGCTTGGTGAGGTATCCTCTGATGGCAGCTTCAAATATCCTCTGGAGGTATTTTTTGGTGATGTTATTGGGTAACATCTTATGTTTTTCTAGATTGTGTCAAGAGTGTTCTTTATGTTGATTTCTTGGCTTTCCTTAAATCATTAAGATGCTGTTAATTCTGGAGACTGTTCAGTCTTGTTTTGGCAGCTTGATTCATGGCCTTTTTCTTAGTGATTCGAATGGCTTCTTGTAATTGATCACATTTGTGCATGAATGGTTTCTTGCTTTGTTCACTTATGAATTCATGTTCCTTAAACAAACTTAAGTGAAATCATTAGTAGACCACCATTCATAAAACTTAATCATTTAATTTAAAAGGTTTGTTGTCATTAAAACATATATCAAAAAGGTTTTTTCCTTGACAATTTGTTCTCTTGACATATCAAAATTAGGGGTGGACATTGGGTCGGTTCAGGCCCAAAAACAACAACCGGTCCAATCTACGAATGAGTGATACAAACCCAATGCAATCCGCACATTGACACAGTTTGGACGGGTCACGGGTTTACAGGTTTTTGGATACAACGGGTAGGTTAATTCAGTTTGGTCCAATTGCGTTTTTTTTTCTTTCTGTGATACACAATTTTTGAACCAGTTTTTTTATCCATTTTGGAGATGTTCACCATTTTTGTTCATTTTAACATTTTTTTTCCATCCTTAGAATAAAAAACAAGAACTCATATCATATTGTGCTGTGTGTACCTATGTGTATTTGCAAAACATCTTTTCTCCATTTACGGTTGATGAGAAGAAAATGGAAAAAAATGGTATTGACGTTGGCGGAACCGGTGGTTAAGTTTTTGTTTAGTTAGAAACAGAAATGATGGAGGTGGGTTGAGGCTTTGCGCAAGAGGAACCGGTGGTGGCGGCTTCGAAACAGAAACGATGGAGATGATGGTGGTGGCTTTGAAGCAGAAACAATGGTGGTGGTTTAGTTAGAAACAGATATGATGGAGGTGGGTTGAGGCTTTGCACAGGAGGAACGGTGGTGGCGGCTTCAAAACAGAAACCGGCGGCGGCGGCTATGAGTTGTGAGTGAGAGTGGCAGCGGCAGCTACGAGTTATGAGTAATAAGGATGAGATGAAAATATTAGGATTTCTTAAAGATTAATATGGGTTTATTGGATTCGGGATTTACTGGATTTGGATTTGGGCCTTTTTTATTGGATTGGGGAAAGCCTCAGTTTTTTTTTAAGTCTAGCCTCAATTATTGGAGTCGAGCAGGTTCGGATATCCGCGGTCTAAAAATCATTAACCAAACCCGCCCGTTATAAACCACATGAACCCATTTTATTTTACCGTCTACCCGTTTTTGACCCGCCCATTACAAAAATTGGGCAACATGCTGCTCGGTTTAAATCGGACGGCGGGTGGTTGTCCACTCCTAATCAAAATTAAGGATTCAGAGTCTTAACTCTTTAACTGATGCACAACTCATTGGTGTGCGAATTTTGGGACATAGAATTGAAGTTGTCATCCTGGTGCTATTATTCCTTTGATGTGTATATATATTTATATAAAGTGAGAGAATTAATATTTATCTTTTTTTATTTGATTATTTAGTAATTTTAAATAATGATTTGATTATTTATGTCCATAAATTCAAAAAATTTATTATCTTTAAAGAAAACTTAGAAAGTTCATACATTTATCAAATCTATAACTCAAATATTAAAATAAACTTATATCTTCATATCCATCAACGTCAAATAAAAACTCATATTTTAAGATTTGTTCATCAAATTACTAAGACAACATCTTTTTCTTCTTTTTATCATTATCCATATCAAATCTTTAATCTAAATATTTAAATGTGAGTTCTTTGTTTGATGAATTTGATGCTCTTAAAGATGAAAATGTGGGTTTATATGAAGATTTGAATAATGAATTTGATGAAAATATAATTTTTTTTAAATGATTACCGATTTTTTAAATTTTGTTTGCAGATGATAATGCATTTTGGAAATTTCTGTAAAAAATGATAATATTATTGACATTTTAAAACATAAATGCCTAAATTAAAAAGAAAAAAATTAAAAAATGATAATATTTGATGAAATTAAGGATGTATTTTGATGGTTATATATTATTTGTGGTCTATATTATACTCTTGAAATGATGATTTATTGTGGAGAAGTTGCTGGGATAAGCAGCTTAATTTTGTTGATCACGTGCAATTTTCTACTAAATGAAAACATGTCAGATTTGCATAAACAAAATTAGGATCATGTGTATTGATTTTAACAGACATCAGTAGTTGTTGTTTTTGTATATGCCAAGAATAATATTTCTTCAAGTAAGTTCTTCGCTCCAATATATACACACCAAAATGTTGCCATCAGATATGCATAATGCATGTGCATGCCACCCATATGTTCCGAATTTATTTGTTTTTTTTATTAGAATAATTTGTTGGGCTACGACAAATTGTTATTTATTATTATTATTATTATTATTATTATTATTATTATTATTATTATTATTATTATTATTATTATTATTATTATTATACTAATAACTTATTAGGTTAATTTATTAGAATATCTCACATTTTTTTTTATAAACTAATTATAATGTCTGACAATGAAAAAATAATACTAAAATGTTATATTTTTTAACTCCGTAAGATATTGCATTTCAGGACTGCTACCATCTATACGTTTTAAACAAATATTTATTATTTAATATATTAAAATAATTAAAATATTTTAAAAAATAGAATACTATTAAAAAATGAAATACATTAAATCGAAGAAAAAAATTGTGGGTAAATGTGCTAAAACAATAACGTGTTATATTACTTTAACAACTATATCTTATTTTGTAGATAAAATTATATTATTATAACAATTTTTTATATTTTATAGATAAATTAGCAACTTAATTTTTATTTATTAGATCCGGAGAAAAAAATACGAGGAAATTATTAACAAAATAGAATTAAGTGGTTAATTTATCTGCAAAATAAAAATAAGATATAATTGTTATAATAATATAAATTTATTTACAAAATACGATAGAGGTGTTAAAATAATATAACACGTTATTTATTTTGACATATCTTTTCTTTTTTTTATTCAATTTAATGTATTTTATTAATAGTATTTTATTTTTTTAAAATATTTTAATTATTTTTAATTTATTAAATAATTCAATTGTTAAAATGAGAACAAAAAATTAAACATGTATATCGTCGCATATCGAATATGCAATCTCCTACTACAAAAAATTATTCACCTAGTCGCCGTCCTAAAAAGATTAAAAAATAAGACATTTTGATTTTTCTTTTTTTATTATAGGACATTATAGTTAATTTATAAAAAAAAGTGAGATATTCTAATAAATTAACCAACTTATTGTGCCAAAAAAAATGATAGAATATCTGCTTTTGAGTAAATATCAAGCCTGGTTTGATTTGGTTTTGTCTACCTTTATTATAACCTTTTAGCTATATTTTTAATTAGTTTGCCTTGATTTTTTGTTTAGCTATAATTATATAACTTTTTAGCTATATTTTTGTATATCATAAGGTCAAACACATAATTGTAATATTTCAAAGTCAAATCTAAAATATGATTTTTTTACAAAAACTTAATATTTGATATTCAACTTAACAATATTAATATTTATTAATTAAACTACGAATTAAAGACAAATTAAATTATATTATATTCTAATGAAATATCATCTTTTAGTTTTTTTAATCTCTTCTTCGTAAATATTAAATTTTGTGTTCGTTTGTTTAACATTTTTTAAAAATGATACTTATAGTAATTTATTTTTTTGTTATAATATTTTTTAAAAATAACTTTAAAAATAAAGTTTCAAATTAAAAGTTGATTTTAAATAATTTCTCTTAAAATATTGTTTTAAATATTTCATCTATTTATTACAACTGTTTTTAATAATGAAATTTTAAAAAATGATTAAAATAAAAAGTTATTTTAATAAATTTTTCATAAAAATCATATTTAGAAAATATATTTAAAAAATATATATAATTTTAATAATGTTAAAATTGCTAATAATTAATATATAAATTATTAAATGTTAAAAATATTTTTTTAATTGATAACAAATAAACTAAAACAACTTCTACTATTTTTAAATAAATCTTTATGACAATTATTTTTAAAAACATATAATTATAATCGCTTTTTAAAAATCTTAAACACATTCATGTTAAATTTTTAATTCATGTAAGTTAATTATATAGTATTTTGTAAAAACTTAAACATTAATGGCACGAGTCGTCTTTGTAATTTATTTTAAAATTCCAACGATATCTTATAAGTCATGTGTTTTGTTCCTTTTGAATATATTTATGGCACAATAAAAATTGCCAACAACATATATCTACTCATATATATATATATATAAAATATAGGCTAAATAGCACCCGTGATCCCTTAACTTAATTTTTGGTAACGATTTGGTCCTTTATCTTTTTTTTTTCTATTTTGGTCCTTTATGTTTTTAAATAATTTCAGCCTCAACCTTTAAGTGGGGTTCTGTTACAAAAAAAGTTAAAAAGTTACCCTCGTTTCCTTTTCCCTGGGTTTTCTCTCAAGTTTATGTTTCTTTTATTTGGTTTAGGGTTACCTTTCTTCTCCCATTCACTTTCTCCCTTCATCTCCTTTCTTATCTTCTCAAACAAAGTAATTGCATCTACTTTCAATGTCATAACTATACAATTGATGAACAAAGACAACATCAATAAAAAAAATTTCAGCAATAATCGAATAATTTTTTTTCATCTGAACCAAATCTAAAAACCCTAAATCTTAAAACCCTAAATCCCAAAGGTATTTATACTTACCACAAAATTCCTACAACCCCAAAATTTTCTTCCTCTGTTCGGACCCCATTTTGTCACTGTGTGAATTACAGGTTTCAGGTCACAAGCACAATTTGGCAGCTCACAAATTCCATTAGAATCAAAAGAATCATATTTGTAGGATGTTGAGTTGAACGAGGTTGAGTTTGACCCATTTGTGAAAGAGGCAGCCATAGATTTAGAGTTTTGTGAACCATGAATATGATTTTCCATTGAAGGGAGAAGACGGTGAAGGAAAGAGATGACATGGGAGAAGATAAGAAAGGAGATGAAGGGAGAAAGTGAATGGGAGAAAAAAGGTAACCCTAAACCAAACAAAAGAAACATAAACGTGAGAGAAAACTGAGGGAAAAGGAAACGGAAGGGTAACTTTTTAACTTTTTTTTGTAACGGAACCCGACTTAAAGGTTGAGGCTGAAATTATTTAAAAACATAAGGACCAAAATGGAAAAAAAAAATAAAGGACCAAATCGTTACTAAAAATTAAGTTAAGGGACCACGGTGCTATTTAGCCATATATATATATATATTAAAATATCAAATTAATAACTATAAAAAAATTCAAATTAATAAAATAAATCTCAAATTGACTGTAATGTCTATTGTGCGTGTGCGGCGCCCTCCATTTGTCTGTGCACTTAAATCTAATTTTTAAAAACTATTTTTCCGTTTCAAAGACAACAAAAACATATTCCCTCCTTTGATTCTTATTATAACTAAAAAAGTGATTTCAAATTTGACTCATTAAAATTATTATTCTTAATATATACTTATTTTAATAAAAATTATTTAATATTAGAAGTTAAATATTTAACATTTCAAATGATAATTTATTAAATTTGAATTATATTTTACATAAAATCTATAAAATTAAATACATTTAACTATTTTTCTTAATAATTTGAAAATGAATTATTTTTGTTTAAAACTATGACCGGATGAAAATATTCCATTCGATTTGAAATATTAAAAAAATGAGAAAAAAATAGATATATTTAATTCAAATGATTTAATTTTTGTTGACATATTTATGTTATATTTAAAACTAGAGTATATGAACAGTATATTAACTATAATACTCCTTTTATTACTACTATAAACAAAAAGTTGACTTAAATCTTAGTAATTATTACACAAAATTAACTACTTTTAATTTGTCTATTGTTAATATTACTAAGATACTTTTATTTTAATAAAAATATTTAATAAGTTAATATTTAAAAAGACAATTTAATAGATTTAAATTATATTTTATATTAAACATAGAAAATTAACTGTATTTAATAATTATAAAAAATAATTATTTTTATCTATAATAGTGATGGTAGTATTAAACAAAAAGATTGATTAAAAAAAACCAAGTTTTTGCTGCCGTCTTGTTGGCTATATATTATCACCTCCACCTGTCAGAGAAGAAGTATGTCGTGCTAAAAGCTAAAGACAGACAGTCCAATTCACCTTATATTTGGTTTCAACTCCTTCTCGTATTGAAGTTGAGTTTTCATTTTTAAATCAATTCTATATGGACACTTCAGCTATTATTATTATTATTATTTTTATTATTCTTATTCTGTTTTTATGACATGCCTTCTATGTAAATCTTATCTTAGGTATCTAAAAAATCATTCTAAATCAAATCAATATTAGTTTATATATTTTTTTCTTCTAAATTACTATTCAATCTCTTAACGTATATCTTCACTTTAGTTTTTTATTTATTTATTTTTTATTTTTATCCCTTTACGATATTTTTATTAGTCATAATCATTTATATTAATTTTTATCAAAAAATGTTATTTTTTGTAATTTTTTTTATTTCACTCATCTTCAAATATATAGACTTGAAAATTTATGATTTCTATCAATCTAAAAAGTCGTAAAGTTCATCAAATATATGATTTTTATATCCATAATTTACATAAATGAAAAATCACAAACTCATTCTTTTTATTTAGAATCCCACGTGAATTAACAAACAAAATAAAAATACCGGCATAATAATTATCAAGATTTGTTAGGTTAGATTCACAAAGAGTATTAAAAAGTATTATTTTTGTTGAATCAATTGTACTAACTTAATCAGTCTTACATTGAATATAAACAAATCTTAAACAAATGTGTTGAAAGCGATTACTAATACAATATATCAAAACAAAAAGAAATTACTTTATTTGGAAGGGAACTTATATTGATAACCTTGAAGGCAAGAAATTCAGGTAGTGATGTTTGAAAATAGAAAAATGAGTTTTTTTTTTTAGATTTTGTGAAAGTGTTAAATTATAAATGTTTGATGTTGTGGCAAGTGAAGGAAATTGAAGGACATTTTTGTTAATTTAAAATGTCAAAAATTTGTATTTGAAGGTTTGATAAATTTTTTTGGATTTTAAGATTGAAAAAAAGTTCTAGTTGGATTGATAAGTTTGGAGATGAGTAAAATAACAAAACTTAACATTTTTTTCATAAAAATTAAGATAAATAACTAATTTAACTATCAGGAATAAAGGTAAAAAATCAAAATGAAATGAAAAATAATTAAGTAACTAAAAGTGAAACTAGAAAATAATTTAAAAAACTAAAATAATAATTTAGATTTTTTTAGGAAATATTACTTTATATATTTAATAACTATTCAATGAATTTATAATTTAAAAAAACTAAATAAATTATTTTATGTCGGTAAGGTAATGAAACAATTATTTTATTCGTTATGATTTATACTTTATACATTTTTAATTATGCCAGTTGAACTTCTGCTGTTCAGCTTATATCCTTTTTAAACATTTACTTTTCTGTTTTTGTTTATGGTAACTTAAACATTTACTTCGTAGGAATCGATCTATTTTTTGAGGCATGAATGAATTTTATTACTACATATGTTCAGTTTTTATTTAGTATATATTATTTTTATATTAGTTTTATTCTTTATTTAATTTTATATATAAATATTAGGACACGTTTGATTTTCCATATTTCAACCTAAACATAATTTTTAAACGCTAAATATATTTTTACTTTTTACATGGGTTACATAAAAATTATGCCGACAAACTTAATTTTGTCACAAAAATATATTTAAGTAAAAGTATCACCTATTATATTTTTTCATTTTTACATTTACATACGATTTGCATATTATTATTTAATTTAAAATTTCTTATTTAATAAAATATATTTTTTCAAATAAATATATACATTCCATTGTAATGAAATATAAAAAAAAAGTTAAAAGTAAATATATTTCATCTATTGAACTAAACACAATTACTTTAAAAAAAATAATGATTTTTTAAAAAATAGTCAATAGTGTATGAAAGTGAAACTATATTTTAAATTAGCTAGAAGTATATTATTACTTTATGTATTTATAAATTGAAGAATAAAGGAAGATGATGCAAGCACGTAAAGGTACATTGCTGGCTCGATATTAGCTTTACTTATGGAATCAGAAAAGTTGGTTTACAGATCCTCCAAAACCATTTGACTTCCCTTTCAATATGTGATTACCACTCACAAATCACATAAACATTCATTCATTACAATTATAGTAGTGAGTATCTCTCTCTCTCTCCTTCTTTATCAAATTCCTATTTATGAAGAAGACACAACCCCTAGTTCTAAATTAACCTCACACCATCATCTCTCTATCTATCTGTAACAAACACATCACTTTCCATTTTTATATAGAAAATATGATTCCTAATAAGAACAACCCTTCTTCACCCTCACATTCTAATTATACACCCCCTACTTTCCTTTTGTTTTCTCCGCCACAACAACATTTTCATTTTCATTCTCATTCAATATTCAATATTATTATTAACACATTAATTAATATTAATCCTTGGGAAACAATGAGACGGAGGCCACGAACCACCCTCCTCCTCTTTTTACTTGCAATTATTTTATTCGCTGTTTTTTCTCTTCATCTCTCACGCGACGCCGTTTCAAGTTGGAGACCCGATTATGAACTTGACGAACGTCCAAAAAAGCTAAACGCGAAAAATCACGTCTTCGTTCATAACTATAATAATAACAACGTCGTTAACGAGTTTCCGCACCAAACACGCCGCGTTTCATCCATTAACTACAAACACTCTTTCACAACCGTTTCAATTCTGTTACCAGATTGGGAGATTCTCGTTCTGGTCACGCCAAACACGCCGGTATCTTCATCCGAACAATTTAACTGCCTTTTCCGCAACAATGATATGACTCCGGCGAAATTCTCCGGTGTCCTACCTTTCACTAACCGTACAACGTTCAAGTGCGACATGCCGGAATCTGTTCGACGCCGGAGAATTTTTTCTCAGCCTAGGTTGGTGATCGGAACTTCGAAGAATGATGCATCTCATGATACTTTTCAGGTGCCGGAACTTATGAGGTGGAATTTTCTCGTTTACGAGTCTATTTCAATGGAAGACGACGTCGTTTTGTTTGCTAAAGGTGTGAACCATCGTCAAGGTTCCGATAGGTCTCCAAAGGAACTCAACTGCGTTTTCCATATCGGAGAAGGTGTTCGCACCGCCGTGATAAGCTCCGTTCAAGAGGTTTTCCGGTGCCGGCATCCAGATCCGTCACAATTGGGTTTTGATTCGAAAATAGGAGTTTCCCTCGAGATTATTGGAGAAAACATCGTTGTTCCGTCCGTAGCGTATTATACTCCCAGGCCCAATACCAAGCCCAATTCTAATCCCAATGGCGTAGCAGTCCAAAAGTTTGAGTCAGAGGCCCATTTAATGGTCCAGCCCAAATATTTCCTATGTGCGTGCACAATGGTTTATGATGTGGCGAAGGTTTTAAGAGAATGGGTTGTGTACCATTCCAAAGTAGGCGTGGAAAATTTCATATTATACGATAATGCAAGCGATGATGATTTAGAAGGAGTAATAAAAGAGCTTCGTGAAGAAGGTTATAATATAAGCACGTTGCTTTGGATTTGGCCCAAAACGCAAGAAGCTGGATTTTCTCATAGTATTCTATATTCAAAATCCAATGGGTTATGCAAATGGATGATGTATGTGGATGTTGATGAATTCATGTATTCACCATCATGGGGAAGTGGAATTGAAAACGGTCGTGGGTCCCACTTAAGTTCAAATTCAAGTTCCAACAAACATAGTCATGGGTCCCACGGTCATAGAAAAATTGAATTTCCTTCGTTAAAATCAATGTTACCGCGGGATCAAGGTAATAACGGTAGGGGTAAAATTGGACAAGTGTCGATTCATTGTTTAGAATTTGGACCGTCAGGTCAACGACAACATCCGATAGAAGGCGTAACACAAGGTTATACGTGTCGGAGGAAAGTTGAACAAAGACACAAATCGATTGTGTTGGTGGAAGCTGTTGATAGAAGTTTATGGAATGTGATACATCATTTTCTAGTGAATGAGAAAGAAGGGTTTAGATCAAAGCAACTTGGTTTAGAAGATGGTTTGGTGAATCATTATAAGTATCAAGCTTGGGATGAGTTCAAGAGTAAATTTAGAAGAAGGGTTTCTGCTTATGTTGTGGATTGGAGACAAAATGTGAATCCAAATTCTAAAGATAGGACACCTGGGTTGGGATTTGAGGCTGTTGAACCTAAAGATTGGACACAAAGATTTTGTGAGGTTAGAGATCAAAGGTTGAAATTGTTGACACGTGAGTGGTTTGGAAACTTGACGCCTAATGGATATAGAATGGCTTGGCAAACTAGCTGAGCATTTTTTTTCTTTCATTATTTGATTCTTAATAGCTTTTTGATTTGGTGGGGGAGTGTATGTGGAGATAGATTCTTATCATCCACTACCAACAAAATTAAACATGGAGCAATACACATAATACATAGGAAAACTTGAACACAAATAGTGGGGTGGGATTGGATTGTGTGGATTTCATTATAGGGCTCTCTTTCATTGTGTTTTTCTATTCCACTTTTTTTATGCACGGAATAGAATTCATGTTCTCTTCATTGTTCCATTGTTATGGACCAGTGTGTTACATTTTGTCCCTCCTATTATTGATAGTAAAAGTGGATTTCCTCTCTGTATTGCACTGGATTTGATGCTTTTTCATTAAATTGTGAGCTACTATCCCTTTAATATTACTGTTGTTCATTTGTTACTATTCATTACTAGCAATAACGACCCAATTCATCTCCTCTAACGTGCAAGAATCAAGCAAATGCATCAATTCGCGAACAAATAGTTTGTAAGACAAACTGTTTAGCTATTTGGTAAAAAAAGGAAACAGTATTTAACAAGGAAAAAATGTAAAGGACTAACTTCAACATTATGCATGTTATAAATGTTAAAGGATTAACTTGAAAATAATGTAGAAGATTTCAATCAATCGCAATAAAATAATTTACAAAAATGAGAAATTAAGGTTGTGCAATCCAATTGCCCCGGCCGAACTTAAGTAACTCGAATGAATCAATTTAATACACGATTTTGCAAATGTAGATATATATGGGTTTGAGTAGTCTGGTGCAATGAGAAAAAATAAATCCACTATTGTTCGAATCCAATTACTTCACTTAAAATTCTAGATATAAAAATTCATATTTGTTAGTGTGAGCTCTCTATTTTTTTTTCTGTATGAGGTGTCAAAACGGACTACCCGATTCATTTAAGGTCGACCTTAAAAAATACTACCTGAGTCCGACCTTAAATGGGTAGCGGACTTTCGAATTAGTCGGTCGTTTAATTAATGACAACTTCTACCGTATTATAAAGAAAAAAAGTGTATCCGTATTTACCACATCATGAAGGTATAAAATGTGTTTGAATCACTTATATATGAAGTGATATCTTATATTCTACGCATAAAGCTAACTTTTAAGTTCCTTAAAATCTCTCAATTAGAAATACTTTAACTTAAGAATGAATTTGGTTTATCAACAACTGCTAGTTTTTCATAACATGATGAACTCATTTTTTATTTAATTAAATGTGAACTCAAATTTGAATCTCCACTAAGAGAAGTATCTATATTTAATGTTCGACGCGCCTCGAAAAACATATTACTTCTATGATGGAGTTAATCTGTGAAAAAAAACAGCAATGCTCTAACTTATCAATCCAAAATAAAAACTTATTTTTAATGAATTAGACACGAGCTTTAAATTGTCAGTTTAATAAAATAATCAAATTATCTGCCCATATAAGTAATCTAATCAAACTTTAAAAATCGAATCTTCAAAATTGAAGGCGTGATGCAATTCCAAACATGTTTTGTTGTTAAACGCCTTATTACTCTATGTTGCAAAACTTGCAATAGAAAGAAGCAAAAAGTATCCATAAAAACAACTTAAGTCAAATAGTAATACAACTGTAAACCAATCCAACTACAGTAATGAAATATGAAATATATGGAACATTTGACGTCTCAATTACACATAAGTCAAATAGTCCTGACCTAAATACCAATCCAACTGTAAACTTGGTACAGCCAGCCTCCATTTTGAAGTTTTTTATAAAAAAAAATACAAAGTAAAGGCTCTACACAACTAAAAAAAATGTAAGGCCCAGCTTCTGAGATCAAATGACAGAAAAATGAGATTTTGATCTTCTCATCTTATTTATCAACATGGCAATGTCATGTCATGAAAGACAACAAAAGCAAAAAAAAAAAATAACTACTATTATTTGACTAGGATCTATTAAACTTTTTAACTTTCTCCCTCATGACACGACATTACCATGTTAGAAAAATGAATGAGAAAATTCCAATCTGAAAAATAATATATCATCAGAGCTGCAATGCAAGATTTGGCTGCAGCTGAGGACCAGTTTCCACATTGGAGCTGCGTGAACTTGTTGCGCCGATCATTCCGTTCAAGTCATTACCAAGTGAAAAAGAATTCTGTTTGGTAGGAACTTCCAATCCTTGCCAAGATGATTTTCCGGGGGCAAGACCTTGAGACAATCTTTGCAACTCAAATCCAGATTCCAGACCTGATAAATTACTGGAATCTGATTGACTTGACTTGTTGAAGAATTTGGCCTTGAGAGCTGTTGGATTAATATTTGTAGGCGCAATATGACCAGAAAGGCTGTTTATGGTATCCATATCGAACATTTGAGGAACATTACCGGCGTTTGAAGACCCGGTTAAGTCAGCAAGTCTTACCATCTTCATTTCAGGTGAAAAATTAGTGCTAAACCCGCCATTAGAACCAAAATCATCAGAGTGCGCCATGGGTTCCTGCTGAATCCTCCCAGGAATGGATTCATTCCCACCACTAACACTGTTGCCCTGATTCAATTCATTTTGGTAACTCAACTCTCTGTTTATTACCATGTCTCCACTTTGCGAGCGTGATGTATTTGCAAGAGAGAACATTCTGGATGGAGAAGAAAATCTACTTCTATAATCCTCTGGTACAGGGGGGTCCAAACTTCGCTCATCAGGAACTGTGAAGTGTTGCCTCTGTGATACATCATCATCAGCTACCCATCCAGGACCAAACTCATGTCCTGGTGACAAAACACTGCCGATTTTCTTAGCAGCAACCTTCCAAACAACAGGACCAAGGTCTGCAGCAAAATGGGCTAGGCTTCTTGCATAACTGTGATTCACATGTAAACCAACCTGATTCAAAGGAAAAATGAACGTAAATTTTGTTACAAATAAGAAAGCCTTTAGAACTGAGTGTGAGATACTAACAGCAAGCTAGAGACAGTACAAGATTTTCAAACATTATAGTTCATAAAAGACAATTGTCTAAGTCTACCACTCAGGTTTGCACAATCGGGTTGATCAAAAAGGAAAATGAAAACAAAAAAATTAGAATCCATACTGCAAGAAGTTGCTTGAAATTATCTTCAAATGCGGCCAATACTGGTGGTTCATTTCCTACAGCCACTGGATTTCTGTAAGTGTCGCGCCTTGTCTCATCAACCATGAATTGCTTCTTTCCATATCTTAACACAGCTTTTAAAACAGAAGCTGCAAGAAAGGAAGAAAAAAAACATAATTTAAGGAATCATTCCAGTAAATAAAGCCATAAATGCATTGGACAAACACTAGAGAGGCATAAACATAGATACTGACGTGGAAATTCATTCTCCCATTCAGACGACCAACTAGTATAACCCCCACTGTTGATTTGGGGAGCTCTAGCTGATGAATCTGTAGGCTGAAATTTGCTCACTACTTTTCTTAGATTATAACCGTTGGAGCCACTAGCAATATCCCCACCAGAAGCAAGAGTTGCATCAGAGGAAGATTCAGGAGCAACAAGTTCTGATGGAGACATGCCCAATGACTTTCTTGCATGTTTGCCTGATGGCCTTCCCCTTTGCACAATTTTGGTTTGTGGTGGTTCACTATCATCATCATCGTCATCATCACTATCTTGTCTCAGATTCTCAAAGTCCTTCCTTGCAATCTCTTGCATGGCTCGGGCCTAAGAAAAAAGTCAAGTCTCTAATTTAGACACCACATTTAAAGAAAGGGTGAAATTAAAATAGATAGACTGAAGACTTTGCCCAACCTGTCGATAGTAAATAGTATCTGCTGAATTGTATTGCATTGCATTAGAGCATACCAAGAACACGTCGTTCTGCAAAAATGAAGCAGAACGTTTCAAAATTTTACCACTGTATCAGACTAGTAAGAATATATTACTCGCAAATCAAACATAACACGAAAAAATCCAAATCTACTAATCAATAGCCGGAATCACCACAAATGTGAGTTGGATTAATTAGTGCAAATATTCCTACAATGACCAGAAATTTAAACTTTACCAAAATTGGACGTACCAGTGAATCTAAAATGAACAGCATGGCAAGTATCAGTCAGCCCTTGGGTTATATGATATCAGATAAAACAATGCGACAATAAGAATTTTTCTAATCTTGCCTAAGCACTTGCTCAAAAAACCTGTTCTCAACCTATATAAAAACTCGGCATACAGTATAAGCAATTCAGAAGCATTGTTCTATTTCTATAGTTACATTCCGATTTCCATGTAACCTATTAAATGAATCGAATAATCAAACAGATAAATAATGTTTCTTCACGAGAAGCAACCAAATAGGGGAGGAAAATAAGCGTGTCCGCTTGGCTGATGGTAGATGGCAATTGTTCATAAATGGAAAAGGCTGAAAATGCAGTAGTAGCATCAGCTACATTTATCAAGAATCACTTAGTTACATTTTAAGCAACAGTATCTTATACAGATACTTCTTTTCTTTCAATTATTCTTTTCATTAAATGCGATTATAAACAGACGAGATGCAGTCCATAAAAATAAAAAGAAAGTCAGTTGAATGAATGAATAGTAATCAAGGTGATATAAAGGTGCAAAACCAACCTCGAACTGTTCAAAGGTGATGTATAGCCCCCCATCCAATTTCTTCCTTATAGTTCCAAAATCCATGGGGTTTTTAATGATATCATGATAATCAGGGAGCTGCAACAAGAAAATTTATCTGTCAAAATTCAAGTGATGGGAAGAACTCAAATACCATATATAGCATCATCACAAAAAAATTCACCTCTTCTGAATCCACCGGCTCAGAGAATACCCCATGTGTGTCCTTTCTACAATATGGTTATATGAACAGTAAAGAACAGAACTGGTAATAAATTTCCAAGTTGAAAAGAAAACAAAAAAGAAAAGAAAGAAACAAATAAGAGACACACTTTTGAAGTCTGTCAAGGATAAACAGCAAGAGCTTTTTGTCTGGCAAAGGTGTAGTGGGACCGGACACACCCTGCAAACCTGTCAACACACAATATAAAAATCGCCATTAATATTCCCCCACTTACTTATACACCCCCCTCCAACTCCAAGAACCCATTTGAGAAATGATTTCATATAAAACATTACAACAACAACACTAACAATACAGCTTCATTCATAGTCATACCATGTTTACTGTCAGTCGCTTTCGGAACCTTTCCATCCTGCAACAAAAATCATCCCATCATCAAATTCCCCCAAAAAAGACATAAAAATATAAACTTTTTCAATAATCAACCAAAACCCCCAAAGAAAATTATTAAGAAAATAAAAATAAAAAAGCAGCTGCAAATAGTGTATAGATAAGAGTTTTTATCGAAAAAATAAAAAAGAAGATACCAATAATAGTTTAGGGATAAGACAAATTGAAGCTTTTAAGCATGTACTTTCACTCTGTGAATAGACGAAAAACTCGATCTAGTGTACATAAATTAGAGGGCGAAAAAGAAAACAACATGCCCCACATAAAAAAATTTCCCCCAAATTATTTAATTAAATAAATTAAATTACATCAAAATTCAAAACCTAAACGGTCAAACAAACATATCTAGTATCCAAATTCAACGCGAATTCAAGAAATCAAAATTAAAAAAATCATATTACGCGCGAAACCCCAGAAATTAAAAAAAAAGAGAGAAAAAAAAAGGAATCGTTTTTCCAAAAGTAAATTGAAGTAAGACACCACAATAGCGTAATTGAGAGAGGAAAACTGAAATTGGAGTGATGAATATGGAATAATAATGCCGAAACTCACGTTTTGGTTTGATCCGTTGTGGATAGGGTGAAATTGAGCGGTTTGGGGATCGGAATTGGAATTGGGGAATAATGTGGAGTTGTTATGGAGAAGAGAATTGGAATTGGAATTGGAATTCAAATTCAAACCGAGTAAGAGTTTTTGTTTCTTCTGTTTGCGTTCATCGTCGTCGTCGTTGTTGTTGGAATAAGAGGAGGGATCGATGAATAAATTGGGGTTTTTGTGTTGTTGTTGTTGATGTTGTTTTTTGAGAGAACGTTTTTGAAGATCCAAAAGAGATGGACGACCCTTCTTCTTCTTCTTCGTGATCATCATGATGGTATTACTTTCAGATACATCGCCCATTGTTTCCTCCTCCTTTCTCGCTCTCTACCCAAACAAACACCTCCAAAACTTCTCTCTCTCTCTCTCTCTTTTCTTTTTTATTTCATTTAAATTAAATCTCTATATTATTATTATATTATATTTTATTATTATTTCCCTCCTGCGTGCCACTCACGTGCCTGCTCACCAACTATATTTGCTTCACTCACTACGAGTTTGTTCCTAATATTCTAACAAATACATTTTTTAGTTATTGAGTGTTGAAATAATTTTTTATAATTGATAACAAACATTTTCTATATTATATCATATAATTCTTCCATCTTTAAATATAAAGAAAAATATATAAAAATAAGTGATATATTTAATTCAAAATTTAAATTAAATACATCAACTTTCTTTAATTTATTTTTCTAATATTTTGAGACAATTATAAGGTTCATTAGGGTCAGAGTAGATATAGAAGTTCAGACTCATAATTTTAGGGCATATTTCAAAGCTCAAACAATTATAAACTCATATGGGTCAGAGCATGTCTAAAAACTTAAAGAAATATGATTAAAGTGTTCATTACTCACTAAAAAAGTCTTTATTTCGACAACAAAAACTAACAAAATTATTTATTTTTTATTTAAATTTATATTAAATATTGCAATATTTTCCTTGTATTAATCATGTGTACCGATTTTGATAGTTAAATTGAATTTATACGCAAATCTAATCTAATTTGTTGTGAATAATATTCATATTCATGTTGCAAATAAAAAATAAATAAAATTAGCTAGTTGTAATAGTTGTTGTTAGTTAGGTAGCAGTACTGTCTCCCATGGAACCACAATTCAAATTATCGTTAAATATTTATTAACAATGATTCATGAAACATAAATAATTTGTAGTTGTACGGATATATTTGTAGATTCACTTAAATGACTCTAACAATCCAATATACTATTATAAGGTCCTAACAAACATTCTTTGTTAATATGTGTAGTTAGTTTTCTTCCTTTTTTTCCTTTGGGCCATCGTTGATCCTCTATTGTATAAAAAAAACTAGTAATGAAAAAGTAGATTTATTTCTTTATTTTTTATTTTTATCAATATATATGACTTTCATTCTTCAAGTTCATGACATGAGAATGTCTTGTTAAATAAATGTATGTTATATGACAGCTAAGATAAAACTTAGATTTAATATTGAGTAAAGTTGAAAATTTACCTTTTAATCAAAAATCTGTGTTAAATATTACAACATTTCCTTTTTATTAATCATCTTGTATGTCAATTTATCGAAGGGTTTCATCAAAAAGGTTTAAACTGGTAATGTCCTATTTGTTTAGGTCTTCATGTGACAAGAAATATACATATGACTTGTGTCATACTTGAAATCTATTTTGTTCCTGTTGTCACTATGATTCATCATCGGTTTACTTCCATCTATCATCTTCAACTTCTTTTAATAAATATTTTTATATGATTTATGTTTGATTCAATATTTTTGGTGTTAAACTTTTGTCGTGTTAAACTTATACACAATTCTAATCATAATTTATTGTGTTATTACTGTAAATATGTTATAAGAAGAGTTGTGAGGATGAGTAAAAAAAAGTGTTGTAATGATATGGTAGGATGATTTTTGTTTTGGCAAAATGCATTTTTTTACGGAACATGTATTTAAACTTTTTAAACTCCATTTAATAATATATTACTACTATGTTACCAAATTATTTTTAATTTCTTATTTAAAAATAATAATTTGATAAATGGTTTGAGTACTGTCTAATTTATTTAAATTGATATTATTGTCGTCTATATAATTATTATATCTCAAATTCAAAATATATTAATTTATAGTGATATTTAATTCTTAATATTTTTAAACTTTTAATTAATAAATAAAAAAAATTGTGAAATAATATTAGTATTCAATTTTTTGTTTGAATAATATTCAATATACAAAGATATTGATTCAATATATTTGTATATACATACTTTCATTCAATTGTTTATACATATTTTGGTATTTAATACTTGATATACTTAGCATAAAGGACATTTTAAAAGCATGTATTTTGGTATCAAGTATTAAGTACATGGCAAAACTCTTTAACTACATAGTAAAATCTGGTGTGTTGCAAGATGTAATGGCTCTTAGTCATGGTACATGGTGCACCATTAATTGAAGAGTGGTTCACCCTAATATTGTGAAGTAATATTAATATTTAATATCTTTTCTTTAGAATAATATTCAATATACAAAGATTCAAAATCTTTGTATATACATATTTTCATTTAATTGTTTGTACATATTTTTGTATTTAACTTGATATCAAATATATTAAGTATTCATGTTGAAGGTAATTTATCATTGATCGTTATTCTAATTTAGTCTGTGAACTTTTTTCTCTCAATATCTCTTCTTATTAATCATAGAAGATGGGTGATTTAAGGATCACTTTTTGATCCTAAATCATCTCTTTATATAGTTTTTTTATTTATTTAACTAAGTGATTTTTACATAAATTTATTTTCTCTTCATGTTTTTATGTTATTTTGCTGGATAAGTGCGACAATTGGTTTTTCTGTGTTGTTACGGTATTCATTTTATTTAGACCGATAAATTAACTTTGATCAAATACAAACAAATTTAATCAATGACTTCAGCGTCTTCAACGTTATATATCCAGAGACATATGTATTTCGGTCACTTTAGTTTTATCAAATTTATATGCATTTTGTCGTTTTATGCTATTAACTTGAATGTTGTGAACTTGTTCGTAAACTCATCCTTTTTGAGTTTTGACGAATTTTGTATTTATGTTGTTTTTTATCGATATATTATTCTAATTTGAATGAATGAATATTTTTTTTACTCAATTAAAAAAGATTATTCATGTTGAGTGAAACAAAATCAAGTATCCATGAGTGTTTTGTGCCAACTAATTTGTATAATAAGAGTTTTGTTTTATAAAAAGTGTCAAGAGTTAAATTTATAAGTTTGGAGAATTTGTGAGAGCAGGAGTAAAGTTTAGGGAATTTGTGAGAGAGCAAGAGTATAAGTTTAAAAGGTAGGAAGTAAAATTTTCCAATTTACAACCATATAGACAGTGGTTAAGTATTTTGCACTAGTCAAGAGTAGGAAGGATGTGGACGTGACATAGGAGAGCAAATAAAATATGAGCTTCGGTATGGGCAGTAATTTTAATATTTATTATCATATTTTCTAGGTATCTAAGTTATGTCTATGCTCGTTATCCACAATATGAATATGAAAATACAATAAATAATAAATAAAAAACTCAATTATAATATATTAAAAAAAATCTTACAAATCAACTCATAAAATATTATAAATGATAATATTTAGTCAAATTAAAATATAAAAAAATAAGTATATATTAAAATAAACATAAAAAATAAAATCATAAAGTTATTTATATAAATAATAAAGATATAAATGTATAATAAGTATATAAATGAATATATTTATATATACAACAGAGTGGATAATAAAGTGTTCGCATTCACATTTATACTCGTTTAATGTTGCAGATAATTATCCGATGAGCTCATACGCATACTATGATGGAGATTTTTATGCCACTAATTCATTGCTGACCATAAAATGGATGGTGAAGTCTAAATGGAAGCAACAAAACTTGATCATATTTTGAGTGGGTTTCACACAGGTCTCTTTGGTTGAGTCATTAGCTGCTTGGATGTAGGCTACACTTAGGGATGAGAATAGACTATGTCGTCCGACAGGGGCTTATAACTTAGTCTACTTATGGCTTGGCCTGGTCTGACCTGTTTAACAAGAAAGCCAGGTTCAGGCTATTTTTAAAGCATATTTTTTTAAATAGGTCAGGTTCAAACTTATATAAAAACCTATTAGGCCTGACAGGCCTACCTATATATATATATATTATTTATTAATGTTATTTTTTATTATTATTTATTAATATTATAGTTTCCTATTTTAAAGTATATGTATATATATATTATTTATTAATGTTATTTATTAATATTATTGTTTCCTTTTTTAAAGCCTATCAATTAGGCTGTTTTAATATATTAGATTTGATTATAATTTTATTAGTTTTTCTTATATAAAACTTTCTAATTTAGCCTATTTAAAAAAATATAACATTTAAATATTTTAATGTGAATAAGGCTTTTGAATAGGCTTTCAGGTCAGGCTAGATTTTTAAGAAAGCTAGGTCAGACCGAAAAAAAAGCTTATGGTAGGCCGTAGGCCTAAAAAATTAATCGTAGACCAGACTCAGACCTTTTAAAGCCTAGCCTGACCTATTCCCACCCCTATGTAGATACTTGATCATAATTAAATAAAGATTTGTGCTCAAATAACAATATTATAATATAATAATTAAATACAATATTCCAAATGTAGTTTATTAACAATGATTCATTAAACATAAACAATTTGTAGTTGTACGAATATATTTATAGATGCACTTAAATGACTTTGACGATCCAATATACCATTATAAGGTCCTCAGAAACATTCTTTGTTAATATGTGTAGTTTAGTTCATTTATGCCATGATTGAGCCTCTATTCTATCAAAAAACTAGTAATGAAAAAGTATAGACTTATTTATTATTATTTTTTTGGAGGAATATATATATGCCTTTTAGTCTTCAAGTTCATGACATGAGACTAAACTTAGATTTAACATTGAATAAAGTTGAAAATTTACTATATGTCAACACTTGCAATTGAAACTCGTGTTAAATATTGCAACATTTCCATTTTATTAATTATCATGTGTGTCCATTGTTTGAAGAGTTTTGTTACGAAATTTGGAGTCGATAATGCTCTCTTTGAATTTAAGGATATTCTATTAGGTCTTTGTATAGCGATCGAGAGATATACATGTAACTCATGTCATTCTTGAAATTGATTTTGTTCATGTTGTCACTATGATTCATCGTTGGTTTGCTTCTATCTATCATCTTCAACCTCATTCCAATGAAATTCTATCTATTATTCACCTTTCGGATTGATTTATTCAAGTGCATTATATACACCGTGAA
The DNA here is from genome assembly GCA_037974295.1 of Cicer cuneatum. Taxonomy (NCBI): domain Eukaryota; kingdom Viridiplantae; phylum Streptophyta; class Magnoliopsida; order Fabales; family Fabaceae; genus Cicer; species Cicer cuneatum. Next base: position 79,158,726 of record JBBPBO010000004.1, read on the forward strand.
GCAAACGCAGGTGCAGACGATTTGGCTTTGTTTGGTCATAATTAATGAAGATTTTTCTGTAATTCTATTAGACTAATTTCTTGTTAGTGTTAAACTTTTACTTGAAAAAGAAGTAACTGTTCCTCTATAGTCATGCCTTAACTTGTTTTTTCTTTCACTTCCCCTTTATATAAAAAAATATATACACAGATCTATAATAATAAAAAAAAAGTGTTGTGATGATATGGTAGGATGATAAAACATTAAATAATATAGTTGGTTTTTTTGACAGAAAATGTATTTTTTTTTACGGAAATGTATTTAAACGTTTTAAACTCCATATTTAAGAATATATTACTACTATGTTACTAAATTACTTTTAATTCCTTATTTAAAAATTATAATTTGACAAATGATTTGACTACCGTCTAATTTATTAGAATTGATGTTATTGTCTTATATATAATTATTATATCCCAAATTCAAAATATATTAATTTATATTGATATTTAATTCTTAATATTTTTAAACTTTTAAATAATGACAAAAAAATATTGTGAAATAATATTAATATTTAATTTTTTTAATAATATTCAATATATAAAGATATTGATTCAATATCTTTGTATATATATATATATATATATTCATTCAATTGTTTATACATATGTGGGTATTTAATACTTGACATACTTAGCACGAAGGGCATTTTTATGTATAAAGTATATATTTTAGTATCAAGTATAAGGTATATGGCAAAACTCTTTAGGTACATCATAAAATCTGATGTGTTGCAATATCTAAAATGGATCTATGGTGCGTACCATTTAAATTGTGGTTCACCCTAATATTGTGAAATTATATATTAATATTCAATATCTTTTCTCTAGAATAATATGCAATTTACAAAGATTCAATACCTCTAAATAGTATTTAGCCAAATTAAAATATAAAAATATCAATAATAAGTATATATTAAATATATTTATAAATTTAAGTTGTTTATATTTTATATAAATAATAAAAATATAAATAAATATATTTATATATACATACAGATGTAGGATGGAATTGGCACTAAAATATCTATACATGCGCTTATATCCTCTTAATTTTGCGGATGAATTATCTAATCTTATATCCGTACACTCATATAGTGCGGATTTTATCCTGTCCATTGCAAATATTTTTGTGGGGATACCCATAGAGTATAAGCCAAATTGAAATCCCTAAAGTGGATGGTGAAGTCCAAATGGAAGCTTGATCAATTGGTTGTCACACGAGTGGTTGCAATGGGCTCTAAAATCAGAAGCTAGACGATTTGGTTATTGAATGTGATGCGACACAAATCAATTCCTCCTTTTGTCCTCATCTTTAAAAAATAAAATAATAAACCTTTACATTTTAGAGTTGATTTGGGAACACTCCTATTTAAGTTAGAACGGAAAATTTCAAGAAGGGAATACAATACAATACAAATTAAAAATAAAATATTAGATTCAAGTGAGAAGTTATATTGAAGTTTACATAGAAGACTACAGGTCTATTAGTTTCAAAATTGAATATATCAAAATAATTAATGGAACCTATTCACCGTATATAACAATAACAATATAAATAGACAATGTGATGCTATGCCATGGGAACCTAAATTATTGGATTGGAATGTACCTTAGATTAGAAACTCTGTTATGCCAATTCCATGAAGTATAGCTACATATCATTTATTGGATTGGAATGTACCTTACATATCATTTTCAAAGTTTAACACTAACATTAATTAATTAAATTGTCAATAAATCCTTAATTATTTATCATAGAGAGAAAAAAATAGGTGAAATGAGATAATAAATAGTTCATAGATAATTATATTAAAAATAAAAAATTTATTAGTTTTTATTAAATAATCGATGTCAATAATTAATTATTATTTTGATCGAAGAAGAAATTGAATTCGATCTCTTTATCACTATAATTCGTCCAAACCACCAAACTATCTTATGACTCACAATTTTATCATGCTCTTAGACGTAAGTGTAAAAAAAAATTTACAGTGCAAACCTATTAAACTCTTTTTTCGATAACCAATATTAATTGTTAATTGTAGATTTTGTTAGAGTAGGAGTATAACCCAAGCAAACTTATTAAACTCCTAAACTAAATTAACAATAAATACTTAAACATTTTCTAGCATTTATGCTAGTGCTTCTAACATTGGATCCCAATTTTTTAAGAAACTAATAATTCTATTGACTAATTTGTTTTTTTCTTTCTTTTGGTATGTGTTAATTTTTGTATATATATATATATATATTAGTTTAGTTAACAAAAAATATATAGATATATATTTATGAAAAACATTATGTGAAAATGGATGTTATTAATTTAAAAAAAAATGGATTGGTGTACTTCTAATTGATGATGATGTAGCATTATAGTGATCTTGTTGGTGATAGTGACCTTGTTGGTGATGTTGATGTTGTTGGTGATTAAAAGAGTATAAATAATAACTCAACTAGAATCTCAAACAAACAATTTCAATATGAAGGTACAAACACGAGAAGTGAGGTTGAATTGTGTTTGTAATACTTGAATTCTTTTTTTTGTTTTTGAAGATGAATTAAAACCTGTTATATAAGCAAACAAAATTATCAACGGATTTAAAGTAAAGTAAATAACTCAGAGATTTATCTTGGTTCATCGTTAACTAGGCTACATCCAGTCTATTCACTTTGAAGGATTTTTCACTAATTCAAAACCTTTGAATTACAACAATGCTACTGACCCTCCAAGCCACTCTTCCCAAACAGTCTAACAATCCTAGACTTTTGAGGAACACAACACCTTGAATCTAATTGCTAACTCATCTGCTACTACTTCTGACTCTTCAGATTGTAGACTCTACTTCAACAATATAGACTTTAACACAAGGGAGCGAAAAACTAGAGTACTTGCTTCTAGAAAGCTGATACTCACAATTAACCTCACTGAAAACTCGAGTGTTTGCCTCTGGAAGTTTCTGACTCTTACTGATTTTTGATTCTAAGTCTTCTGTCTTGAGCCTCCTTTTATAGATGAGAATTAAGGTTTCTTCCATGATCAATTTAGAGTTGCATCTGTCCAGATTCTATTGCAAAAATAACTTGACCAATCGGATTTGAGCTTCATGCTTGATTCGAACCTTTTTGCTTCAGATTTGTTTTGAAAATAACTTTGGTCAATCATGTTCTTGTTTAATTCTAGAATATATCTTTCTTCCTTTGAATTCCCTCTAAGACTTCAATTTATTTTTGTATCAAATCTCTTCAAAACTTTGACTCAATTTCCATTGGGAAATCAAGCATTGCTTCTTCGAAATTCACTAAGTCCTATTTGGAATTCTGCCTCTAAAAATCTGCTTCTGAATATCTGCCTTTGATTTTTTGCCTTTGATTTCTTCCCTCTGATATGTTGGAACCAAGTTGGTTCTATACTTAGGATTTTGATGTTTACAAAAGTACTTCTATGTAATCTTATTTTGTAGAAAATCAGAGGCAGATTTTCAAAGGCAGAATTTCATAGGCACATTTTTAGAGGCAAAATTCCACAAAGGACTTAGTGAATTTCGAAGAAGCAATGCTTGATTTCTCAATGGAGATTAAGTTATAGTTTTGAAGAGATTTGATACAAAAATAAATTGAAGTCTTGGAGGGAATTCGAAGGCAAGAAAGATATGTTCCAGAATTAAAACAAAACAGGATTGACCAAGTTATTTTCATAACAAATCTAAAGCAAAGAAGTTTGAATCAAGCATGATGCTCAAACCTGATTGGCCAAGTTATTTTTGCAACAGAATCTGGACAGATGCAACTCGAATTTGATCATGGAAGAAACCCTAATTCTCATCTATAAAAGGAAGCTAAAGACAGAAGACTTATTATCGAAAATCAGTAAGAGTCATAAACTTCCAGAAGCAAACACTCGAGTTTTCAGTTAGGTTAATTGTGAGTATCAGCTTTCTAGAAGCAAATACTCTAGTTTTTCGTTCCCTTGTGTTAGATCTATATTGTTGAAGTAGAGTCTACAATCTAAAGAAGTCAGAAGGAGTAGCAGGTTACTTAACATTTAGATTCAAGGTTCTTTTCCCTCAAAAGTCTAGGATTGTTAGACTGTTTGAATAACTGACTTGGAGGGTCAGTGATACTGTTGTAATTCAAAGGTTTTGAATTAGTGAAAATCCTTCAAAGTGAAAGGACTAGATGTAGCCTTGTTAACGATGAACCAAGATAAATCTATGATATATTATATTACTTTAAATCCGCTGCTAATTCTGTTTGCTTATGTAACAGGTTTTAAATAAACTTCAAAAACACCAAAATGAAATCAAGTTAGACAAACACAATTCAACCCCCTTCTCGTGTTTGCACCTTCCTGATATTCTTCCTTTGATTTCATCTTCTGATGACTTGCTTCTGATTTCATCCTCTGATGACTTGCCTCTGATTTCATCCTCTGATGACTTGCCTCTTGTTTTATCCTCTGGTGACGTCATCTTCTTCCTCGGTGACGTCATCTTCTGGTGGCATTTATTATTCAAAGTCAAAATAAGATTACATAGATTATTTTGTAAACATCAAAATTCTAAGTATAGAACCAACTTGATTCCAACACAATAGTAGTAAAACAAACACATTTTCTAAACAAGGAAACATGAGTGGTGCCAAGAACTCTAAGTTTGCAATTGAAGGAGCCAGAAATGCAATAAAAAAAATTAGACGAGAGCAAGAGTCCACAGTTTTACAAAACTGTGAATGAAATATCTATACCACAACCACGTCTATTTGATGAAAAGATTGCAGAACTGAATGACGCAACAAACCAGCAAGCCAACAAAATAACCCAAACAACATTGGTGTTGAAGCTGCCTCAAGGTTGTTTGCGTAATTTTTGTGGCTTAATGCAGCAGTCTGACTTGTTGCAATCTCCCATAGTAAGATTCACTCAAATTACATAAAAAAATAGGAAAAAAAAAAAAAAAGAAGACTCACATACTGAATATATAAAAAACTATTACATTTATTTGGTTATTTTATAGAACACTCATACTAAAACTTAAAGGCCATGACACTCCCTCCCTTCTTCCATTCAATGTTCAATACTAGGATTGTTTGCCTAATTTTTTTTTCTGCATTTCTGGCTCTTTCAATTGCAAACTCCTAAAGAAGCTCCGCCACAGATCATACAATACAAAAACATAATAATAATCACTTATAAGAAATGAAAAACCAAAGAGTGAAAGAAAAATAAATAAAGAAAACCATAGAAAAAGAAAACCACCTGGGTTGTTTCTGCGTGGTTTGGAAACTTCATGGAAATGGTTTTGAAGAGAAGCGACCCATTTTAAAAAATGTGTTATTTTGTTTTATTTAAAAAAGTTATTAGTAAATTAGGAAAAAATTTCTGTATAGCCTCTTGTCGTGTAGTATATGCTATATATGCACTCCTTTGAAAAATTTGGAACTGACAATACTATGGAAGATCAGTTCTTTGTCATCAATACTTTTTTATATTATAATTTTTTTAAAAAGTTATTAGTAAATTAGGGAAAAAATTCCCGTATAGCCTCTTGTCGTGTAGTACATGCTATATATGCACTCCTTTGAGAACTTTGGGGCTGACAATACTATGGAAGATCACTTCTTTGTCATCAATACTTTTTTATATTATTATTTTTTAAAAATGTTAATAGTAAATTAGGGAAAAAATTCTTGTGTAGTCTCTTGCCGTGTAGTACATGCTATATATGCACTCTTTTGGGAAATTTGGAGCTGGCAATACTACGGAAGAGCAATTCTTTTTTATATTATTTTTTTTAGAAAAAGTTATTAGTAAATTAGGGAAAAAATTCTCGTATAGCCTCTTGTCGTGCAGTACATGCTATATATGCACTTTTTTGGGAAATTTGAGGCTGACAATACTATGGAAAATGAGTTCTTTGTCATCAATACTTTTTTATATTATTATTTTTTAAAAAGTTATTAGTAAATTAGGGAAAATATTCTCGTGTAGCCTCTTGCCGTGTAGTACATGCTCTATATATGCACTCCTTTGGAAAATTTGGAGCTGACAATACTACGGAAGATGAGTTCTTTATCATCAATACTTTTTTATATTATTATTTTTTAAAAAAGTTATTAGTAAATTAGGGAAAAAATTCTCGTGTAGCCTCTTGCTGTGTAGTACATGCTATATATGCACTCCTTTGGGAAATTTGGGGTTGACAATACTACGGAAGATGAGTTCTTTGTTATCAATACTTTTTTATATTATTATTTTTTTAAAAAGTTATTAGTAAATTTGGGAAAAAATTCCCGTGTAGCCTCTTGCTGTGTAGTTCATGCTATATGCTATATATGCACTCCTTTGAGAAGTTTGGGGCTAACAATATTAGGGAAGATGAGTTCTTTGTCATCAATACTTTTTATATTATTATTTTTTTAAAAATTTATTAGTAAATTAGGGGAAAAAAAATCTCGTGTAGCCTCTTGCCGTGTAGTACATGCTATATATGCACTCATTTGGGAAATTTGAGGCTGACAATACTACGAAAGATCATATTCTTTGTCATCAATACTTTTTTATATTATTTTTTAAAAAATATTATTAGTAAATTAGGAAAAAAATTTCTATGTAGTCTCTTGCCGTGTAGTACATGCTATATATGCACTCCTTTGAAAAATTTGAAGCTGACAATACAACGAAAGTTCAATTCTTTGTGATCAATATTCTTTTATATATTATTGTGGAACTTGTAATTTTGTTGTAACTTCATCTTACTCTCATCCTTCCTCAAAGTTTACAAGACTCCAATGATGGAAAAGGGTAAGCATATTATGTTCCTGTGCAAGTTGTCTTTTTTTAATATGTTTCAACCCACTCATGTTGGTATTTTTCTCACTGTAAGTTTTGTTTGGATTAAAAAAATTCACTATAAGTTTTAAAAAATTCACTGTAAGTTTTAAAAAATTCAACCTTGATATTTTTGAAAGTTTATCTGCTGTTGATCTTGCATTTCCACCATACACATTTCAACTATTATGATGCCCGATTCATGATTTGTTTTCTGTTGGAAATATCAAATATGGTTGCAATAAAGTTTATTATGGTGTAAAAAAAACACTTGTTTTGCCTTCTTTTTTTATTTTTTATTTATTTATTTTATCGTTTCACTTTGTTCTCACAAGTACCAAACATTCTTCAAAATCTAAAACATATTTGTAATGTGTAATTTATTTTTATATTAACATTTTTATTTGGTTATGTACCGTGTTTAAACTTTATATGAATATTGCCTCAAAAAATCTTTACTTAAATTTAACTTATATTATAGGCTAAATAGCACCTTGGTTCTTTAACTTAATTTCAGGTAACGTTTTAGTCTTTTATTTTTTTTTCTTCATGATTTGGTGCTTTATTTTAATTTTAAGTGACAATTTAATCCTTTATATTTTAAAATATTAATAATATTATCCTTTTTTTTTACAAAAATTCAAAAAATTCATCAAAATTTTCAACCAAAACCCATAAAATTAATTATATTCTTTAATATAATACAAATTTTATCAAATTCGTAACTCAAATATTCAAATAAATTCATATTTTTATTCTTTATTAGATGAAATTTTAAAAATCAAATAAAAAATAAAAATATGAGTTTATTTGAATATTTGAGTTACAAATTTGATAAAATTTGTATTATATTAAAGAATGTAATTAATTTTATGAGTTTTGGTTGAAAATTTTGATGAATTTTTTGAATTTTTGTAAAAAAAAAGGATAATATTGTTAACATTTTAAAACATAAAGGATTAAATTGTCACTTAAAATTAAAATAAAGGACCAAATCGGGAAAAAAAAAGATAAAGGACTAAAACGTTACGTGAAATTAAGTTAAGGGACCACGAATGCTATTTAGCCTATATTATAATCAAAAAAATACAACAAAGATTTAAAATAACATTTTTGCTATTTACACCCCCCATTTTGATTTCCACACCCGCCAATTTTTTTAAAATCAAAATTCCGAATATACCATTCCTTCATCTTCTTCATTAACCTATTTTCTTCCCCATATTCATCATTCATCTTCAAACCGTAAACCCTACACTCCCATATTCATCATCTCCTTGATCATCAATCCTTTGTTCTGAAATTTTGAATCTGAGTTCACGTACAAAAATCTGAGTTTACTTAGGTGTTCATGTACTTAAGTTCAATTCACGCACGTGTATTCAGAGTTTACGTAAATGTGAACTCAGATTGCTTACGTGAACTGAGTTCACGTAAGTGAACTCAAATATCTGTATGTGAATTGAGTTAACGTAAGTGAACTCAGATTCAAAATTTCAGAACCATTACCTATACGTGAACTCAGCATTAATTTTTTGAAATTGTCATTTTAAAACCTTTCCAAAAAAATTATGTCAATATAAAAGGAAATAGTTCAAAAATTAATTTGATTATTGTCATTAAATTTTTTTGACATTTAGTATTTGTACGATATTTATGGAAAATAATTAGTCAGTTGTTACTATATGTCAAATTAATTTTCATAATTATGACTTTATTGATCCAAATTGATTTTATTTGTCTTTTTAACTTTTCGTAATAACATTTAATAGAATTTGATCTGAAGTTATTAATGTGTGGTCACTTTTATGGCAATGTTATTATCAATTATCAATTAATAACAATTGATTGATGATAGTCAATTAATAGAAATCAAAATTCCAAAATTTTGAATTTTCACCACTAAATATTTTCAAAATTAAATAAAATATTAAAAAAATACTATATTTTTAATAGGATATAGCGAGATGGAGAAAGGAAATACCAAGATAATTTCATAAAGCATATAATTATATAATTTTTAGCATATATCATCATTTATATAACATAATTTGTTGATTTTACGACATTATTATTATAAAAATTATAATTAAATGTTTATACTTGAAAAACCAAAGATGACTTTATTTGTCTATTATAAAAATTAAATATTTATTGGTTCAAATTGATTTTATTTGTCTGTTATAACTAATCGTAAATATGACTTTATTTGTTAAAATTGATTTTTTTTGTGACTAAAAAATTTGCCATTTAGTATTCGTATGACATTTATGGAAAATAATTAGTTATAATAGAGTTGTTACCCAAATTGATTTTCGTAATTATGACTTTCGTTAAACGTGATATATCATTAAATAGCAATTGATCTGTTTACGTACTCATAAAAATGCCAAAAAAATGTATGTTATGTTAACTCAATTCAAGAACTCGTTAAAATACTAACTTAAAGGAATTTTAAGTGAACTCAGTTAATGTACTTGACTTCAAGTGAGTTCACGTAACATACCGTGAAAATGTAAACTTCATTGTTTACGCAAACTCAGTTCTCTACGTGAACTGAGTTCACGTACTTCCTTCAAATTCTTAATATTTGATACTCTTAATATTTGATACGTGAACTGAGTGATCGTACGTGAACGTAACATTTTTAGATTTCAAAAAAAAAATTAACGCAAATACAGAACAACAACCTTATCTTCTTTGGGCACTTTAACCACAATGAGAATATGATATTAATGGGTTGTAACCTATGAGTGAATGTCGTGAATTTTAAATGATAATGAGTTATGGATGATTTTTAAGTTATGTGAGTTCTAGGTTTAAAATGGTGAAGAAGGAGAAGAAGATGTTTCAAATTTTTCTTAAAAACAGAAGGTATTTCGGAATTTTGGGTTTCAAAAAAATTTGGTGGGGGTAGGCAGCAAAAGTGTTAAAATAATTATTTATTAACAAAAAAAAAAAAACATTCCTGCAATGACACAAGCGTTATGCTCTAATGATCCTACTGCACGATTGAAAGCAATTACTCAGTTTAGTAAGCTTTTATCAATGGGTATGAATGCAATTCATATATTAAAATTTTTTTCTTCATGTAATACTCGTTTCTTATGTTAAGCCTATATTATACGATCCAATTATGTAACGGCCTAACGGGGTGTTGCACATTGTATATAATATATACAAAGATGTCTGTGTGTACACCTAAATCATGATGTAATTCTCGTAAGTTCTTAAATGTTTACTCAACTTTTAATTAACATTCATCGATAGATATTTATTCAGGCCATATCTCTCTAATTGATGAGGTAACGGAGACAGGTTTTGGCCCTCAGTTTGTGCAGTTTTTGGCAATGAATGATATACCTCAACTACAGGTATGAATATTTTTGTATCATATTCTTTCTTTTGTGATTCCTCAAATCTGAAAATTTTGAGTGAAAGCTCACTCACACTATTTTATACTTTAATTTGTAGGCTATGGCAGCATAGACCTTTTGACACAAGAACTGTGATAGAAGATGGTGCGGTTCCCCTGCTTGTGCAGCTTCTGAGCTCTAGTAGTGATGACATCAAAGAAATGCTATAATTATAGTTAGAAAATCACATGTATGTATGTGTTGATTGCTTACACAATTTCAATGTCTCGTGTATCGAACAGGTAGTATTGGCATTAAGTAACCTTATGGCGATTCCTCGAGCACAAGGGATTGTGTTCTTAATCATGACGCACTGTTGCCATTATAATCTCAAATACAGGCAACTATGGATTTGTCTTTGATTTTTTACTTAGCTGAGATGGAATTTTGAAATCGGTAGAAATGCTTGTGGTGGGACCATCTACCAACTGAGTACTTAAATAGTTATTTTAAAACTTTGTTATATTTTTTGGAATTATAATATAAGTTAAATTTAAATATTGACTAAAACTAGTTAGTAAGTTTGGATTCCTGGAAAGTAATAACTAATCTGTCAACTAACTATAACTAATATAATAATAAAATTAGTTTAAGCTAATTAATAAATATTAAAATTATAAATAAATATAAAAGAAAATAAAACACACATACTGTATATAAAAAGTTATTACATTTATTTATTTGATTTATGTTATAGAACATTAATACTAAAACTTAATTAAAGGACATGGCTATAAATAAAAAGGAAAGAAAAAAAAAAAATACACACATAAATATATAAAAAGCTACTATATTTATTTGGTTCTGTTATAGAACATTAATGTTAAAACTTAATAAAAGACCAAGACACTCCATCTCTTCTTTCATTCAATCTTCATCTTCATCATCAAAGTTACTTGCAGTTTGGCTTGTTGCAACTTCATCATCAGAGTTGTTGTTTGTGTCATTTGCAGTCTGGCTTGTTGCAGCTGCCTTAAGGTCACGAAGCTCTTCCTCTCGCACCCTCTTCTATGCATTCAGTTCTGCAATTTTTTCGTCGTATGGACGTGGTTGTGGTATAGATACACCATTCACCAGAACTGTGGACTCTTTCTCTCATAATATGCTATTTTTCTCTCTAATTTCTTGATTGCTTTTTTGGCTCCTTCAAGTGCAAACTCAGAGTTCTTGGCACCACTCATGTTTCTATGTTTATAAAATATATTTGTTTTACTACTATTCAAATTATTTGTTTGAGACTCTATTTGAGTCATTATTTATATCTTTTAATCACAACAAGGTCACTGTCATGCGAAGTACACCCATCCATTATTATTTTTTTTTTAAATTAATAACATCCATTTTTACATAATGTTTTTTATAAATATATATCTATATATTTTGTGTTAACTAAACTAATAAGATATATATATATATATACAAAAATTAACACATATTCTACCAAAAGAAAAAAAACAAATTAGTCAATAGAATTATTAGTTTCTTAAAAAATTGGGATCCAATGTTAGAAGCACTAGCATAAATGCTAGAAACACTAGAAAATGTTTAAGTATTTATTGTTAATTTAATTTAGGAGTTTAGCAATTAATATTGATCATTTAGAAAAAAATTTAATAGATTTGCACTGTAAATTTTTTTTTTTTTTACACATACGTGTAAGAGCATACTAAAATTGTGAATCATAAAGTAGTTTGGGTAGTTTGGTGATTTGGGCAAATTATTTATGACTCGTATAAAAATTATGACTCATAATAAAATTGTGAAATTTTCAGTCACTTATTTCTTTTTTTTTAAAAAAAAAAAATCTAATGTGTATAATTATAGTAGAATAAAAATAATATTTTTACATATAATTTCAAGTACACTTAAAGTCTAAATTAATTTCAAAGTCTTATAAACATAATTTATTTATAGAACTCATACAATAGTTCTAGTCCTTATGAACAAATAAATTACTAAAATGTATAATAATAAGAAGAAGAGAAACGCGGAAGATATATGGTGAACTGAGAAAATTTTCCACTAACATGAAGTGAGAGATTTTTTACTTGGCAGAGGAGCTGAGATGGAATTTTGAGATCGTTAGGATTAGGAATGCTTGTGGTGGGACCATCTACCAACTGAGATTTACTTAGACACAATACAAAATGACATACTTCAATTGCATATAAAAAAGAGTCATTTGTTAACAGATAATTATTATGATTAATTAGTCGATTAAGATATTTAACAATAATAAAAAAATAAAAAATTTATATTTGAAAATAATAAATTTTAAAAATACAACTTTTAATATATCTTTAATTGAATATTTTTAATTTTAATTATTTAATAAATATTTTGAGAACACTTGTTAATATTTATCAAAACTATATAACACTAAACTGTACCAAACTAATACTAATGTTTAGAAAGGTAAAAAATGAAAATTTGAAAATAGACTTGACCTGTTGGATATGGCCATGTGGAGATGGCCATGGGGAGAGTAATATACAAGACTGGCCAAGTCAGACAATGATACAAGTGAACCTGCACAAGCATGCCATAACTCTGAATTCAACGTCACTGAGACCCCTGAAGTTATTAATACGATATCCAATTTTCATCAGTTTTGTTAAAAGTATTTTGTAACAATAAAAGATAATTTTATTACATAAAAAAACAAGACAATTTTAATTAATTAACCAATGAAATATATTCAATATACACATAATACATTTGGCATTCTCTATATATTCAAAAAAGTTACATTATGTGGAAGTTCTTTTATTTGCACTAAAGTGTACTCCCTCCTACCTACTATAAGTGATTTATTTATAAAAATAAATTTTAAAATAAATTACTTTTTTATTTTTCAATGTACTTTTTTGGGTGTATGTGTTAATTAATATTATTTGTATAATTCTCACTACAACATTTTTTGCTATATATTTATGAAATTGATAATGTATCAATACTTAACAAAGATAATTTGATGTAAAGAATATTCTAATTTCTCTATTTTATTTATATTTTTTTTTAATATATGTAAAATGATAAAATGATGAGGAATTTAAATTTATTTTAAGTTGATTGTGTATTTAAGAAGGTTGTTCAGAAACATTTGATTTTTGAACTATGATAACCGACTTCTCACTATTTTATGTTACATGCTCCTATTTTTCAGTTACTAGGTCTGCAAGAATTTAAACCTTAAAAATTGATAAATGGTATAATTGGAAGTAAATTATGCTACACCAAAAGTATTACTTTTATATATGTTCTACATTATCATAGTCATCTAAAAATTAAAATTACGTAAAAAAATGAAAATACATAAAAATATTGCATTCTACTATTAAACAATTGCAAGATATTTAGTAATTTATAAACGCTCATAATATATAATTAATATTTTGAGACAAATTATAAACGAACCCGAATATGTAGATTATAAATTACAAATTCTAAGAAAATGTGTAAGAGGTTGTGGTCATCCCTTATCCATGAGATGCATTGCTCTCGCCTAGTGTGGATTTCAGATCTAGTTCCTAGACATTAAAATCCTTAATTTGACTCTAACTAGTACAATTTTTTATGGTATTATATCTCATTTTGAAAGCTAGCTCCAATAATGAAAGAACTCAAATACAACTTTAATAAACATATAGTACTTAAATAATTATTTTAAATCTTTGTCATATTTTTTAGATTATAATATAAGTTAAATTTAAGTAAAGATTTTTTGAGGCAATATTCATATAAAGTTTAAACACGGTACATAACCAAATAAAAATGTTAATATAAAAATAAATTACACATTACAAATATGTTTTAGATTTTGAAGAATGTTTGGTACTTGTGAGAACAAAGTGAAATGATAAAAAAAAAAAAAGGCAAAACAAGGGTTTTTTTACACCATAATAAAATTTATTGCAACTATATTTGATATTTCCAACAGAAAAAAAAATCATGAGTCGGGCATCAAAATCTTTCTGCAAAACGAGTATTGAAATCGAACTCATGAAGATCCCGGAAATCGGAACTGAAGAAGAACTCTGAAATCGAATAGAAATTGAAGTGTGATTGAACTAAATCGCTAACGAAATCGAATTGAAATCTCGAATCTAGAGAGTGAAGGCAGAAATCACATATACTTTCAAACACACTCAAAGTTTAGATTAATTTCAAAGTCTTATAAACATAATTCATTTATAGAACTCATACAATAGTTATAGTTCTTATGAAACGGGAGAATATAGAACAAATAAGGTACTATCACAATGTCTTTATTTATTTTAAGTAAGTTACTCAGAAGATCAAACATACTTAATTGAATGTTTTATTTAAGTATACACCTTCAATATGATATTCACGTCACATAAACAATTCTCAACATTCAATATTGATGCAACATAAGACTTATAACTACTCAAAAAAATTTAAGAGATAAACGTGGTTTTTAACTACTTCAAAAATAAAATCAACAAGTATTTCTAACAATAATAACAACGGGTTATTGTTGCCTCTTTTATCAATGATGAGTCATCGGGGTGGCTAGTTCATCGTACTCATGTAATCAACTACTTAAAGTAATCATAATTGTAGTCATCCAATTTCAAACATAGGTAATTAAAAGTATCTTTAACATTATTCAGGAGTGCGAAGGTGGTGTCACAACTCAGACTCATTACTTCAAGTTAAAACTCACTTAATTACACATTCACAATAATTTATTTGTAATTTACAACTAGTTACAAAAACAAACGAAATAACACTTACATTAATATAAATCAACAATCAAAATAAATTAAAAAAAATAGAGTTATCTCACTTTTAAACATTCTCAACTACTCTAAACACTATACAAAAATTTCCAACACTTAGAACGCCTGAAACACAAACACTTTCATATTCACATAATCGTATATACATTTAAATAACTAAACCAACTATTTGGCACAATGATTCTGCGTTTATTTAACAAACGAAACACTAATTCTAAACTCATAACATATTCTTACGGCAGTCCAACCATTCCAAATTTATGATAATATGTATTTTTTTTTTAGTTAATCTTTATCACTTCACTCAAACCAAAATAGAGATTTTTCAATCAGAAAATAAGGTAAGTAACTACTTATATTAGAAGTTAGTATAATAATAAAAAAACTAAAATAAATCAAGTAGCGCATAAACCATTTTAGTGGTGAAACAATATTCTAAAATTTGATTTCAAACACTAAAATTATTTTAAAAGTATCATTAATCATTTAATACCATAAAATAATTTTTCTTCAAAATTCAAAACTTTTCCTTGGATTACTTCTTAATAAATCATACGATTTATTTTTAAAATCAATAAGATTACTAAAATTTCACCAATACCTTAACCGTAAAAAATATCTCTCAAAATATTTAAGCACTCTTAAAATCATTTTTTTCAACCTATATTTTGAAAGAAAATCATACCATGTATATAAGAATAGATACAAAATTTTCTAACTCACCAAAACTTCTAAAATAGTTATAAATTTTCTAACAACACATAGTAAAATTTAGCAAAAAAATTTCTTTTTCTTGTGTGGCTAATCTAAATTTTAAATAAAATCATCATAAATATATATATATATATATATATATTATTTTAAAAATCAAAACGACTCCAACACAATTTAATTCTCTAAAATAAGTTAACAATGATTCATACATAAAATATTTCCTTTTATAAAATAAATAAACTTTAATTCATTCGCAATTTGTTTTTTAAAATGTCTAACTTTAAAATTCAACCAACCTTGAATATTCGAGAATTACTATTGTTAATAATATGAATTTCATACTATTTCAAAATCATGCCGAACGTTCTAAATTGATTTCAAAAGCAATATCAAAACATTAATCATCTAAATACAACCAACACTTCTGTAAGACCCTTAAATTTTAAAATTAAATTCAGATTTGATTTTAAGGGTATTTTGGGAATATTGGTGTAATATTCAATATATGTATATTTTGTGTAAATATATATATATATATATATATATAATTAATTGTTTTGAAGTTGGAATTTAAATTATGGATGATGGATGAATTAATTTAATTTCGAGTAATTAAATTATCGGGCCGATTAATTAAGATATTTTCTGCTATTTGCGATGAAACGGATTAATTGCTGGAGGATCAGAAGATATTTTAATATAAGAGTTGGTGAGGTGGCGTAGATATTTGTGAAAAAGGAAACAATTCCTCTCTCCTGTGCTGTGTCAGTTGCATTTAAGTGGATACTTAAGTGAGAAGCTTTTCTTCTTTCCTCTGTACGACAGTTTCTGCTTTATCTTCTTCTTCTTCTAATTTTCTGAGTGTTGGTGAAGAAAAACAGTTTACTCAAAAGTCATCGTTCTGGAAAATCTGAGTGTCGAATCAGAAAGTTTCGAGTATGAAAGTCATTCCTCTTATTGTTACGGAGCTAAAGAACTAATTTTTGTAGCGGCGAACGCGAACGGGAGTATCGTCGGCTTTTGTCGCAGAAGCGTACGAGCTAAGGGAACGTAACTAAGGTAAGGGCACCTTCCAACTTTTTAGATTGCATTTAGGGCTGTAAATGCATGTGTGATGAATGATTATTGGTTTATGTTTGTGAAAAACATGGTGTTATGTTTTGGAAATCATTCTGTGTGTGCTGAATGATGATTCTGGTTCTGATTTTGTTTTGTTAAAAATCAGTGAGGTTATTCTGATTTGAGTGAATTTGTGTTTTGCTGGGTTTTGTTAAAACAATCTGTTGCTGATATTGGATGAAAAATGTTCTGAGTTAAGATTTTAAAGAGTGGTAATTATGATTCTAGGGTTGGGTTGGTTTTTCAAAGGAAATGTTTTAAAAATGTGTTGAAGTTCCAGGAAATTTCACTGAATTTGAAGGTGTATTCGAATACGGCTTGAGTGTATTCGAATACAGCCTGCAAGGCTTCTGTTTTCTTCAGATTTTCGAACTTGTATTCGACCAGGACCCTCTGTAGTCGAATACAGATTTTCCAATTTTGCTTCTGACTTAGCTTCTGTATTCGACTACGACCCTCTGTAGCCGAATACAGATTTACAACTTTTGCCACTGACTTTGCATCTGTATTCGACTACGACAACCTCGTATTCGAATACAGAATGCTGATTTTTCACTGCTTTAGCTTCTGTATTCGAATACAAGGGAGCTATAGTCGAATACAAATTCGCGTTTTTCAGAAATTCAAGTTTTTAACATTGTTTTATAAACCTTAAGTGTTGGGGTACCTTGGGAAGGTTTGTGGTGATTAAAAATGGAAATTTGGTGATAGTTTGAAGTGGTGATGATGAAGTTTTTGAGAATTTACTAAAGTTGTAGAAATTCTGATTTTTGTACTGTGACAGCCTCTGTATTCGAATACAAGGAGTCTGTATTCGAATACAGGATGTTGATTCTGCCTTGTTTGGCTTCTGTATTCGAATACAATGAAGCTGTATTCGAATACAGATTCGTATTTTTGCCAGAAAACCTCAGTTTTAATCATAGCTTTGAATCTTAACAGTTGGGGAAAAACCTTTGTTAATAAAGAGTGGAACTTTGAGGTAATGCAAAGTGTAATGCTTGCTTGAATGGTTAATCTTTGAATGTATTGAGATGTTTTGAAAAATGAGGAAAATGCATGAATTTTACTAAGGTTGCATACTGTTTTCAATGAAGTGAAACAATGCATACTCATGCATGGCATAGTCAGGTGGTACCCGCGATGGGCCACAGAGTAATGCGCATCCACGTGCTGATCTGTAGTGATTGCACTAGGTACTAATATGTGATTGTACCTTGGTATATAAGTGTTGGTCAGATAAACGACTGCACTGGTACTGGACTGTAGTGTCTGTACCCTGAAATGTGCAGCCACGTGCTGATCTGTAGTGATTGCACGAGTGCTGATCTGTAGTGATTGCACTAGGTACTGATCTGTAGTGATTGCACTAGGTACTGATCTGTAGTGATTGTACCTTGGTTTATGTCAAACGTGCTGGTCTGTAGTGACTGCACGAGTGCTGGTCTGTATGCGACTGCACTGGTGCTGATCTGTATGCGATTGCACCCTGGTCATGAGGGCCGTTAAATTGTGCTGGTCTGTAAGCGACTGCACCTTGGTGATTCCAAGAATTTATGAGCATGAGCATATACATATTGCATCTGAGTGTTTGACTGGAGGGTCACGTTTTGATTTTATGTTGATGGTGGAAAATTGTTGTGTGAGTAAGTATTGTTTTGAAATCTGTAATTTCGGATGAATTGATGTTTGTGCTTACATCATGATTTTCATACTTACTTGGTTGCTGTTTTGTAAAGTACAAATGACATGTATTTCAAAATTTAGCATCCTTATTTATCATCATGTACTATGAATATGTTTGATATTCTTGATATAACTGCTATGTGGTAATTGTTATTTTCGGTCGGTGACCCTTTACAATTATTGTGGAATTGGGCTTTGCCCTCATATGAGATTCAGAACCGTACCCCTGATGTTCATACTAACGATAGGGAACGTCGTTAGTTTCCCTTGATCTTTACTTGTGGGCTATGCAAAGAGATGAGCAGCTGGGCGAAGAAAAGACTTGTGAATATTGTAATGCTACTGTAGCTTAGGGTATGATCAGAGTAGACTTATGTATAGGGTTTTGAACTCAATGGTTGTAAATATTCATTTTGGGAATTATTGTAAAACTCTTCCGCACTCTGATAAATATTTTGATGTATCTTTATTTTAGTATATTATAAAGATCAAATTTCGATAAATATGTCATTCGATTTAATTGTGATGTTGCTGTTTTAAATTCCTTACTATTTTTGATTACGAAGTCGAATGATATTTAATTTGAATTGATTTTAATTTCCTTGAAACGGAATTCTTAAAACTCTTTTATTTATGTATTCGTTTTAAAAAATAAAAATAAAAAATACACTCGCGCTGTGTTTTAAACTCGGGGTGTTACAACTTCCAAGTGATTTGAAATTAAAATCCACACTTTAGATCCACTACCATCAACATTTTCAAGTGATTTTCACTTTTGATAAAATCAAGTTAGGTGTCATGTGAAAATTGAATGTTAAAATTTTTTAATTTTTTTCAAGTCAATATTTTTAATTGGCAATAACATCCACAACATTATCTTAAAACCAATAACAATAGTAATGCCAACAATCAGAAGTTTTTTTTTTTTTACACACAAGCCAACTTAAAATCAAAAATAAAAATTTTCTAGTAAAAATTAAAAATTTAAACATAAGAAAAATATTTTCTATCTATTTAACTCAAGGTTTAGAAGGAAACATCTCTTTTTTTTGTGGTGTGGGGGGTGAATAAAAATTAAGGCTAAATATTTTAAACTAGTTTAAAGTCAAAACCGAACTTCAAGACAACAATGTCAAGAAAATTGAACTAATACTTTAAAGTTTGGATATACTACATGGATTCAAGAAAAATTAAAAAATAAAATTTATTAATTAATCAAGTTTAATGCTGGAAGCAACTTACTAAAATTTGAGGAAAATAAGAGTAAGTTTTCTGCATAACCACATATAGGTGAGGTCAGACATTCGATAACTAAGGTTACTTAAATGAGATTAATAACTTCAAACAATACCGTCAGTCAATCAAAATTATTATTTTTAACTATTCACATAAAACAAGAGTGCAAAAATCATAGTTAGGTAGATAAGCAACAAGATCATTCAACAAGAAATTAATATAATCGTGTCAACAATTAAAATTAACCAAAATCTTAACAAATAATTTCATGGTTTATTTAGTCACTTAGGTAGAACCTTAGAATTCATAACACAATTAGAGTAAACAAATAATAAATAGTTAATTGGTAACTCCAAAAATATGTATAATTATACAAAAGCATATAGCACATAACACAATAATATGACGGGAAAAAAAACATGTTAGTGAAAATAATTAATACACAAGAAAACACAACTAACACGATTGACATTTGTGACTAATACTGAACCAACACTCGACCTGATTGGACAAACCATGATACCACTAATGTAACACCTTAAATACCAAAATAATATATAATAATTTATACCATATTTTTTTAAATAATTTTGCAGTGGATAAATAACAACTTTTTCAGAGAAAAAGGAAACTTTTACAAGTTATTTAGGATTTCACATTTCTAAAAATTCAAAATGAACACTTTAAATTTTTTTCCTCCTATAAAACAGTGCAATCTCCGTAACTTGATTTAACTAGAATTTCTTAATTTAATTCCAAAAATTACTAATACTTATAAGATTTTCATACAAAAATTCATTTCTAATTAAATAAATAAAAATACAACTTATGACTCTCATTTCTGGTATCACCTATCAGAGCAGGGGTTCTCCCAAACTTGAACTTCAAGATTCATTAACATGTAATAACTGCGATTTCGCAAACACAGGGTCAAGCCAGTCAAATAAAAACAACGAATGAAGTGATTTTTGAAATCATGTTGATAGTATAATGTTTGAGACACAAGAATTGATATGATGTTTGAGACACAAGAATTTGTTAAGCACCGGTGATTTTCTGAACTATATATTGAATTATGGTGTGTCATGTAGACTAGCTAGCGTATTTTCTTTGCTAAGAAGCAGCAAGAACTTGATATATGCTTAATCTTTCTGCAGATATATGGGTAAAATAGTCAGCATAAGTGATTTGGATCCTCTAATGTGGCCTGATTCTAAATGGAGATATATTCAAGTGGAGTGGGACGAGCAGGATTGTAGGGAAAAACCGAATAGAGTTAGTTCGTGGGACATTGATCTTTTAATCTCTTATATGTCTTTCACTTTAAATCCTGAAAGGCTTCAATTATTGGATTTGTATTTTCACTTTCCTATTTATCTTCCCAACTTATCAATAAAGTCTTCTATATCATGAATATTCAAGTGTTGACTAACATAATGACTTCATTGAAAAAGCTATATTAATTAATTTAGGGATCTAATTTCAAATTTGTTTAGTTTAATAATCTACTTAAAAAGGAAAAAAAAATTATGTGCATTTATTTATATAATAAAACTTAAAGATCTACATTTTTGATGAAGTCAAAAAGTTCATTGATCAAAAAGCAAAAGGATCCTTCAAATTTATATTTAGGTAACTTAGGAAAATACATTTCAAGTACAATATTATGAGAACCTTCTTGATAGCATATGCATTAAAATGTTTTATAAAAATATTTAAACATAAACATATGTTTGAAAATAAAGTTTTCACAAAACTGGAAATCTGTATTCGAATACGAAGTGTCGTAGTCGAATACAGATTACAAGCCAGAAGCTAAAACTGAAGATCTGTATTCGAATACGAAGTGTCGTAGCCCAATACAGATTGCAAGTCAGTAGCCAAAATTGAATATCTGTATTCGAATACGAAGTGTTGTAGCCGAATACATATTGCAAGTCAGTAGCTAAATTTAAACATTTGTATTCGACTACAGCTTTGTGTATTCAAATACAACTCAAGACAGTGGCAAAAATCTCATACTTGTATTCGACTACAAGGTATTGTATTCAAATACGAAGTTCAAATTTTGAATACAAACAGAACGTTATAGAAGTGTATTCGAATACACTGAGACTGTATTCGAATACAACTTCGAAACAATGCAACTTTTCAGTTTTGAAACATTGCACAAGTTCATCAAAACGTTTGGGAATCATTGTCATTGATATGAAGTGTTACCTTGGAATATAAATACTTCAAAACTTCAGTTTTAAACTAATCAATCCTACCACGAACTTTGAACAACTTTCTGAAATATTTTGTGAACTTTTCAAAGTTATATTTTCATACTTCAAGTACATGCTCTACATTTTCATATCATTGAGAAAGGTTCTCTATTGTACTTGAAAATATATTGGATTGTTATCCTTGCACAAACTGTTATATCCTGTTGTTCTTAATTAAGAACATTATTGTAAAAATCATTAAAGTTATTGTTTGAAGAAAGTGGTGTATTTTCTTCAAGTGTTGTAAACTAAGATAGTGGTGTGCTATTTTAAGAAGAGTGTTAGGAATTTGTAATTGAAGTCTTAGGGTTAGACTTATACTTATTATAACAGATAGTGGAAAATCTATTGTGGGGTGCAAGAGGACTGGATGTACCCTTGGTTGTAAGGGGAACTAGGATAAATTTCTGTGTGTTTTTACCTTCTGTCATTTACAGCTTTCATTCACTAACACAGCAAGATTAAACAAACTTAAAATAGTCACTTAAACAATCTCCAAAACTCTAAAAACAGAAAAATTGTCTGACACCTAATTCACCCCTCCCCTCTTAGATGCAACTTTGTTCTTACATTTTTCGTATGATTCTTAACTTAAAATACATATTTTCGAAGAGAAGACATGCATTGCATTAATTGGTTTTGTTATATTTGTAGTGAGATTTGAAGTATACGTCTTCTTTCTGTTAATAAATAATGTCTCTGCGAGTAGACACTTGGTCCTCTCAGACGAAGAATAAGCGCAAAGATAGTAGAGTAGTTGAGGTAGAAGATGATCTCATTCAGATAAGGACGAATAAGCACCAAGAAATTCTCTTCAAGAAGCTAAAGGAGGGTCCTATCATTTCTGATGCTGTTGATGCTACTGCTACCGCTCTCCCTGTCATCAACACAGTACCTATATATACTATTTTTTCTTTCAAAAGAAACATTCAAATTTACTCTAAGAAAATCAATAATCATTTTTTTCTAATCTTGTATTCTTAATAATGTTGTTTAACAGACAAAAGACATTATTCCTGCAATGACACAAGCGTTATGCTCTAACGACCTTGCTGCACGATTGGAAGCAATTACTCAATTTAGTAAGCTTTTATTAATGGGTATGAATGCAATTCATATATTAAATTTTTTTTCTTCATGTAATACTCGTTTCTTATGTGAAGCCTAAATTATATGATTCAATTATGTAACAGCCTAACGGGGTGTTGCACATTGTATATAATATACAAAGATGTTTGTGTGTCCACCTAAATCATGATGTAATTCTCGTAAGTTCTTAAATGTTTACTCAACTTTTAATTAACATTCATCGAAACATATTTATTCAGGCCATATCTCTCTAATTGATGAGGTAATCGAAGCAGGTTTTGGCCCTCAGTTTGTGCAGTTATTGGCAATGGATGATATACCTCAACTACAGGTATGGATATTTTTGAATCATATTCTCTCTTTTGTGATTCCTCAAATGTGAAAATTTTGAGTGAAAGCTCACTCACAAAATATTTTGTACCTTAATTTGTAGGCTATGGCAGCATCGTCTTTTGGCACAAGAGCTGTAATGGAAGATGGTGCGGTTCCTCTGCTTGTGCAGCTTCTGAGCTCTAGTAGTGATGACATCAAAGAAATGCTATAATTACAGTTAGATAATCACATGTATGTATGTGTTGATTGCTTACACAATTTCAATGTCTCATGTATCGTACAGGCAGTATTGGCATTAAGTAACCTTATTGGCGATTCCCCGAGCACAAGGGATTGTGTTCTTAATCATGGCGCACTCTTGCCATTATTGTCTCTGTTGTCGAATCCATCTACAACAAAATTATCCATGTTGAAGAATGCTACATGGACTTTATAAAAATTGTGTCGTGGAAGGCCTTCCCCTCCTCCCACACTTTTTGACAGGTTGGGAAAATTTGCATATTGTTTGGTATCTACAACTACATGTTATCTTGTTATCTTTTTCAGATACAGCCTACATTGTCTATCTTTCGGGAACTCTTGTGGATGCTTGATGAAGAAGTTGTACAAAATGTATGTGTGACTCTCTCTTTCCTCACTCACGAGGGTTCAAGCGAAATGGTCCAAGCTATCCTTGAAGCAAATATTGTCCAAAACTTGTAGGGCTACTATTGTAAGCTTTTGACTGATTGCAATACCACGTGTCTTTCTTTTTCAATAACAGTTGACACTTTCATTGGTGACTTTATCCATGTTTTATTTTTCTCCAGTGAACTGGTTAAATTTCATTTTTACATGTTTCCAAGGTCAAAAGTTATCGTGTTTGTTCTGCACTCTAGGAGATATTGTTGCTGGTGATAAGGCTAGTACTCAGGTTAGTACTCTTTGTTTTACTCTTTATTTTATTGCCTATTGCTAACTACATTTTTTCAGATTCTAATTAACAACCAATTCTTCCTTGTCTTAATAAAATACTTGTTACACAAAGTGACAAAATTATCCTCAAATTAGCGTGTCTGGTAATTTCAAATATCACAACAGGGACAGATTCTCAACTACAGGTAAACATGGATTTGTCCTTGCTTTTTATTTAGTAATAAGTTCATCGCAAGTTATTTGCTTGCAAATTGCAATGTTGATTGTTTGTTGAAAAATGCTTCTTTAAACTCATTTCGTACAAGTGTGATTGACGAGTACAAAAATTAATTGGAGTACTTTTCGTATAGTA
This sequence comes from Cicer cuneatum, assembly GCA_037974295.1. Classification (NCBI taxonomy): domain Eukaryota; kingdom Viridiplantae; phylum Streptophyta; class Magnoliopsida; order Fabales; family Fabaceae; genus Cicer; species Cicer cuneatum. The sequence continues at coordinate 79,183,486 of JBBPBO010000004.1, forward strand.
AACTATACGAATCATATTCATTTTGAAAATGTCGACTAAGATGTTGAAAGAATTAGGAAAATGTTCTTATATATTTTAATGAAATACATTTTAGGCGAAAAATTGTATCATAAAATTGTATCATGGTCAAGACTATTTCTTGAAATTTATTTATATAGGACTATAGCAAAACTTTGAAACATCTAATATCATTGCAATTAACTAATATCATTACAATTATTGTTGTAGGATGTCATTGATTTTCCTCTTGTCGGTCCTCTTGTTCGTCTTACGGAGGCTGAATTTCACATTAAGGAGGCTGTGTGGGCTATTGCCAATGGTACTAATGGAACTCGTGAGCAAATTCGGTAAGTTATATCATATCTTTTAAAGGAAGGAAATTAAGAAAAATCAATATAAATAAATATCTTTCAATAAAATGGCATGTGGTTGGATGTAGCATTTTATGTCCCTAAATATTTGATAATTTGCATTTTACACACACTTGGGATTGTGGTATATTAATAAATTGCTTGCACAATATTGTTATTGTCTACCCATTTTGCATTTCATGTTGTGATGAAAACTTATGACTTACGAGTATGATGGATATTGCTCTAGGTCCTTCGTGAGTGAAGGGTGCATCGAGGCACTCTATGATATTTTGACCTATCCAGACCCTACAATTGTAACAGTTTGTTTGAAAGGGTTGAAAAACATCTTAAGTGCACGAGAAATTAACGAGCAACAGAGACTATATTGTGGGGGCCAATATTTATGCTCAAATGGTGGATGAATGTGGAGGATTGGCAAATATTTTAATTTTGCATAGCGATGACAACAATGAGATTTATGATAGAATTGCAAAGACTTTTATGAAATATTGGCCTTTGGAGCTTGAGAAAGATTATCATAATCTTCATACTTGTGTGGCTGGTAGTGACCAAGATTTTTTTTTTCTGGTTAAACCTCCTCCCAGGTAGTTTTAATTTTTAAGAAATTCTTCTAATGAAAATAAACCTAACACGTATGAATAAGTGGATGTCAATACCAGACATGAGATATGTAATAGCAACAACATATAAATTAATCCTAGTGTCTTTATCAAACACATTGAGTAGGACATTCTTCCCTCTTAGGGGTTCTCCACCCACAAATCAATCTACTCGGCATGTTATTTGCACTGGATTTGTTGGTGGAAATCACTGGATGCAGGTAAACAATTTAATATCATGCAAATTTTAAATGTTATTGGTAAGTATGTTTTGTTGGTAAATGAATGATATATGTCTATTTGCCGGTATTTTTTATGGCAGAATGTCCATTGCCTATCATTGTTGATAAATGGGAAGAGTTTTGTTTCCCAGAGACTCGACCATGGCCGACCGCATATATCGCTTTGCATCAAGGACTTATGTCGATTTGAGTGAAGTTTAACTCATTTCTATTTCTGTAAAATTACTTTAGTGTGAGTATAATTTTTAGTGGGTATTCGAACCAATTTCTAGTTTCTTTCAAAATCAAATACACTCAATAAATTGTGTTATTTTTTATATAATTATTTATCTTTTTCAATAAGTATTGAATGTATTAAATTTCACTAGTCACTAAAGCAAGGTTTCCTTCTTAAATTTTTAGGGTAATTCTATGATTTGATACTCCATCCCTAATATATAGTCATTTTAGAAATATACACACATTGAGAAACAATAAAATTAGATGAATCTACATCTTTTTATCTTTAATTTATTTAATAAAAATAAAATGTATTTAATGTTGGTTTTTGTCATGATATAAAAGGAAAAACATCATTATTGATATCTTAAAAGAATCAAATTTTTGAAACATTCGCCGACATTCCCTGATCGACATTCACCGACTGCATGGGTATATGACCCCATCTCAAGCAGAGCTACATATACGGGGAGGGTGGTGAGGACAAGTAGGAGAGTTGGGCAGTGTCGCATGTGGAATTCACTTAAGAGAGGATCGAATTTTCTGTACTTTCAGGATTAGTACTCGAGGCGAATGAGGTATATGTTGTTGGAACCAAGTTGGTTCTATATTTAGAATTTTGATGTTTACAAAAGTATATTTATGTAATCTTATTTGACTTAGAACAAGAATGAAAAATGCCACCAGAAGATGACGTCACCAGAGGCAGAGGATGACGTCACCAGAAGCAGAAAGATGATGTCACCAGAAGATAAAATCAGAAGCAGAATGATGTCACCAGAGGCAAAAGATGACGTCACCAGAATCAGAGGATGATGTCACCAGAGGATGGGACCAGAAGATATGACCAAAGGATGTCACAAGAGGATGAAATCAGAGGCAAGCCATTAGAGGATGAAATCAGAGGCAAGTCATCAGAGGATGAAATCAGAGGCAGGTCATCAGAGGATGAAATCAGAGGCAAGATATCAGGGGCATAATTCCGAAAAAGACTTAGTGAAATTCGAAGAAGCCGTGTTTGATTTCCCAAATTAAATTGAGACAAATTTTTGAAGAGATTTGATACAAAAATAAATTGAAGTCTTGGAGGGAATTCGAGTGCAATCAAAGGCAAGGAAGATATGTTCCATAATTAAACAAGAACAGGATATGACAAGTTATTTTCAGAACAAATCTGAAGCAACAAGATTCAAATCAAAACTGAAGCTCAAACCCGATTGGTCAAGCTATTTTTTCAAGAGAATCTGGACAAGATACAGCACGAATTTAATCATGGAAGAAACCCTAATTTTCATCTATAAAAGGAGGCTCAAGGCTGAAGACTTAATCAATAGAGAGTCAGAAACTTCCAGAGGCAAACACTCGAGTTTACAGTGAGGTTGATTGTGAGTACCAGCTTTCCAGAAGCAACTACTCTTGTTTTCGTTCCCTTGTTTCAAATCCTATATTGTTGAAGTAGAGTCTACAATCTAAAGATTCAGAAGAAGTAGCAGGTGACTTAACAGTTAGGTTCAAGGAGTGAAGTTCCTTCTTCAATCTGGGGTTGTCAGATTGGTAGGAGAAGACTTGACTTGTAGGGTCAAGGTGTTGTGTTCCTCAAAAGTCTAGGATTGTTAGAATGTTTGGGAAGACTGACTTAGAGGGTCAGTGTTGCTGTTGTAATTCAAAGGTTTTGAATTAGTGGAAAAATCCTTCAAAGTGAAGGGACTAGATGTAGCCTAGTTAATGGTGAACCAGGATAAATCACTGTGTTAATTACTTTACTTTTATCCGCTGCTAATTCTATTTGTTTATCTATCAGGTTATAAGTAATCATCAAAAACAGATTAAGTTTTATGAATGGTGGTCTACTAATGATTTCACTTAAGTTTTGTTTAAGGAACATGAATTCATAAGTGAACAAAGCAAGAAACCATTCATTCACAAATGTGATCAATTACAAGAAGCCATTCGAATCACTAAGAAAAAGGCCATGAATCAAGCTGCCAAAATAACACTGAACAGTCTCCAGAATGGCCAGAATTAACAGCATGTTAATGATTCAAGGAAAGCCAAGAAATCAACATAAAGAACACTCTTGACACAATCTGGAAAAACATAAGATGTTACCCGATAACATCACCAGAAGATACCTCCAGAAGATACCAGAAGATACCTCCAGAGGATATCAGAAGATGCCATCAGAGGATACCTCACGAAGCTGCCATCAGAAGATACCTCACCAAGCTGCCATCAGAGGATACCTCACTAAGCTGCCATCAGAGGATACCTCACCAAGCTGTCATCAGTGGATACCTCAACCAGAGGATATCAGAGGATACCTCAACCAGAGGATATCAGAGGATACCTCAACTAGAGGATATCAGAGGATACCTCAACCAGAGAATACCAGAGGATACCTCAACCAAAGAATACCAGAGGATATCTCCAGAAAACGATATCAGAGGATATCTCCATAAAATACATTCATAGGAAGAACCAAGTTTGTTCTTGAACATCAGAATGTCCAGAATGATCAGAACAGTCTCCAGAATGATCTTCTATCAAGAATGATCATCAGTCTCTAGGAATGATCATTAGTCTCCAGAAATAATCATCAATGTCCAGCATGTTAACAATCCATCTCCAACATGTTAACATTAATCTCCAGTATGTTTAACATCATATCATCAGTCTCCATATTGATAAACAATCTCCAGGATTCTGTTCACTTCATCAAGACTGTTTGAACCTGATTTTTATGCAAGGAAAAATCATGTTTATCTTAAACGGATTTCCAGTACATCATCATGAGATATGAAGCTTTAAAGATTGTTAATTATGATTCTAAATGTATTGTTATTTATCTTATCCAGATTGATTATCAATCTCCAGGAAACCCAAAAGCTAAAGCTCCAGATTGATCATCAATCTCCAACAACTACAGTTTTTCTGCAACAAGCTTTGTGATCGTTTTTAATATGTTTTAAGTGATTCAAAAGCTCCAGTTCAAGCCTACAATATTATCACTTATCAGAAGTATTAAAGGATTAGTAATCACTAAAGAAAATTTGATCCAAAACGCAACACACAGCCCAATCGGAACATAAAATAAAAATAGTCAAAAGTTTGATTATTTTTATTCAGAAATAATGTCTTGGGTCAAGCCTGACAAGACCACTACCAACGACTCTATTTTTAAATGCTCTCACGCCTATAAAAGGAAGGCAAAAGCTCAGGAAGAAATACAGCTTCAAGTACAGAGAAAAACATCACTCACATACATCTACATACTTGAAAATCTCCAATCACTTACAAGAATCAGTTTGATTAAATTCGTTTTACTCTGATACATTTATACTGAATTCTCTGTAAAGAATCGAATCTCAAACAAGAGTTGAGACATCTCAGATTCTAACAAAACAATCTCTTCATTATTGTAAAACTCAAACTATAAGAGTTAAGTATAGTTTGGTGTAGATTGTAAGAAATCCTATCAAGGTTGATAGGTGATTTGATTAATCTCTTTCTGGGTGGAATTAGATTAAGTTCTGTAAACAAAGATCAAATTTGATCTAAGCTAGGTGCTGTAAAACCAAGAAGGTTCTTGTTTTAAACACTTAGTGGAAAATCTCACAGTGGTGAGGACTGGACGTAGCCTGGGTTGGGTGAACCAGGATATATCTGTGTGTGATATCTCTTCCCTTATCCCTATTTACTTTCAGTCTGTTAATTATCAAGTTAGATAGATAAACTGAACTGTTGATTTCAACTAACCAAGAACATTCTCTGTTTTCTATTTTCACAACCAAGATCAATCTTGAGTTATTTTCTTAAGTTTTTAACAGAAATTTTAAAAGGGCAAATTTACAATTCAAACCCCCCTTCCTTGTAAATCGATATTGCTACTTCAGAAAGGTCCAAGGGGGTCAACATGTCAGAATCCAAAGAAGAATTTGGAGGCAACATCAACAGGCCACCACTGTTTCATAAAGAACGGTTTGAATATTAGAAGAACATAATGAGAAGTTTCTTCATCGCCCAAGATCCTGATCTCTGGAGCTTGGTAGTGAGAGGCTACACTGTACCAAAAGATGAAACTAGTCAAGAACTAGATGTAGCATATATGAATCCTAACTAGAGGAAGTTATACAAGCTGCATCACAAGTCCAGAACCATCATGATCAATGCTATCACCTTCAAAGAATTTGACAGATGCACCAACAAGGAAACAACAAAAAGCATTTATGATAGTCTGATTCTGACCTATGAAGGAAGTAAACAGGTTCGAGAGGCAAAGGCAAACATACTAGTCAAACAATATGAGATGTTCAAGATGGAAGAGGATGAAGATATTGAAGTAATGTTCTGCAGATTCCAGATTCTGGTATCAGGTTTAATAGTATTAAAGAAAAGCTACACCACTGCAAATCATGTAAAGAAGATCTTCAGAAGCCTACCAACCAAATGGAGACCAAAGGTTACTGCAGTACAGGAAGCCAGGGATCTGAATACCTTGAAGCTTGAAGAACTGATCAGCTCCCTCAAGTCTCATGAAATAGAGCTGGATGCAGATGAACCAAAGAAGAAGAAAACTTTAGCCCTAAAGTCCAAACAAAAGAAGGCTGCAAAGATTGTATTAAAATCAGAGGACGGTGATTGTGAAGATGGTGATCTTGCTTACATAACCAAAAAGGTTGCAAAGATGTGGTAAAACAGAAAGAAGAGATTTCCCAAGAATAATGGCAAATACTCCAACAAAGGAAAAGAAGAATCTGACAAGAAAAACATCATCTGCTATGATGCAATGAACCTGGACATATCAAGTAAGAATGTCCAAACATGGAGAAAGGAAATCATCATAAGAAAGGATCCAGATTCAAGAAGAAGGGTCTGATGGCAGCATGGGATGCATCTAACTCAGAAGATGAATCATTTGATGATGAAGATGAATCATCTGATGATGCAGGTTGACCAGAACAAAAGGAAATTGATATTGGTTTATCAGAACCAGAGGAAACCAATGCTGGTTTATCAGAACCAGAGAAAACCAATGCAGGTTCACTAAAACCAGAAGCTGATCCAGACTTACCAGAACCAGAAGTTGTTTTACTAGAAACAAAATCGATGAACTGGCTGTATTTACTTTCATTCCTCAATTATATGAGTTTTATTATCATTAAATATGATGACAAACTGCTTGATCTTGACAAGTCAAATCAAGATAAAGACAGTGCAGGTTCACCAGAACCAAAGGGAGCAGAAGCAGAAGAAACAAAAGTACCTGGAAAGGCAGAGGATACAAGCAAAACATGACAAATCCTCAAAGGATGAATCTGATCTGATGAAGCTCTGGCAGAAGAAGGATGGATTCTTGAAATGCAAGAAGAACTCAATGAGTTTCAAAGAAATGATGTTTGAGATCTAGTGTCCAGACCACAGAAAAATATCATTGGAACCAAGTGGGTGTTCAGGAACAAGCTTAATGAAAAAGGTGAAGTAGTCAGAAATAAAGCTAGGCTTGTGGCACAAGGATACAGTCAGCAAGAAGGCATTGATTACACTAAGACTTTTGCTCCAGTAGCCAGGTTAGAAGCTATACGTATCCTACTCTCTTTTACCGCTAATCAAGATATTACCTTGTATCAAATGGATGTTAAAAGTGTCTTCTTAAATGGATATATAAGTGAGGAAGTCTATGTCAAACAGCCCCTGGGATTTGAAAGTTCTGATTTTCCAAACCATGTTTTTAAACTTAAAATATCTTTATATGGTTTAAAACAAGCACCTAGGGCATGGTATGACAGACTTAGCAATTTCTTACTTAAAAATCAGTTTGATAGAGGCCAAATAGATAATAACACTTTGTTTAGAAAATCCATTAAAGATGATATTCTGATCATTCAAGTTTATGTTGATGATATTATCTTTGGATCTACTAATGGCACTCTCTGCCAAGAGTTTTCTAATTTGATGCAGCAAGAATTTCAGATGAGCATGACGGGAGAACTTAAGTTCTTCCTAGGGATTCAGATTCAGCAAGGCAAAACAGGTATACTTATTCATCAATCTAAGTACACAAAAGAACTTCTCAAAAAGTTCAAAATGAGTGATTGTAATCATATGGCCACACCCATGCACCCCACTTGTTCACTTGTTCACTTGAAAAAGATGAATCAGGCCAAAAAGTTGACCAGAAAACATACAGAGGTATGATAGGATCCCTTCTTTACCTAATTGCTTCTAGACCTGACATTTTGTTTAGTGTTTGTGTCTGTGCTCGTTTTCAAGCTGACCCCAGGGAATCCCACTTTACTGATGTCAAATGAATTCTTAGATACCTTAAAGGAACCACAAATCTTACCTTGCTCTACAAGAAAACTCCATCTTACAAACTAAGTGGTTAATGTGATTCTGATTATGGTGGAGACAAATTGGAGAGAAAAAGCACAAGTGGCAACGGTACTTTCCTAGGTTATAATCTGATATCTTGGTCAAGCAAGAGACAAAGCACCATTGCCATGTCAACAACAGAAGCTGAATATATCTCAGCAGCGGGATGCAGCTTTCAGCTTATCTAGATGAAACATCAGTTGGAAGACTACAATATCATTTAATCCAGCATCCTTTTGTACTATGACAATACCTCAGCCATAAACCTAACCAAGAACCCTATCCTTCATTCTAGAGCCAAGCACATTGAAATCAAGCATCACTTCATCAGAGACCATGTTCAAAAGGGAACTCTTAGCATCCAGTTTGTGGAAACAGATCATCAGTAGGCTGACATCTTCATCAAACAACTACCTGAAGATCGATTTGAGTTCATCAAGAAGAATCTCAACATCATCTCCATATCTGACTAGTTCAAGTAGTCACTTTAAAGGAGTTAATTATTTTTTGTTATTTTTTATTTTTATTTTTATGTACTTTGTAAAAAGAAAACGAAAAAACTCTTTTTGGATGATGACAAAAAGGGGGAGAGTGAAAAAGAAAGAGAGAAAGAAGGAGAAAAAGTTGAAAAGGAGAGTAAAAAAGAAGATGAGTGAAAGAGAGAAAGGAGGAGAAATAGTTGAAAAGGAGAGTTAAAAAGAAGAAGAGTGAAAAAGAAAGAGAGATCAAAGAAGGAGTTGAAAAGGAGAGTTGTTAAGAAGAGTACAAAAGAAAGAGTGATAAAAAGAAGGAGTTAAAAAGGAGAGGTGATAAAGAAGAGTAAAAAGAAAGAGTGATAAAAATAAGGAGTTGAAAAGGAGAGGTAAAGTCTGGGGCATTAGACCTAGGGGGAGAAGCTTTATCTGAGGGGGAGTCAAATAAAATAAGTTATCAAAAATACAAAGTTTTGTCATCATCAAAAAGGGAGAGATTGTTGGAACCAAGTTGGTTCTATACTTAGAATTTTGATGTTTACAAAAAGTATATTTATGTAATCTTATTTGACTTAGAACAAGAATGAAAAATGCCACCAAAAGATGACGTCACCAGAGACAGAGAATGACGTCACCAGAAGAATGCAACATTTTTATTGTATTTAGAAACATGATTTACTTTATTTGTTTTTATTTAAACGTGATTTATTAAAAAATAATTTAAGGAAAATGTTTGAATTCTCAATGATATTTTTTTTGCGCTAAATGATTAGTGATACATTTTAGAACATTTTAAGCCTATAAATCAATTACTAGAATTGTGTAACCTTTAAAGTGACTTATACACTACATGATCCAATTTGGTTAGGTAACATTTTGTATCTTCTAGTACATGATAATTTATCTTATCTGCTACTTGAAAAATCTCTATTTTAGTTTGTTGTAACTTTTAAGTGACGATGATTAATTCAAAATAAAATTTAATCTTGATCAATTTGAAGCAATTAGACTTCTATGAGAATATGTTACATGTTTAGAATCATTGTTTGAGTTATGAGATGAACGTAAAATCTCGGTGCTAATTTTTCGATTAGTTATGTCAATATGTATACGATTATGTAAATATTAAATTGTTTGTGCTTCAAGTGTTCTAATTGTTGAGATTAGTGTATAGAGTTAGAATAATTGAGAGCATCTAAAAGTGAAATAGTTCTATATTTTTTTAATCGGGTTATTGATTATATATTGATGTAAGTATCGTTGTTACTACTTGTAAGTTACAAATAAATTATTATGAATGTGTAATTAAGTGAATTTTTAACTTGAAGTAAGGAGTAGGAGTTGTGGCGCCGCCTTCGCACTCCTTAACCATGTTAAAAATACTCCTAATTACTCATGTTTGAATTTGAATGACTATAGTTATAGTTGCTTTAACTAATTGACTGCATGAGTAGGAGGGACTAGCTACCCTTATGACTCATCGTCGATGAAAGAGGCAATGATAACTCATTATTTGGTTAGAAGTGTCTTTTAATTTTATTCTTTAAATAGTTGAAAAGCATGTTCATTGCTTATGTCAATTGAATGAATTTAACTATTAAATGTATGTTATTGTGAAATAGTATCTCTATCATTGATTTTTTTTTTCTCCTTGATTATATATAAAGTATGTTTTTATAAAGTGATTGATTATAAATCTATTATAATATTAAGTTGTTAGATGTGTTTAATATTTTAAAGATTGCTCTCTTTGTCAGACTTAAGTTAAATTTGTTGAATGTTTGGTGATAGGATCTAAACATTATTTTAAGGAATAAACTAGTAATATTTTATTTCAAAAAAAAGTTGAAATTGACAATTTACTTAGAATGTGTTTCATTTAACCCAACAAAATGAACTAAGTTATTATTAAATGTGATGTGTTTTTAATTGATTTATTGTGTACGTCATGCTAGCCTATCATGCTAACTTAATTGATTTTGACACATTGTGCTTAAATGAACAGTGAATGCCTTATATATGTTTATTATATCTTTGGGGTAATAAATTCGAATATTGAGAGTATTTAGTTAAATATCTATTTGCTTATTGTTCACTATAAATTTCGAGGATGAAATTTTTTAACGAGGGAAGAATTGTAACACCCCAATTTTTATAATAAACTATTTTATTAATGAAATAGGATTTTAAATAATTAATTTGATGTTCAGAAGGAGAAAGCAGAGTCCAGAAGGAGACCTAGCCCAGACCAGAAGGAAGCCTGCCAGAGGGAGACTTGTTCCAGACCAGAAGAAATCATAAGTCAGACTTGGTCCAGACTTAATTCTGACCAGAAGATAGCTTGGTCGTGAATATAAGAATCAATCCAGACTTAGTCCATACTAGAAGATAACTGCCCCATAACAAAAGACTTGGTCCAAACCAGAAGATAACTGGTCCAGAACAAATGACTTGGTCCAGACCAGAAGGTAGCATGGTCCAGAACATAAAATTTAGTCCAGATCAGAAGAAATGATTATCCAGATTTAATCTAGACTTGAATCCAGATCAGAGGATAAATGTCCAGATTAAAATATCATAAGTCCATATTTAATTCATATTCAATCCAGACCCAGTCCAAAGTTGGTCCAGATCAGAGGGTAAATCTTCATATCAATGGTCCAGATTTAAGCATCATGGCCCAATGTTGGCCGAGATCAGAAGATCAGATCATATGGCCCAGTGATGGCCGAGATCAGAAGATCAGATCATATGGTCCAATGATTGGCTGAAATCAGAAGATCAGATTATATGGTCCAGTGTTGGCCGAGATAAGAGGATAACAGATTGGGGCAGATCAGATTACATAGTCCAGAGTTGGTCGAGATCAGAGGATCATACGGTCCAGATTTAATCATGATGATAATCAGTGGAGACTTGATTAAATTCGAATATGACTTGATTAAATTTTGATAGAAATTTGATCAAAGTATTAAGAGGATTTGATAAAAAATAAATAAATTGCATTCCTGTGGGAATTCAGAAGCTATTGGCGGGAAGAAAGATTTGGTCCAGAATTAAACAAGAACAGGATTGGCCAAAGTTATTTTCGAATGCAAATCTGAAGCTAAAAAGATATGATTTTTATTTAAGTGAAACCCGACTGGCCAAGTTATTTTTGCAAGAGAATCTGGATAGATACAGCTCGAATTCAAGAATGGAAGAAACCCTAATTCTCATCTATAAAAGGAGGCTCAAAGCAGAAGACTTAGTATCGAAAATCAGTAAAAGAGTCATTAACTTCCAGAAGCAAACACTCGAGTTTTCAGTGAGGTTAATTGTGAGTATCAGCTTTCCAGAAGCAAGCACTCTTGTTTTCGTTCCCTTATGTTAAATCTATATTGTTGAAGTAGAGTCTACAATCTGAAGAGTCAAAAGAAGTAGCAGGTGACTTAGCAATTATATTCAAGGTGTTGTAATTCCTTCTACAATTTGGGGTTGTCAGATTGGTAGGAGAAGACTTGACTTGTGAAGTCAAGGTGCTGTGTTCCTCAAAAGTCTAGGATTGTTAGACTGTTTGGGAAGACTGACTTGGAGGGTCAGTAGTGCTGTTGTAATTCAAATGTTTTGAATTGGTGGAAAAATCCTTCAAGATGAAGGGACTGGATGTAGCCTAGTTAATGGTGAACCAGGATAAATCCTTGTGTTGTTTATTTTATTTTATCCACTGCTAACTCTACTTGATTATATTTCAGATTTTAAATAACCCATCAAAAACAGAAAAAGAATTCAAGTAGTACAAACACAATTCAACCCCCCCTTCTCGTGTTTGCACCTTCAAAATAAAGTTGAATTTTTGTTGATTTATAAAATAACAATAATTATATACTATTGATTTTATTTAATTTTTAAAATAGCTGAAAATTTACACCATATTTTACTATGCGTCATTTTTAAGAAAATCAAAAAGATTTGTTATTATATTCGTTTAGAGGAACTTGGTGTGAATATTGAATCGTGAGCATGTTGGATATTTGTTTGAAATGATTGATTTACTGATTCTGATATTATGAACTCATTAGAGTTTAACTTGATGATAGAGTTTTAGATTTTAAGGACTCATTAGTGATTTATAATGGTACCAATAAAAAAAAACTTGTGATTTGTTTTCATTACTATTGTTATTGATTTTAAGATAATGTTGTAGATGTTATTGTCAATCAAAAATCTTGTCTTGAAAAATAGTTATAAAATTTTAACATTCAGTTTTTATATGGACAGAAAACTTGATTTTTTTTCAAAAGTTAAAATCACTTGAAAATGTTGATGGTAGTGGATTTTAAAAGTGTGAATTATAATTTTAAATTACTTAAATCTGTTGATGGTTGTTTCTAGATGATTAAAGTTTTGATATTGCTTTTGAAATTAAATTAAGATGTTTGTCATGATTTTGAAATAGTAGAGAATTCATAATAAATAAAAAACTTGTGATTTGTTTTCATTACTATTGTTATTGGTTTTAAGATAATGTTGTAGATGTTATTGTCAATCAAGAATCTTGTCTTGAAAAATAGTTATAAAATTTTAACATTCAGTTTTTATATGGACACAAAACTTGATTTTATCAAAAGTTAAAATGACTTGAAAATGTTGATGGTAGTGGATTTTAAAAGTGTGAATTATAATTTTAAATTACTTAAATCTGTTGATGGTTGTATCTAGATGATTAAAGTTATGATATTGCTTTTGAAATTAAACTAAGACGTTCGTCATGATTTTGAAATAGTAGAGAATTCATATTATTAGCAATAGTAATTCTTGAATATTCAAGGTTGGTTGGATTTTTTTTAAGGTAGACTTTTAGAAGAAAGAAAAAAATTGTAAACGAGTTAAAGTTGATTTTTTTAATGGAAAATAAGTAATATTTGATGTTTTAATTGTTGTTGATTTATTTTAAAAAATTAAATTGTGTTAGAGTTGTCTTGATTCATAAAATTGAAAGAAAAAAAGAAATATCATGATCATTTTATTTAAAATTTAGAGTAAAAAATGATCTACTCCAAGTTTTACTATGTGTTGTTTTTAAGAAAATTAAAAAGACTTGTTATAGTAATAGTGTTGAGAAAATAAGTAAATGAATTGGAACTATTTTGGAAATGTTAATTAATTGAAAAATTTCCTATTTATCTATATATAGTTTAAATTTTGTTTCAAAATATAAGTTGAAAATAATAATTTTTATATTGATTAATTATTTAGAAATGTGTTTTTAATGATTAAAGTACGAGTGAAATTTTAGAAATCTTATAGATTTTAAAAATACACGTGATTTATTTTATTTTTATTGTATTTAGAAACATGATTTACTTTAGTTGTTTTTATTTAAACGCAATTTATTGAAAAATAATTTAAGGAAAACGTTTGAATTCTCAATGATTTTTTTTGCGCTAAATGATTAGTGATACATTTTAGAACAATTTAAGAATATAAATCAATTATTAGAATTGTCTGTAACCTTTAAAGTGGCTTATACACTACATGATCCAATTTGGTTAGGTAACATTTTGTATCTTCTAGTAAATGATTATTTATCTTATCTGATACTTGAAAAATCTCTATTTTAGTTTGTTGTAACTTTTAAGTGATAATGATTAATTCAAAAGCATATTTAATCGTGATCAATTTGGAGTAATTAGACTTCTATGAGAATATGTTACATGTTTAGAATTATTGTTTGAGTTATGAGATGAACGTAAAACCTCGGTGCTAATTTTTGAATTAGTTATGTGAATGTGTATATGATTATGTAAATATTAAATTGTTTGTGCTTCAAGTGTTCTAATTGTTGAGAATTAGTGTATAGGTTAGAATGATCGATAGCATCTAAAAGTGAAATAGTTCTATATTTTTTTAATCGGATTATTAATTATATATTGATGTAAGTATCGGTGTTACTACTTGTAAGTTACAAATAAATTATTATGAATGTGTAATTAAGTGAATTTTTAACTTGAAGTGAGTAGTAGGAGTTGTGGCGCCGCTTTCGCACTCCTGAACCATGTTAAAAATACCTCTAATTACCCATGTTTGAATTTGAATGACTATAGTTATAGTTGCTTTAACTAATTGACTCCATGAGTAAGAGGGACTAGCTACCCCGATGACTCATCGTCGATGAAAGAGGCAATGATAACTCATTATTTGATTAGAAATGTCTTTTAATTTTATTCTTTAAATAGTTGAAAAACTTGTTCATTGCTTATGTCAATTGAATGAATTTAATTATTAAATGTATGTTATTGTGAAATAGTATCTCTATCATTGATTTTTTTTTTTCTTTCTCCTTGATTATATATAAAATATATTTTTTATAGAGTGATTGGTTGTAAATCTATTATAATGTTATTAAGTTTTGTAATTAATTTGATGTTAAAATTATTTTAGAATATATGTTGATAAGTTTTGTGATTAATTTTCTTTATGCGTGTGCACATATCTATATTTTATTTATTTCTAAGTATCTCTTATTTTAATTATTTGTTTTGTAAATAATTATCTTGGAATAATAGTAATATCAATATTAATTTTATTTATTTTTATATAGTTGCTATGGTATGATGATTTTATACATATTTATTGTGATTTAGTAATTAATATAAATTGTTGATGTTATATTTATTTTATTTTTTAATTTTGACTACCCTATAAAGATGATATATTTTTATGTGATCATTTTAAAAAATATTATAGT
The DNA here is from genome assembly GCA_037974295.1 of Cicer cuneatum. Classification (NCBI taxonomy): domain Eukaryota; kingdom Viridiplantae; phylum Streptophyta; class Magnoliopsida; order Fabales; family Fabaceae; genus Cicer; species Cicer cuneatum. Next base: position 79,198,495 of record JBBPBO010000004.1, read on the forward strand.
TATTATTTTGAATATGAGAATTTTGGTTAAAATTATATTTATCTATGTTGAGGAAAAATAATATTATGTCAAAATGAGTATTTTGGAGAAAAAATTTCTAACTTAGATGACAAGAATAAGTTATTTGTTTACTTTTAGAAATACTAGATAATGGACTTTGGACCAGACAACTATTTACACCCCTATTTTTCACTTTTGCATATTAATTTGGGCTATTATTATTGTTGAATTGGATTTTCCTTTCCGACACCTGCGAGTTGCCCTTTACACCCTTATTTCTGCCTCAGACTGGACTCCCCTATATTGGGCCTTACAGTCTATTTTACTCATGCACTTATACACTGTTATATACACCCCCTCAATAAATAAAACAGAAGGCAGAAGGCAGCAGCCACAACCATGAAATGCATCAACACCCTCTTCCTCTCAAATTCATCCCATCAAGAAAAAGAAAATTTATCGCTAAATTTTACTGTGTTGTTAGAAAATTTATAACTATTTTAGAAGTTTTGGTGAGTTAGAAAACTTTGTATCTATTCTTATATACATGGTATGATTTTCTTTTAAAATATAAGTTGAAAAAAATGATTTTAAGAGTGCTTAAATATTTTGAGAAGTATTTGTTACGGTTAAGATATTGGTGAAATTCTAGTAATTTTATTGATTTTAAAAATAAATTGTATGATTTATTAAGAAGTAATCTCAAGAAAAGTTTTGAATTTTGAAGAAAAATTATTTTATGGTATTAAATTATTAGTGATACTTTTAAAATTATTTAAGTATTTGAAATCAAATTTTAGAATATTGTTTCACCACTAAAATGGTTTATGCGCTACTTGATTTATTTTAGTTTTCTAATTATTATACTACCTTTTAATATAAGTAGTTACTTACCTTATCTTCATATTGAAAAATCTCTATTTTAGTTTGAGTTAAGTGATAAAGATTAATTCAAAAAATATATATATTATCGTAAATTTGGAATGGTTGGACTGCTGTAAGAATTTGTCATGAGTTTAGAATTAGTGTTTCGTTTGTTAAATAAATGTAGAATCATTGTGTCAAATAGTTGATTTAGTTATTTAAATGTATATACGATTATGTGAATATGAAAGTGTTTGTGTTTCAGACGTTCTAAGTGTTGGTAATTTGTGTATAGTGTTTAGAGTAGTTGAGAATGTTTAAAAGTGAGATAATTCTTTTTTTATTTTGATTGTTGATTTATATTAATTTAAATGTTATTTCGTTTGCTGTTGTAACTAGTTGTAAATTACAAATAAATTATTGTGAATGTGTAATTAAGTGAGTTTTAACTTGAAGTAAGGAGTACGAGTTGTGACGCCACCTTCGCACTCCTGAATCATGTTAAAGATACTTTTAATTATCCATATTTAAAGTTGGATGGCTACAACTATGATTACTTTAAGTAGTTGACTACATGAGTACGAGTAATTAGCTACTCCGATGATTCATCATTGATAAAAGAGGAGACAATAACCCGTTGTTATTATTGTTAGAAATACTTGTTGATTTTATTTTTGAAATAGTTAAAAACTATGTTCACCTCTTACAAAATTTTGAGTGATTATAAGTCCTGAATATCATATTGGAGGTGTATACTTAAATAAAACATTCAATTAAATATGTTTGATCTTCTAAGTAACTTACTTAAAATAAATAAAGACATTGTGATAGTACTTTATTTGTTCTATATTCTCCCATTTCATAAGAACTAGAACTATTGTATGAGTTCTATAAATGAATTACGTTAATAAGACTTTGAAATTAATCTAGACTTTGAGTGTGTTTGAAATTATATGTGAAAATATTATTTTTATTTTAGTATGATTATACACATTAGTTTTTTTTTTTTTTAGAAAAAAAGAAGAAGTAAGTGACTGAAAATTTCACAATTTTATGACTCACAATTTTATTATGAGTCATAAATAATTCTCTCAAATAACCAAATTACCCAAACTACTTTGACTCACAATTTTATTATGCTCTTATGTAAAAAAAAATTTACAGTGCAAACCTATTAAACTTTTTTCTAAATGACCAATATTAATTGCTAATTGTAGATTTTGTTAGAGTAGGAGTATAACCGAAACAAACCTATTAAACTCCTAAACTAAATTAACAATAAATACTTAAACATTTTCTAGTGTTTCTAGCATTTATGCTAGTGCTTCAAACATTGGCATGATAGTGATCTTGTTGTGATTAAAAAATATAAATAATGACTTAAATAGAGTCTCAAACAAACAATTTCAATAGTAGTAAAACAAACACATTTTCTAAATATTAAAACATGAGTGGTGCTAAGTTTGCAATTGAAGGAGCCAAAAATGCAATAAAAAAATTAGAGAAAAAGATAGCACATTATGAGAGGATTGAGAGGAAGAGTCCACAATTTTATAAAACTGTGAATGGAGTGTCTATACCACAGCCACGTCCTTTGATGAAAAGATTGCAGGACTGAATGCACGAAAAAGGGTGCGAGAGGAAGAGCTCTTCGTGACCTTGAGGCAGTGATGCAAACAATACTGATTAATTAAGGAGTGTCATGTCCTTTAATTTAATTAAATTTTAGTATTATTGTTCTATAATATAACAAACAAATGTAATAGGTTTTTATATATTCTGTCTGTGTAAATCTTGCCATGACTATTTATATATAATTTTAATTTGTGTGAATGTTGAAAAATTTGTTTTAATTTGTTCTTTGTCCGACTATAGATAATCACTAACTAGAAAGCGTAATGAATTAAAGATACAAAGAATTGGTATTACTCGATTATGTTTGTTGGATGCCATAACAGATTTGAAAATAGAAAAATGCATATAGGTCATTTAACATTTAATTCAATAAATAAACTTGTTTTCACAAGCAAATTATCAGTGAAAAACAACAACTTCGTCTCTAAAGTGTTTGAGTAGGTCCTCAATACTCACAACGCAACTGTCTGCCTTATCCCTAAGTTGGACGCTAACCTGGAACAAACAATAATAAAAGAGATTGACAGAATTAAAATTGAAAGCAATTTATTTATATTTAACAAATAGTGGAAATAAAAAAACCTGTCCAGTATTAGCTTCCTCTTCTCCAACAACCAAGATATAGTTGTATTGTGCTAACCGAGCTTCTTGTACCTACAGAATGACACAACTTCTTGTTAATACAATTTTATGTTTCAATCTTATATTTTTTATACTAAAATAAAATAGAACTTTTAAGCTAGCAATTGAATGGCAGTTTACAAATTCAAAATAGAGATGTAACTTCATGACCAAAAAGCAACGCCACAGGGCATGAATAAGATGAAAAAAACACTAAATAATAAACACACTTAATAGAGGTGTCACATTACAGAGAAGGGAAAAAAATACCACTTACTATAAAATTCAGTGTGGTAATCAGCCATGTTCTATTTGAACAATTGCATAAACCAATACATTGTAAAGTCATTAGAAGACCGGTTTCTCAATACAAATTTTCAATAGGCAGTAGATCAAAACTGTGACATCGTTATTTTCCACCCCAGTATTAAATAAAAAAAATTTATAGGTTTTAAAGGTTTGTGCTACCTTCTTCTGAATCTTCGTATCAGTTGTATCAACATCTACGTAATACCCAGCTTGATGGATCTGATCACGTACCTAGAAAATTGCAGAACAATAATGTTACAAAATCAAAAAGCATCGTGCTTTTCACACCAAAATATAGTACAGGTATCTCAACAACAAGTTAGGCCATACAACTATTCAACGAAGATTGCTCAAACTTTCTGATAAAGTTACCACAGAAAAAAAACACATGTAGCAGACTCAAAATACATAAACTGATTTGACAATTTACTATGCACACAACCTAAACAGTTGCATGAACTACATGGAGTAATCTGCAATTTGAAAAGCATGAAAAATGACATAGGATGCCACAAAGTTTACCCTCAAAGGAGAATAAAAGTGTCCAATGATATGGAGTATACATCATCAGAATAAAGCCAAGAGTCAGAGCTATCTACCTGCAGCGCATAAGCTTGTGATTTCTCGGACACGGGGCACAAAATTGCTTGACGAGGACTGAGCCAGAAGGGCCATCTACCCTTGTAGTGCTCTAAAAGTATGGCAAACATGTGTTCGACAGAACCTAGAATGGATCGGTGTATCATAACAGGTCTCTCAGTTTTGGCTTCATCCTCAGTTGAGAATTCCAATTTAAAACTATCAGGAAGTTGGAAGTCGAGCTGCAAACAGCCAGTTTAATTATCAGTAAAAAAATATTAACAACTGAATCGTGTGAATGCAAGTCAAATGAAACAGTGAATACCTGTAGAGTTCCACACTGGAATTTCCTACTGAATGCATCAGATACACTGATGTCTATCTTTGGTCCATAGAATGAACCCTCTCCTTCAATCAACTGCAGAGTTTTACTCATAATATAAGCACATAATTGAAGCAACAAATGTTGCATTCCATAGAAAATAATAAAACAAAGATGCACAAATAAAATAAAAAATTAAGTGGGTATAAGAAAATAAAAATGGTATCAAATAAACCTATAATTGAATTCAAAATGATAATTTTAGACACCCATACATTTGATGCAACATCTTATAGCGGACATTAAAGACCTCTAGAATACCTGCCATGGCTTGCCAAACTTATCCAAAGCTTCCCTGAGAGCATTTTCAGTCTTCTCCCACATTTCAAAATCTCTAAAGCATCTCTCTGGCCTCTACTCAAATATTTAACACAAGCAATGATAGATAAATTTCATATTTATGTATCATGTATCAAAAGAGAAGAAAATAACAAGAGCATAAGCTACCAAGCTTAGATAATGATCAATATTCCCTAAATTATTCAATACTTCCACACACACACACACACACACCCCAATATAAGAGACATCTGTTATTGCTCTCAAGGTAAAAATAAGGTCCTAGCTATTCTTGGAGTTTTAGGTGTAAATCGTAAGGGGTTTAGGGGCCATAGGGTTGCAATGAAACTAGCGAAAAAAGCCATCGTTGCAGTACGAGCAGAGGTGTTTGGATATATACAATCTTTACACTGATAGCTACACAAAAGCTTTGGGATTTGTACCTGGTACCATTTCCCAAATTTAATTCTCAAGTCTGAATGTCAATAACATTCAATCCCAAATAAGCCACAAACTCCCTTGCTATATAACGTTGCGACTTGACATGCAATCAACCTAAAGTAAAATGTGGTAGCCATCCGTTAACCCTTTGAATTTAATTGTTCTTGATCTTTGTGAGGCCATCCCTGTGTGTATACACTTTCAATGAAAGCATCAATTGATAGCAATCACTATTGGCAAATATGCATGTTTGTATTATTGATCAAAAGAGAAGAAAATAATAAAAGCAAAAGCTCCCAAACATGAATGACTCTAGCATCAAAACTATTTGGTTACCACTATATAACAAACATCTCTTATTTATGTGCTACTACCCTTTCCTCGCACTCATTTCCCGCAGGTAAAATTAGGGTCCGTGAGAGAGCAATACGAGCATATATTATCCAAAACACCTTTTCCTTAGTTGGAAGTCAAGATAAGAAAGGAAAAAAATAATTTCTTTCTTTATAACATATGAGCATCAATGTTAAGTGATCAGCATTGAGAATAATAAAGAGCAAAAGCATACCGTTGAAAGTTGCAATTCATACGTGAAACCAAATATTTGATAGACATAATCTATAAAGTTTAAGGCTTTTATGACTTCATCTTTTATCTGCAAAATTAATTGAAATAATAATTTTAGCTTCAGCTCAAAAAATATTTCAAATGTTTATATTGCATAAATTTACGTTCAACACACCTGGGACTCTCTGCAGAAAATATGTGCATCATCCTACTCAGGACACAAAGCAAATAACATAAATAATACAACACTTTCAAGTAGTATAGTAAACAGAAGTTAAAGAAAGTCACTTGCAATACTCCTCCTGTTGTAATTGTACCATACCTTTATATAAATGAAAAAATTATGATGAGAAAAGAAAAATTGATAATTAATCTACACTATAATTTGCAGTCACACAATAAATACACTCCAAAAGGGTTAGATGATCAAATCATTGTACCTGCTGAAATCTCCTAGAATGTGTTAATCCACACAGGGCACCACTGCCATCACTGCCCTCCTTTCGATGTAAAACCCCAAAATCAGCTATACGAAGAGGAAGTTCTGCAAAACATTAAAATTGTGTGAGGTAACATTTCATATGAAAATACCCGCTCAACCGATATCTTTTCAAACTATACATTCATTTACAAAATTGAAACTAAATTATCTCTACCTCTATCTGTTAGGAACCACAAAATTGAGTTGAAAAGAATGAATAATCAATAACAACGATTATATTGAAAAATTGAGAAAGGATAAAAGAGAATAGAAGAGAAATCTCTCCTCCAAGAGTTTAGGAGTCTCTATTCACAAATGTTAACAGCATTCAATAATATCCTTCTATATCATTGTGTTCCATAAATACTTGTCAAACTAAACAAATAACTAACTAACTTTTTCACTAATTATCCCTAATCTATATCCTTCACAAAAGTATAATCTATATATAGTTCATTCCAGTTGAATTTGAGACATAAATAATAGAGATTTATATGCTAAAATGATACGACGTGAAAAAAGTACCCCTTGAACGCTTATAAATAGAACACCCCTTGAACTATATGTAAATATATAAGCGAGAAGAAAGATGAATCAATATAAAATTACATTATACAGATATTATTTAAGGTAGAGAAAATCAATTATTAATTGTCAATCAATTAACCTAAAATTTAAAACAAGTGCATTATCCCGATTTATACAACAAACTATGGTCTAGCAAAGCCACCACAAGTACGAATGCAAAAGATACCATTTTGCAAATGAAAATTACCTCTATACGATCGAACCCTGTGCTTAAATATCAAGCAGTGCCCTGGGCAATTCATTGGTTTCAATGCAAACTCCTGTTTGTCGATCTAAAACATGCAAAAAATAAATATAATTTAGTTAGATAACTTGAATGTGTTTAAAATAAAAACCTATTCTGGAGGTATTTTAGATGTCTTTTTAAAAAATTTGATCAAATTAATACTTCTCAATTTGCTATTAAAAATCAACTACAAATAGATGCACAAGATATACAAAGGCAGGCATATACTAAGCTCAGACACAATTACAGTTACGCACTCAAACTAGTAGATTCAAGAGTGAAAATGGAGCGTTAAATTATTATGTACTACTTAAAAGAGGTCCCAATATATTATTAGCAGAAACGTGTGTGTAGGTTATGTGAATATTCTATTAGAACATGTGTGGTAGAGAGAGACCAATAAACCCCTATCAAAGCAACTAGCTCCTAATTCTCAAAGTGACAAATAAATGGATGATCAATTCTGTTTTCACAAACTGATTTATAGAAGTAGTTAATACAAGACCAATAAAAACCACAAATATGATTCATCTAGGAAGGTAAAAACACGCTACATAGTACATCAAAAACTTACTCTTCCAGACAATCACATGCAGACAACAACAACAAAATTACCTCTAAGACAAACATATCCTCTTTATCATGTTTTGCATGACCAGACTGCACCCACAGATCCATGTTGAAGACATTTGGGGACATAACCTGATGATTTCAAGCAAGTTTGTACAAAGCACTTGGAAAAAGATTGCTTTTAGTAATATCAAAAACTACTATACTGAAATTTTACCTCTTGATAGCCCCTGTCTCTGTATTGATTTCGAATGAAGTCCATGAGTTTGTTGTAGATCCGAGCACCGTGCGGAAGAAAAAACCAGCTTCCCGGGCTAACATAAATAGGACAGACCAAGAGACAGCAGTAAGAAAAGCTTATTAAATTATGCAATCAAACAAGAATGAACCCACTATACCTCCATTCATGATGAATAATAAGCTCCTGTTTCACTCCCAAAATCTTATGATCATACATTGTAGCCTGATGCAAATGTTCCTGAAATAAAGAGAGAGAAAAATAAAGAAACATAATCAAATGATAAAATCATAATACACCATATGGCATGGCCACAATCCTACTACTTGACCACAAACATTCATGATTCATTTAATAAACTAAAGAAATTGTCTTATTCCTTCCTTCACATTTCTGTTGGGGAGTGTTACCTTTATCGGATCCGGTGACACTGATAGCTGACGAGTTAGGTTAGCTTCATCCGTTGAGTAAGCAGCCATTGTGGAATGATTACTGAAATGAAGGAGTGAATGGAAGCATTACGGCGCAAATAGATTAGAGAGCATAGCACCCAGTGTTTGTGGGTTTCGTCGAGAATAGAACAAATATAATACTTAGAAATTTTAGAAAACTTTACATGGCGAAGCAGAACGCGAGTAGGAACGACGCGGGCACGGAGGGAGAGCCAGACAAAGCAGAACGCGAACAGGAACGAGTCAATACGTCACGAAGGAAGCTAGGAACGATGGCGCACGGGGAACGCCTGTGAGAAAAACTTGAATATCTTTTCTTGTCTCGTAAGGGTTTTATGTGTGTGTGCATGTTATTTTATAGCACTTTTCATGTTATTAATTGGAATAATTCCTTATACGTTTGTTGGATCATGAGCGGTTCTAGCGGTTAATATCTATTTTTTTATTAAATAGAAAACTTCTTGTAATATATAATTATATTATTAGATATATAATTATTTCACAAACATTTTTTATCAAATCTTTTTTGAGAAAATTTGTTTCTAGTTTCTTTCTTTCTCATCACCACTCCCATTGGGGGTACAGCATCGTCACATTGGATCATGAGCAAACACACAAGTGAGTTAAATATCACATCTTTATACAAAATTTGAAAACAATTAATTCATGAGTTGTCTCACTTATATAGTGCTAAATATCTATTTTTCTATCAAATAGAAAACTTTTTTACCCACACCCTATATACCAAAATTGTAACAACTATTTTCTAATTAGAGTAACTAACCTCTAGCTAAAATAATTAATTTGTAACTAATTTCACATCACGAATATCCTACACATGCTATAAGGTATTCGTGACAATTTTAGCTTTTGATGCCTAACTCGAATGTTGTATAAAAATAAATAAATACAATCAGAAATGTCGAAATACATTGACTAATGATTTTGAAATGTTGAAAATAAATCAGTTAAAAGATTTATTATTCTTTTGAATTAAGAATGAGAAATATTCTAATGTAATATTATTTATTCACTTTCTTTGTAGTATGTGTTTAATCGAGTTCAAGATTTTCTTTTGTTTTTTTAATGAATGAAAATTGCGCAATTATTTGGTCATTAGCTAAGATTTCTAAATGAGAATCCACTTATCATATTTTTTGTTTAGAAACAAGAATAATCTTCCTTATTTTTTTTGATAAATATTGAATCTAAAACTTTCATGCAAGATATTTGCTTGCATTTGTTTTGAATGCCAATTTGGCCAAAAATAAACTAGTTCATCGCTCATAATGTGCGAATTATAATTTTATAAATATAAAATATAAAATACACTCCCCTTATTTTATAGATAAGCAACTTTGTTAAAACAAATTATAAAGGAAAGGATGCAGAAAACAATTTTATATTTCATTAAGTTCAATTTAGAAAAATAGTTACTGTCAACAAAAATGTTTAAATAAAAAAAAACAATTTTGAATAAAATATATGTTTTATATTACTTTTCATTTAATTCCATTTATTTTTTATACATATGTTAAAGATTATTTTTAACAACCATTTTAATTTGATATATATGTCTAATGAAAACCAAGTTAAATAATATGTATCATGAGAATCAAATTTTTTTCCGTAGAATTGTGCATTTTATGTAAAAATGAATATTATATGGGTTAAAATATGATTGTAAATTTTAATATCAATATTATTTATGTGTATATTATGTATCAAATAACTAAATTATTTTCAATAATTGCATAAATTTCTACAACATTTATTTATTTCATTACGAAATTATAAATTATATCGGTTAAACTTGGAGGAATAACAAGATTAAAATAAAATATATAACTGGTATCTCACCCATTTTCATCTATTCTTAGTATTTTCATATTTCATATCTCTCTTATTTTTCAACACATGCACAAAAACAAAAAAACATCAATGCAAAAGACATGTATGTTTTGTTAATAGTAAAATAAAATATAGTATTTAATAATTTTAATTTCCAATTTTTCTTTTAAATATAGATTATAAAAAAATATTTTAATATGTAATTATTTTTTAAAATTTTTAAGATAACATATAGCTATTTTAGTATTCAATGTTTTCTAAATACAATGTATAAAACTAATTTTGATACTAATAGTTAAGTATAATTACATGATTGTGATCCATACGAGATAAATTTACCCAACTCCTTTTCTCATTTTATTTATCACTACAAATATTTAGTATTTTTTTATATTTATTAATGACAAATAATTTTCTTGTGTTTTTTTAATATTTATCAATAATAAATATTTGTATGGTGTTTTTATGTATATTTTTTTTATCTTATAAGAGATGATAAATTTTACCATAATTAATTCACACAATTGCGATGTCTCGGTTCGAACACGACACAAGACGTCCAACCTAACAATATCAGTATTTGTCGGTAGAGCCAGGGCTTAACGATTTTGTTTTTATGTATTAGTTGCAAATATTTATTATGTAATTTTTTATATTTGTCACTTGACAAATATTTGTGTGTTTTTTTTTATTAGTGAAAAATATTTATCCAATATTTTGTCTATATTTATCAATAATAAAGACTAGTCCCATGTTTTTTTAATATATTTATTATTGACAAATATTTGTCTTTGTATTTTTAATAGTATTTTTTTTGTCAGTTAAAAATATAAATTAGAAGTTTAAAACATAAAGAAGAATAAAATATATGAATTTCTTTGAAATTGGTAAATAATTTTATGGATTTTGTTGAAAAATTTTGATGAATTTTTTGAGTTTTTGTAAAAAATGATAATATTTTGAGACATAAAATATCAAATAATTACTTAAAATTAAATAAATAATCGAATAAAAAATAAAAAATAAAGCACCGAATTGTTACTAAAATTAAATTAAGGGGGTGGGAGGTATTTAGCCAATAAAATAATAAGATGTAACTCATTTGTTTGCAAGTGGTGATTTTGACATGAGAAAAAAACAATAAATTGAAAGAAAAAAATAAAAATAAAAAATCAATAAATATTTATCTCATATTTTTTATATTTATTATTAACAAATATTATTTTCGTATGATTATTTAATTTATTCGATAATGACATAGCTAGAGAATATTATATGACACTTATGTAATTTTGCATTGGAATTGTTCATGTAATTACATTATTATTGTCTTGTTAATGTATCTCCTTTTACTTCCTATCAATTAATTAGATGATAATTATGTTTTCCTTGCATTTTTTTTTTTTAGTTTTATGTGCAGTTTTTTGTTGATGTTGTCTTGAAGTTTTTTTTATACAGTTTTATGTATATATTTTTTTTGACATCATTTATTGATGTGGCACCCAACTCTCATTGTCAACAAGAATTCTCTTTTAATTTTACAGAAAAATTAAACCAGCTATGAGACTAAGGCAATGCCTCAATAAATAATGTCACCTCAATATAATTTTTGGAGGAAGTGGAGGAAGAGTTCTACTAATTATAAACATATGGAAAAATAAGGGGACAAAATTGTTCAAACAATGTCGCGAAACAAATATTTTGCTATTGCTATATTCTATTCAGATTGATTAATTTAAAGATGGTCAAAATTGATTATAAAAAATAGATTTAACAGTCCTTTTTTTTCTTCCAACTGATTTAAGAGCTTTTAATAACATAAAGATAATTCTACCATGCACCACACCTTAACCTCCCACCTAGAGCCCCCAATCTCAAAGCCCCATTTGATTAATTTCTTATTATGCCCCAAATTTTAAGCCCCTTTTAATAAAAAAATTTATTTGGCCCCAGCCTCCTATTTTTTAATTTTTGGGGGCTTGGGACGTAGGGGCTAGGGCCCATTTCATTTTTAAAAAATTATTGAATTTGTTAATTTTATTCCGAACATAAAAAAAATCGACAATTTTTAAATCAAATAAAATTCGAAAAAAAAAAATTCAAAATTGAAAAATTATTGAATTTGTTAATTTTATTCATAACATAAAAAAATAAATCGACAATTTCTAAATCGAACAAAATTCGAAAAAAAAATCGAAATTAAAAAATTATTGAATTTGTTAATTTTATTCAGAACATAAAAGAAATCGACAATTTCTAAATCAAATAAAATTCGAAAAAAAAATCGAAATTGAAAAATTATTGAATTTGTTAATTTTATTCAGAACATCAAAAAAAATCGAAAATTTCTAAATCGAACAAAATTTGGAAAAAAAATCGAAATTGAAAAATTATTGAATATGTTAATTTTATTCAGAACATAAAAAAAAACAAAAAAAATTGAAATATTTTTTGTTTCAAAAAAATAATTGATTTTTTAATGGGCCTATGGGCCCTCTAAGCCCACATAATTTGGGGGCTTTTTTACATTGGGGACTTTCTTTTAATGGGCCTTTATATTATAAGATTTTTTGGCTCCCTCCAATATGTGGGCTGGGGCCAATATAGAGAGGGCTTGACAAGTTGACAGCTCTACTTCCACCTCCCATTCCACGTGAAATGACATTTTTGCCCTTTTTACTATTTATAAAACCCTCACCATTTTTTTTACCATTCCTTTTTTTCACTTCTTCTTTTCGAAAGTTTTCAAATTTTTGAAATGATTTTTCTTGAAAATTCAAAATTTTTGAAAGTTTCGAGCAACTTGAAACTTTCGAAATGAAAGTTTTGAAGATTTTCCATAAATTTTCGAAATTCTTCCATATCTTCATTTTGAAATTTTCAAAATGAAAGTTTTCGAGAAAATTCAAATTTTTTGAAATGTTCGAAGCTTTCAAAATGAAAACATTCGAATATTTCAAATTTTCGAAGCTTTTGAAAGTTTCGAAGTTAATATAGTTTTTCCAAAAAAAAATTAATTATTTATATATTGATATAATATTTATGTTAACTAAATTTTACAATGCCTATAACCAGAGGTTCCTTCGGATAAATTATCTGCACTATCGCCAAAGGCGTGGGAGTTAGTAGGGGTGGCGATAGAGCTGATAGAATTCCACCTACAACATCACACAGACGACATAATGAAGCAAATCATGCACCTCATTTTCCGCGTCGTAGACGTGATTATAGTGGTGAGGATGTTCAGGAGGATATCCCCGAGCTTGCACAGTTGGATTATGAGGGATCTGAGGAGCACTATGTCCAAGAGCCTAAAGAAGAGTATATTCATAAGGATGCTGATGAGCTTGACCAGAAGGATCAGAACGAGACCACTGGTGTCATATGTGTTGACACAGTATGAACATCATGTGGCTCGTAGGATATGGGAAGGAGAGGTATACTTTAATTAATTAATTTTTCAATTAAGAATAAGTATTTATTATATTTAGTACATTTTTTCAATTAAATTTATGAAATGATTTTATTATTATGTTCTTTAATTACTTGTAGGATCGTGGCTCGTTGAAGGTCATCACACATGGTTTGAAACTGAAAAAGTTTACTGAAGTTCCTGTACCAGATGTCGTACAACATTGGATTCGAGAATCTGAACTGGTACATTTGTCTTCAACTTATTTGACTATGGCTGATGCTGGTATGATATCTGCCTTTGTTGGAAGGTGGCATAGAGAGACCAACTCGTTTCATATGTCTTTTGGATAGATACCATCACACTGGACGACGTCACCACTCTTTTTCATATCCAACCCCGCGGTAGCTTTTTTGATGCACCAGTAAATATGAATACTAATAATGCTGTCAAAGCTGCACATGAATTGTTGGGAGAAACTTGGGAGGAAGATGTTGCTGAGATTAATTACAACAAATGTGTACAACATAGGTTGTAGTGGTTGTGCGATTTATATAAATGTCTCATTCAAACTAACATGTTTGAGTGTGCTGCTAGAACATATCTATTGCATTTAGTTGGTAGCACTATTTTCACCGACAAAACATACACTCGTGTGGAGGTGAAATACATTAGTATGTTTGTTGATTTAGATCGCTGTCGGGACAAGAAAATATTAATCAGGCTTGAATTTGATCTAAACAGTAAAATATTAAACATTAATTTATTATTAAACAGTACTATAAATCATAAATTTTACCTATACCCAATGACTTTCATTGACGAATTCAATTGCTATTAAGGAATTAAGATAAGAATCCTTTGACGGTGCTTTGTTCAGTGGAAAAAATGTCATATTCAGATTACGAGACAACGACACCAATATGACATTATATCTTGTTGTTGTCACGTAACCCAAATCTGGTATAGTCATCCACTTATCTTTTCCTTGAGCACCCAATCTAGAAATCCTCAACGAGTTCAACACTGTTTCAACACTGTCATCGAAAACATTGGAATAAAGATTTTTATGTAGATTGACCTCTTTCTCCAATTGTGTTCGAACTAAAGGTCAAGATTCTTCGGTCCAACATAACAATGCTCTAACTGTGCGATACCCACAATTTCCACTGGGAACAACATGAAGGTGCAAACACGAGAAGGGAGGTTGAATTGTGTTTGACTAACTTGATTACTTTTTCTGTTTTTGCAGTTTTATAACAAAACCTCATGTATGAATAAAACAGAGTTAACAGCAGATATAAAGTAAATATAAAACTCATAATTTTATACTAGTTCACCGTTAACTAGGCTACGTCCAGTCCCTTCACTTTGAAGGATTTCACTAATTCAAAAACCTTGAATTACAACAATACCACTGACCCTCCAAGTCAGTCTTCTCAAACAGTCTAACAATCCTAGACTCTTGAGGAAAAGAACCTTGAATCTAATTGCTAAGTAATCTCCTACACTTTCTGACTCCTTCAGATTGTAGACTCTACTTCAACAACTTAGATCTAACACAAGGGAAATAAAACATAGAGTACTTGCTTCTGGAAAGCGGATACTCGCAATTGACCTCACTGAAAACTCGAGTATTTTGCTTCTGGAAGTGTATGACTCTCAAAGATTTTCGATACTAATTCTCTTGCCTTGAACGTCCTTTTATAGATGAGAATTAGGGTTTCTTCCATGACAATTTCGACCTTGGATCTACCTTGATTCTGTTGCAAAAATAACTTGGCCAATCAGACTTTTGCTTCGGCTTGATTTAATTTATTTTGCTTTGAAATTAACTTGGTCCATTCGGGTTTGAAGTTATTCTTGAACCATATATTTCTTGCTTCGGATTCCCTCCAAGACTTGAAGTTATTTTTGTTGAGGAAAAAACCTTTTTGATATATGTTTTAATGACAACAAACCTTTTAAATTAAATGATTAAGTTTTATGAATGGTGGTCTACTAATGATTTCACTTAAGTTTGTTTAAGGAACATAAATGCATAAGTGAACAAAGCAAGAATCAAAGAAAACAGCAGCAGAAAACATTCTTCATCACTTAATCGAAGTTGTTGGCTCTGGAAGTTACATGGATATGATCACTACATGGCAGAGAACACATAGGATCAATTCAAATCAAGAGGACATTCGAATTGAGAAAGATAAAGAATCTCAAACAAGCCTGTCCAAACAGTTATGGAAACAGTAATTATCAGACTCCAGAAGATATCTCATGAAGTCAATTACCAGAAGATACATTCTGGAAATTACCAGAGGATACATTATGGAAATTAATAGAGGATACGTCCTAAATTTCCCAGAGGATAAATTCTGGAAAAACCAGGAAGTCGAAAAACGTCATTAGAGGATAACTTTGGAGGCTCAGATCAAACGGAAACAATATCAGAAAAACATCTGAAATACACCAGAGGGAAGCCTGCCATAAGGACAATTGCTTCATACCAAAAGAATTCAAATATCAGAAGCAATCAAGAAGTTATGCTGATCAGAACATAGCCTGGCAGTGAAATATCAAAACTGTCCAGACTTGATCCAGAATGGATCAGATGATATGTTTGCTAGCCCGGA
This sequence comes from Cicer cuneatum, assembly GCA_037974295.1. Classification (NCBI taxonomy): domain Eukaryota; kingdom Viridiplantae; phylum Streptophyta; class Magnoliopsida; order Fabales; family Fabaceae; genus Cicer; species Cicer cuneatum. The sequence continues at coordinate 79,214,617 of JBBPBO010000004.1, forward strand.
TCAGAAGGAAAAAATATCAGATGAAAACCTGGACCATACCAGGATGAAGACTGCCATGAGGAGAGTTGTTCCAGCTCAGAAGTAATCAAATGTAATAAGTATTACATAAGATAATCTGACCAGAACATAGCATGACAGTCAAATTTTACTTCATCTAGAAAACGATATCAGAGGATATCTCTAGAAAAGATCAGCAAGACATCCAGAATGATCAAAACTGAACCTCCAGATTGATTATCAATCTCCAGAAAGTTCAAATACTAGGACTCCAGATTGATTATCAATCTCCAGAATTTTCATTAACATTCTGCAGAAGTTCATCATCATTCTCCAAGCTGTTTTGACATAATCAAAACTCCAGTTCTGCTGTCAAGATTGATAAACAATCTTAACAATATACAATGCATCAAGACAGCTTCCAGTATGTTCAGAAATCAGTCCAGATTGATTATCAATCTCCAGGAAACCCAAAAGCAAAAGCTCCAGATTGATCATCAATCTCCAACAACTACAATTTTTCTGCAACAAGCTTTGTGATCGTTTTTAATCTGTTTTGAGTGATTCCAAAGCTCCAGTTCAGACCAGCAATATTATCACTTATCAGAAGTGTTAAAGGATCAGTAAATCACTCAAGTAAATTTGATTCAAAACGCAAAATACAACTCAGCCTAAAACAGAAAGTAAAAAGTGTCAAAAGTGGATTACTTTTTGCTTTTGGTAAAGCCTGACAAAAGCACTCCAACGACTCTATTTTTAAATGCTCTCACGCCTATAAAAGGAAGGCAAAAGTTCAGGAAGAAACACAGCTTCAAGTACAGAGAAAAACATCACTCACATACATCTTCATACTTGAAAGCTTCTCAATCATAAACAAAAGATTCAGTTCTGTTTTTTCCTCTTCATATCAGAATCATCTACTGAATTCTTTTGTCAAGAATCTAATCTCAAACACGAGTTGAGCATACTCTGATTCTGTCCAAAAATCAAAGACATTCAAGTGCCAACATATATCATCAATCACTCACATACATACTTGAAAATCTCTCATCACTTACAAGAATCAGTTTGATTAAATTCGTTTTACTCTGATACATTTATACTGAGTTCTTTGTAAAGAATCGAATCTCAAACAAGAGTCGAGACATCTCAGATTCTAACAAAACAATCATTATTATTGTAAAACTCAAACTATAAGAGTTTAATATAGTTTGAGGTAGATTGTAAGAAATCCTATCAAGACAGATAGGTGATTTGATTAATTTGATACCAGGTGGAATTAGATTAAGTTCTGTAAACAAAGATCAAGGTTGATCTAAGCTAGGTGCTGTAAAACCAAGAAGGTTCTTGTTTTAAACACTTAGTGGAAAATCTCACCGTGGTGAGGACTGGACGTAGCCTGGGTTGGGTGAACCAGGATATATCTGTGTGTGATATCTCTTCCTTTATGTCTATTTACTTTCAGTCTGTTAATTATCAAGTTAAATAGATAAACTGAACTGTTGATTTCAACTAACCAATAACGTTCTCTGTTTTCTGGTGAAAACCAATAACGTTCTCTGTTTTCTGTTTTCACAACCAGGATCAATATTGAGTTATTTTCTTAAGTTTTTAACATAAATTTTAAAAGGGCGGATTTACAATTCAAACCCCCCTTCCTTGTAAATCGATATTGCTACTTCAATTTTTGTATCATATCTCTTCAAAACTTTGAATCAATCTCCATTGGGAAATCAGGCTTTGCTTCGTTGAAATTCACTAAATCCTTTGCTGGAATTCTGCCTCTGATTTTCTGCCTCTGATGACATCTTCTAATTTCATCCTCTAATGACTTCCCTCTGATTTCATCCTCTGGTACCATCCTTTGATTTTATCCTCTAGATACCATCCTCTGATTGTATCCTCTGGTGACCATCCTCTGATTTTATCTTCTCATTTCTTCCTCTGGTGACGTCATTTTCTTCTTCTGATTTATTCCTCTGGTGACGTCATCTTCTTCTTCAGATTTCTTCCTCTGGTGACGTCAACTTCTGGTGACTTTTTACATAATATTTTTCATAATAATTCTACGTACAAAATAAGATTACATAGAGTATTTTTGTTAAACGTCAAAATCCTAAGTACTAGAACCAACTTGGTTCCAACACAACATCTATTATGTCCTCAATATACAGATGAATAAAAATAGGAAAATGTATCTTATACGGTTGCTTTGTAGATTCTTTAGATGATTGCCTTGTAGAACGCTGTGATAATTGATTTGCAGAAAGCTGAGATGGTTGCTTTGGAGATCCATGATATGCATCGACATACTCCCAATATGAATGATCGCGAGGAGTATCAAATTGTTTTTTCTTTTTAGTACCTCCCTTGGTTTTCACTTTATCGGGTGGTGGAAGCATTGTTGTTGTATTTGGAAATACAAGTTCACACACACTTGCCCTGAATATCCTTTGACCAACAATATCTTGTTTCTTCATGTATGCTTTCATTGCTTCTAACTCTTCTGAAAAGTCATATTCTGATAAAGATTCTTCATCCTCCAATTCTTGCTTAATGCTTAATTTTCTCCAAAAAACATGAATGCTATCTAAGGGGATAACATTACCAGATATCTCCAATTTTGCCAACTCACAAGCATATGGTATTCCATGAGTTGTTCTGATTGAACAACCACATTTTGTTTTGTTAGTACCTACAATATTCACCCTCTTCAATTGTTTGTCAATGTTTTCAAAACATTTCCTTGATACACAACGATGTAATCTCTAATAAAATGGTGAATTATACCCATGCTCAACATCGATAATGGCTTTCTGAAAAGATGATTTGATGTTACACAATTGGTTATTCAACATCATATTCACAACATCCCAACTTTTACACAAGTCTCCATTACTAGTTTGCAACATGTTTTTCAATCTCCAATTAGTAGACTCAGCTCTACAAATAAATTAAATAACACAAATTAAAACAAATCACATAAATTACTAAATCATTTTTCTAAAACAATATATGTCTATAAATTAGAAACTAAAACTTCTAAAATCAACTATCATTTATATTACTTGATGAGTGGTGAATTTATCTGTAGAATTTATAGTCGGTATTATAGCAGGAACCTCAACTCTACTCATACTTGAATTCAAAAAGTATACTAAATTTAATTAATACTAATATTATAAATACAATATTTAAAATACAAAATTTAATTATTTTTCAAATATTATACTACATTTTGAAACTTTCAGAAAAATGAAACTTTCAAAGATTTTACTGTTTCAAAACTTTCAAACTTTCAAAAGTTTTGAAAAATCTGATAATTTGTATTTCGAAAGTTTCGAATTGTTCGAAACTTTTGAAAATCTAGAAAATTTCAATTCGAAACTTTTAAATTGTTCGGAAGTTTCGAAAATTTTAAATTTTTTTACTTCAAAAATATTAAAAAATACTTACTTTTTGATTTCGAATATTTGGAAAATTTCAAAAATAGGGGTGAATTCTGTAAGTTTCGGATGAACGGGTGAAAAAAGGAGTGATAAATTTTTTTGAAAGTTTTATAGATAGTAAAAAAGGGCAAATATGTCATTTCACGTGAAAATGGGGGGTGGGAGGTTAAGGTGTGGGGGTGAACTTGAAAAAAATTATGGAACAGAAATGAACTACCGGAAAACTTGAAAAAAAAATTCCGGAACAGAAATGAACTACCGGAAATCTTTTTTCAAGTTTTTCGATAAAGAAGCATAAAGTTAACACTACCGGAAAATTTGTGAGGAAGTTTTGAAAAAAAATTATTGAAAATTTCAAAATTGAAATTTTCGGTAGTTGTTTTTTAATATTGGAAATTTCGAATTTCTGGTTAAACTCCTGAAAATTTCAAAAATGAAATTTCCGATATTGAAAGACAATTACCTGAAATTTCGTGCCTTACTGAAATTTCCGAAACAGTTTTTTTTTTTTTACATTTGTTTTCATTCAATTTTTTTCAATAAGGACTAGAGAAACAAAAAATACCGTTGAATATTTTTAAGTTCGACCTCGTACACAATTTAATAGGAGAGCTGTCGTTGAACATTCTCGTGACTACAAAATTTGATCAGCTGTGAATGCTTCAGTTAAATATATATGTGTTTTTTTCTATCCATACTTAATATATATATATATATATACCGGAAATTTCATGGCATAAATTTCTAGTAGAATAAAGTTACTATTGAAAATTTAGATCAAATTTTTAGTAGTATAAATAAGGTACCAAAAATTTAGTTGACGAAATTTTAAGTAAACAATTTATACTACCAGAAATTTGGTTCCTCGAAATTTTCGGTAAACAAATTGTACTTTCGAAAATTGTAAAAATGAAATTTTTAGTAGTTATAATTTGTGTTCCGGATTTAAAAAAAAAAAAGGTTACTTATTAGAAGTTTTGGCGATAGATAAGATTTTAGAGTAATTTTTTTTATACTATCAATTGAATGAAAATTTAAAAAATAAATTTAGATTTTTAATATTTTGGAGGAGTATAAGTTGAATTGAGGGGGTACGAAATCCAAGTTTGCAAAATAGAAACCGAAACTAGGCATAGAAAGACACCTGACAAGCGAGAGAAGCACATAGAAAACACAAATCAGAAACAGTCACACTACAAGCTTAGGAATAACGCAGGCAACATAAAGAGAGGGCACGGATCAATGACATGGCATTAAATTTTAAATTCCCGCCTAAACCCCTACCATAATACCCTTGATTTCATTTCATTCGCAATTGAATTTCAATTTCCCTTTATACGGCCTAAATATCTCAAGGCATTTGTATCTAGCCATATGTCATTGTATTACAACTAAGCGCATATCACAACACACTCTCTCTCCCCTCGAAACCCTAGTTTCAACCTCGTTCCACACTTCGGTACGTATTTTCCTTCAATTCTCGTTATTTTTTCATGATTTTATATGAATTAACGCTTTTAAAATTAACACGACCTTGGAAATTTCAGATATCGTAATGAAAGGAGGAAAGTCCAAAGGTGAATCGAAGAAAGCCGATGCTAAGTAAGTTTAATTTGTTGTTGTTGTTTTGTTTTTTTTAATAAATTTTTATGTTCGTTTCTTGATTTGATTCGTTCCGCAGAAAAGAAGAACCACCAAATTAGATTACAATGTTTCCAGATTTGAGATCTGGAAATAAAAATAAAAATAAAAAAAACTACTAAATTAGGGTTTCGATTTTTGTAGTTCTGCTTAACGATTTTTTGTGTTCTATTGATTTTGACGACAGACTTGCGGTGAATAAGAAGGGTGCCGCGGCCACTAAAGGCGGAAGGAAACCGGCCAAGGGAAAAGAGCCCAAAGACCCTAACAGGCCAAAGAGACCTCCAAGTGCTTTCTTCGTTTTCATGTAATTATTATATTTGCTCACTTTCTGATCAGTTAATTTTTTTCTCGCTCTTTTACTTTTTCATCTAATATTGTTCTCTTCAAAATTTTCATGTTAATTAATGTGTTTTTTATGTAATAATAATAATAATAATAATAATAATAATAATAATAATAATAATAATAATGATAATGATAATGATAATGATAATGATAATGATAATGATAATGATAATGATAATGATAATGAACGCCAAACACTATGCATAAGAAGCATGTTTGACCTACTTTGTGAGATTAGTTATGATCCCGTGACTTTGACACACTATCTGTACTTTTGTTTTGACTCATTATTCTGAACTTTGTGTGGTTTTTAAAGGGAGGAGTTTAGGAAACAATTCAACAAGGAAAATCCTGACAACAGAGCTGTGTCCGCTGTAAGTATATGTTGTTGTCTTCTTGTTACGTCACATGAAATAAATGAGTCCCTCAACTATATGTATATTATTGTATTTGTAGGTGGGTAAAGCTGCTGGAGCAAAATGGAAGTCATTGACTGATGCTGTATGTACCTTTATATTTTCTGGTCATAATTTGCGGCAACAATAGTATTATATGTTGTTGTTGAACATTTTGCCACTGACATTTTTAGGAGAAAGCACCATATGCTGCTAAAGCGGAAAAAAGGAAGGAAGAATATGAGAAGAACATGAAGGCCTATAACAGGAAACAGGTGTGTGAAATTTAAATTGATGTATTTGATGTGATAGCCAGGTAGTAACTAGGTTCTCATGTTTTTGTCAGGCTGAAGGTCCAGCTGCTGTTGAGGAGGAAGAATCTGAGAAATCAGAATCTGAGGTGAATGATGAGAATGATGATGATGATGGCAGTGATGAGGTCTGTGTAAATAGATTTTCTCTGTTTAATTTTACTTTGTAGGAATACTTTTGCATTGTCGTTATTGATTTTTTCCTTATATTTCATGTAGGAGGATGATGACGAGTAGAAGCTCGGCCAAAGATAACATTTATGTAGGAAGTTCTGCTAATGATTTGATCATATTTCTTGTAAGAGGATGGTTTGGCCGTTCCTTCATAAACATATTTCTTGCATCCAGGAATATTTTGCTGCTCCCTTGGTTACTGTTTTGTCTTTTCAAAACGTGAATAGCTAAAAAAATGGGGAGCTTGGCTTTATTTGTACTTTTAAATCCAACTATTTAGTTAAGAGTTATTTATCTTTTGTAGAGCTTTTAGTTTTTCTTGATGAAATATGGTTATGTATTAACACAATTTTCTTATGAGCATTTTATTTCCTTCCTGGTGTATCATTGTTTGTATATATCTGATGTTTGTTTCTGCTGTCTGTTGCTGTAAGCCCTTGTCATGGTTAGGTTCTTGCTAACTCTAAGAAATGCTTTTTGTTCCTTATCTCTTAATTTCTTGATATTCAGTATAATGTTCCTTTTTTACTTACGCAACATTTTTCAAGTGTGATGATTGTAGCTGTATCAATCAATACTTAGCTTGGATTCTCTCCAAAAAAATTCAGTGCTTGGTTTGGCAATTTATGTTAACTGAAATCCTTGTTTCTCTGACTAATATTTAGCCTGTGGATTGAGGCTTAACACATGTTGTCAATTTGAGTTTGTGATTTGTGTTGGTTGTTGCTTAATGTGCTCATACTCTTCTGTTTGAAATAATGGAGTTATTTTATGCAGTTATATTGCTGGCTAGCTATTTAATTACCTTTACCTGGAAATATAATAAGTTGGAATACAAGCAGTTATACATATACGAATTTTGTAAATTGGGGATTCCTTTCTGATGTATAGTATAATAAAGCAGGGGGGCAAATGAACAAAAATACGGTCAGGGGGCAAATTCTTGAATTTTCCCTCAATTATATCTATAATAAAGCTTTCTGTCTTTTATACGATCTTTAGCTAGCATCTTCTAGGAATGGATAATCTGTATATCCAACAACAGGATCACTTGTGTAAAAAGTGCTTTTATCAACCTTATTTAAATGGGCATCCAACTCAAATCTTTTAGGCAAATCTGGATTTGCCAGAAAGAGTCTTCCATAAGCCACCAAATCCGCACCACCACTACCCAACACATGGTTACCTTCACTCCTATCATATCCACCAGCAACAATAAAAGTACCATTGAAGGCTTTTCGCATTGGAATTAAAGAGAGATTGTTGTCACACTTTTCAAACATGGTTTGCATCCTAGGTTCAATTACATGACAATAGAGAATGCCTAGTTGACTTAACGATTGAGCCATGTAAATGGCCAGTGCTTGAGGGTTTGATTCTCCACAATCACAATAATCCGCAAAAGGGGAAAGTCTGACACCAACTTTGTCCGCTCCTATCTCATTAGCAACTGCTTTCACCACTTCTAGTGGGAAGCGACAACGATTCTCTAAGCTATTTCCATACTCATCATCTCTGTCATTGACTTTGTTCTTTAGGAATTGATCAAGTAAGTATCCATTGGCTCCGTGTATCTCCACTCCATCAAAACCTATAATTAAATTTTGGTCAAAATCCTTTAACTTTAATTTTAGATTACGAAGTTCTCTTTTAATTTTTTATTTGATTATACTTTTTAACCGAATAAGTTAATTTATAAACATTGTTAGTATAAAGATTTTTTACATTGTAAATCAATCATAACTGTTAAATTAATAATAATGTTTGACTTTTGTTATAACTATTTATAAAATCATTTATATAATTTATCATATTTATCAATTGTGTAAAACTTTTTACACTAAAAATTAAACTCTAATTGAATCTTTTACACTTCAATCACAAAAATTTACATGGTAATAAGAAAAGTTAAAAAAGTTTACATGACGTAAGGAAAGTAACTTGTATTATTATGAGTCATTATTTTTTATTGTTTCTTGGTTGTCGATGTCGGAATTAAAATCAATTTTAAATTTAATTTTAATATTAAATAATTAAATATAAGAAAATAACACAACATTAAATATTTGGATGTTGAGTACCATAACTAACAAAATTCTCGGATATTGAATTCTTGACCTTTTATTTTTACCTATATTTCCAAATTATTACTTTTTTTTTTTATCAAATTAAGATTATTGAAGTCCGATATCACGATTTTCTTTTTACTACATGTCATATTTGAATGCGATATTATAATTAGAGTCTTTCGCTCTCAAATGAGCATCATAGCCTATCTAATATATTTAGAGATCTAAAGTGAATTTTAATAAAGTATATAATGAATTTTTTTAATTTAAACATCACATCACTAAAGTAATATAATTAATTTTATATAATATTTTTTTTTTCAATTGATTTAATATTGTTGAGATAATATTAAATTTAGAAAAAAAATTATATATTTTAATTTTAAAAACATTAAAATCGGATGTCTTTTTAAGTAAATTTTTTTAGACCTTTTGATAAAGTAAAAATTTTATTTTTCATAAAAAATTAAAGCGGATGTTTTAATAGTTTTACACCGGAGACATGATGAATGTTTTTAGCGACAGAGTCAGACCCTTACCTTAATTAATTGATTACACTTGAAATGAAAATTCAAAATTCTAAGGTTAATTTAATTTACCTGCTTCTATGGCATTTTTGGCTGCCATTGTGAAGTGATTGACAACATTTGGGATTTCATCGGTTGTGAGGGGGCGAGGAGGTGGGTACTTAGTGCTGCTACCTTCCTTTTGAAGTGCCTTCTTTGTGCTTGAGATTGGGGGCTGCCCACCAGGTTGGTAATCTGTTCAAAAACGGATTCATAATTGTACTTTTTAACACTTATTTTTTCTCCTTCTTTTCTTATGCGTTCCTTTTTTTACTTCTTTTTTACAATAATGATATATATTGCTGCAAATACCAATTGATTTAATCAATCACTAATCTATGTCATTTTGAGCAAAATCTTCATTTCCAACTACATTTTTTTTCTAACTATAAGGATTTGAGTCCAGATTCATTCGGATGAATATAAATTTTGTTAGAAACAGAGAACGTTTTCCATTTCTGTGTTAAAAAACAGATAACGTTCTCCATTTCTGTATTAGAAAATATATAATCTTCTCCATATTGTAATTTTGTGTAATTCAAGTTTTAACAATAAGTATATGTTATGACTAACTAATTAATCTTTTAATTAGTTAGTTATATAGTTAGAGGACAGTTAGTTAGAATAAACTATGTATATATAGCATAAACATTCAATCAATAAAGTAACTGAATTCATTCCATTCTCATCAATTTTCTTGAGATTACTTTCATTGTGAGCAATAACTTGAAAATCTCTAACCGTGATATCAAGAGCAAGGTTTCGATCCTGGAGTGATAAACACGAGTGTAGTGTGAGTATCAAACACGAGTGAAGTGAAGATGAATTCAAGTGCAAATTTTCCATCCCATATGCCATATTTTGATGGAAAAGATTGGGATAGACGGAGAGTGCATATTCGAGCATTGTTTGGGTTCCAAGAAGTATTAGAGATCATCGAAAATGGTTTTGATTATCTGGGTGCAAATTCAACAAAGGAGCAAAGATCAAGATTTAAAGAAAACAAGAAGAAAGATTGCAAAGCCACCTTTATTCTTCACTAATGTCTTGATACTGCCAATTTTGACAAGATATCTGATGCAAGAAGTGCAAAAGAAGCATGGGACATTCTTGAGAAGTGTTATGCAAGAGATACCAAGGTCAAGAAGGTGAAATTGCAGACCTTACAGAGACAATTCGAATTTCTGCAGATGGAGGAGCATGAGAAGGTTTCAGATCTGATTTCAAGATTGAGGAGTATCACAAATCAGATGGCTAGATGTGGGGGAAAAACTTACTGAACGAAAGTTGTGTGAAAAGATATTGAGATCTTTGCACCCCAGGTTCGATTATGTTGTGTGTGCCATGTTAGAATCTAAAGACATTTCCACATTGAATCTTGAAGAGTTGCAGGGAACTTTAGAAGCAAGAGAATTGAGGGTGGATGAAAAGAGTGAGAATAAATCTGAAGATCAGGCATTGGCAGCACAAGCATACAAGAAGGGACATCAGAAAAAGAAGTTGAAGAAGAGTAAGTTCAAGGAATCTGATGACGAGTCTGATTCTTCATCAAAAGAGAGCAATGCAAGTGGTAAATCAAAAAACTTTGATAAGAAGAAGGTGCAATATTACAAATGTGAGAAGTTTGGACACTTTGCTTGAGAATGTTGGGCCGGCAAAGGAAGAAAACAACAGAAGAAAGAAGAAGATGAAGCTTGTGCTGTCCAAGAAGATTCAGATACAATTGTATTGATGGCTACCACAATCAGAGAACGTTCTCTGTTTTCAGAACATTCTCCGTTCTCAAAACAAGTCAGAAATGTAGATGTTCTTGTCAAAGACATTAAGCAATCTGAAGAGGCTTCTAAGGAGGCTACAAACCAAGTTGTTGTATCTCTCACTGCTGTGGTATTTGATGCAACAATGGAGTTTTGGAGTGATGGAGAATCGCTCAAGATTGATAAGGCAGATGATGTGTTGATGATTGAACCAGAAGATGATAGTTCAGGGAAAGTTAATGATGTAAAGGTTGCACAAGACCTAGAAAATGATGCAGATGATGTGTTGTAGGCTGAATCAAAAGAGGAGGATTCAGAATTGCAGAACCAATTGAATGCAGCTCAAGAAAAGCTAAAGAAAGCAAAGGAACAGATTCTTCATATTGAGAAGGAGAATGTAAAAGCCTTTGATGAGTTGAAAGAAGCACATAAAGTGGCTAAGGAAGCAAATGAGAAACTTAGGGAGGCAATGGTGGCTCAAAAGCGTGTTGAGGATGATTCTGAGATTGAGAAATTCCGAGTTGTTGAGCTGGAACAGGCTGGAATTGAAGTTGTTCATAAGAAGGAAGAGGAATGGCAGAAAAATCTTGAAAGTATGAGGAACCAACATGCTTTGGATGTGGCTGCTCTTCTCACTACCACTCAGGAGCTTCAGCGAGTTAAGTAAGAACTTGTCATGATTTGCGATGCAAAGAACCATGCGCTCAATCATGTTGATGATGCAACTAAAATTGTCGAGCTTCATGTTGAGAAAACGGAGATTCTTTCAGTTGAACTGGTACGGTTGAAGGGCTTATTAGATTCGAAGCTGGAAACCGAAGATAATGAAAGCAAGATTGTGTTAGAGCTGCAATTGGAGATAGAAGTTCTTAAGCAAGAACTTGAAAAGGCAAAGGGTTACGATGAAGAGCTGGAATTAAAAGAGAAGCAGGTTGATGGACACATGAAGGATGTTGAATCAAAGCCAAATGTTTTTGATGGACAACTGAAGTAGCCTGAGTTAAGAGAAAAATATGAAGCATTCATATTGCCATTTGATGAAGAATCCAAACATTTCCCATAAGCATCTTCCACCGATGCTATTGGTGAACAGAATATGGTCACCGAGGTGGTTAGGAGGCTGTTCTATTACTTGATCCGGGTTCCGAGTTATGATGACGATGTAACAGATGCGGTGGAGTCTATTGATTCTGATGTGATGGAAGACAACGAGTCTAAGTCTAAAGATCATGAAATTGTTGAGAGCAAAAATGTTGACGGTGTAGATGTTGTTTTGGATGAGAAGAACGAAATTGCTGTTAATATTGATGGAGTCTATGATGATGCAGAATCTGAAATTTCTAGTCTTAAAGAGAAAGTGGGAATGATAGAAATGATCAAGAAAACAATTGAGAAGCTTGGGAAGAAGCACGTCGAGCACATTGCTGTTTATGGTGAAGAAATTCCAATTAATGCTGCCAATGGGAAACCTGAGAATAGGTTGAAGAGTGGTGCAAAACCTGATGTAAACAAAGCTAAAGAAAGGAAGACATCAGATCCAAAACAGAATGAGAATGGTGCTAACAGTAAAATTGAAAGGGAAGCTCAACGACAAGCTGAAGAAGCGTCGCGAGAGTCAAGGCAGTCAAAACATGACCGTTATTCAGAAATGCGGAGGTTGAAGGATGAAGAGCATGAGGCACAGGAGCGTATGTTGGAAGAGGAAGCCAAAGCTCAGAAGGCTAAGGAAAAGAAAGCTGTTGCGTTAGAATTTGAGAAGTGGAAAGACGAATTTTCAGTTTATGATGAAGGTACCATTGAAGAAAAGCAGGATAAAACTGAAGACTTGCTTGCCAATTTTTTTGAATATATAAAGAAGCACAAATGTGTGCCCTTAGAAGATCTTGCTGCAGAATTTAAATTGCGTACACAGGAATGCATCAATCGCATCACATCTCTGGAAAGTATGGGTCGGCTTTTGGGTGTCATGGATGATAGGGGAAAAGTTATTTACATCTCACCAGAAGAGATGAAAGCTGTTGCTGATTATACTAAGCAGCAAGGGAGGGTTAGCATTTCCCATTTAGCTAGTAAATCAAACCAGTTCATTGATTTAGAGCCAAAGACTCATTATAATGAGGACATATGTAATGTGGAGGAAGAGTTTAAGCACCTGAAATGTTCAAAAGAAGGATTAACATTAGAGGAAGGATTAAATCATCTTCAAGTACTTGGACTAAACAAATTGGAAGAGGAAAAGAAGAGCCTTGCAAACAAACGTGTTCAACAGGTTTTGGAAATAAAGTCTTCAAAAGCATTGATTGAAAAGTTACAGCAAGTGGGAATTGGCTGATGCTGAGAAAGAGTTTAAGTTGCTCAAATCTGCTGCCTCATCTTCAGGGAAAGTGTTGGAAGCTGATGACAGCAAGTAGATTCGAAGAATTAAGAAGACTACTAAGTGTAAAATCAATTAGAAACTTGAATTAAGGGAAAGTGTTAGAAACAGAGATAACGTTCTCCATTTCTGTGTTAGAAAACAGAGAACCTTATCCGTATTGTAATTTTATAATTTTGTATAATTCAAGTTTTAACAATAAATGTATGTTACGACTAATAAATTAATCTCTTAATTAGTTAGTTATACAGTTAGAGAACAGTTAGTTAGAATAAACTATGTATATATAACATAAACATTCAAACAATAAAGTAAGTGAATTCATTCCATTCTCATCAATCTTCTTGAGGTTACTTTCATTGTGAGCAATAAGTTGAAAATTTATAAAAAAATTTAATGTGAGCTTAATATTTTTAATGGGAGGTGGAAAATCTTTAATTTAAAAAAAAAGAAGTTAAACTGTTATTAACATAACTGTTTATGTTATGTATTAGTAAAAGCAGTTACCATAGTTGGAGACTCTTCCAGCGTGCCAAAGTTGACAAAAGAATATGCCTCCTTTTTCATGAACGGCTTCAACAATTGGTTTCCATGCTTCCACCTGTTCTCTTGTCCAAATGCCAGGTGTATTTGGGTACCTATTTGTATTAATTACCATTACCGTATGGGTTGAGTTAGGCCTCAAAGCTTAGACTCGTCTCAAGTAATTTTTGTTTATAGAGAAAATGATTATGAAAGTATTTTATCTCTTTTCACTTTTTGTGAACTCCATACAATATAAATAAATATTTTTGAAATATAATAATATACAATTATTTATAATACCTATTTAATAAATTTTCTCGAGGTGTTGGATTAGAAAGATTAAATACTTATTAAATATTAATATTAAAAACTTATAAAATGAATGATATATATAATGCACCTGCAATTTCTTTTAATTAAAAAATTATTAAAAAAACTTTCACTATGGATTTCTTTTAATTTACAAATCATTTTTTTTTAAATAGAAGACGCCAAATGGAGAGGTCTTCGCTTAGAACATTTAAGATGTAGCTGAGAGTTGGTTTTTAAAGGGGAAGACTTTGAAGAGTTAAATTTATATTTTAATATATATATTTAATATTTAAAAAAATTAAAAGAACAATATAATATTATATACTCATTTATCACGTTCTTTTTAATTTTTTTTTAAATATCAAATATATGTTCAAATATTGACTTACCCCTCTAAAGTCTTATTCTCCAAAATCTCAAACACATCCTTAGTAAACCAATATAAAAAATACAAAACAACATTTGTTGCTTATTATTGGTGTTATTTTAGTTTTTGTGAAAAAAATATTATGTGACAATAACTGAAATTAGAAGAGTTTTATAATAACAAGATGAAATAGTTAAATCTTGACCACAAAATCATATATAGATGGTCACGATTATGAGAAAAAGTTGTGTGACTTTTTTAAGTGATCATGTACCATTTAAATAACTGTTAGTCATAACCATCCATAGATGGTTGTATGATCAAGATTTAATCATCTCATCCTCTTATTCTAAAATTCTTCTTATTTGATAAGTTCTCATAAGTGACAATATATTTTTATGTGCAAAGATTTTATATATTCTAATATTTTTTTTCAAAATGTGGACAATTCTTTTATCAAATATTCAAAATTACTATCTTTTCTAGTTTTTAAAATTGCTGGGGTTATACTTTTGGCTCAAATATTGTGGTCTCCTTGCTCCACAATTTTCTTAAATCTCAATTTTACCTTTTTATTTAAAAAAAATATAAAAAGTAAAATTGAAATTTAAGAAAATTATGGAGTACCAAGACCCTTTCACGGAGTCTCACTATATTTTTGCAATAAAAAGTATAGTTGATGATTATTATGGTCTAAACGTTATAAATGTTAAAAAACATCAATTTTGATATTTAATAATTTAGAGATTTTTAAAAAAATATTAATTATTGTTTGTTTATTGTAATAAAAATCATTTTTATAAAAAAAACTAGTTGTAAAAATGTATTTTTTAAAAAGCTACTATAGTTTTTGATTGAAAACAATTTTTAGATTGCTATTTTTTTTTTAAAACAGTAACAAACAAATAAAAAAATTTAAAAAATAATTAATTTATATATATTTTTACACACATTCAAGGACGAAGAATGGTGGTTTTGAAAGAAAATAAAAATGAAGCATAGTGAAAGGTTACCCTTGTGCAGTGTCCGACACCCCTGAGGCTTCCCCAATCAAGAAGCCACCCTTTGTTGTTCGTTGAGAATAATAGAGAGCAGCATGAGACTGAGCCACAAAATTGTAAGACCTTGTTCTTGTTAATGGTGCCAGAACTATCCTAATAAAACAAAAAACAAAAAACAAATTGTGGGGAAATATATAAAACAAGTTATACAACTATCTTAACAATTCCTCTATTTCAAAACTAACAAAAAAAAATTTTCTGTCAAAAAAGTAATTTTTTGCGAAGTTCAAATCTATCGGATTATTGTGTTAAAATTTTAAATAATTTTTAATCAAGTTTTACTTGCATTTTAATTTTAAATTATCAAACTTTCTTCTCCTTTTGTTGAATATGGAGGATTATGACAAAAATATACTTCTCATAGTGTAAAATTGCAAAATTAGAATATGTTCCAATATTAATATGTGATGAGGGTCTAGCTATAACACTAAATTAATTACCTGTGGGATAGATTAAAATTTCCCATTTTGAATGGAGTGAGGAGGGGCATGGTTTCTCTTCCTTCCACCACTTTCTTCTTCTCTTCTTCCATAATCATGTTGGTCATCCTCCTTTTCCCACTCTGTTACAAACCAATATAGTATATAATTGATATTCGTTTCTCCACATTCTTATACTATTTCAAAAGAAACTGATAGTCGTTTTCAGATAAATTAAAAGACAAGCCCCAAAATTACAATTATGATCCTTTTGTCTTTTTGTTAATAATTTTCAAATAGAGTATATTAAAATAATGTCCCATTAACATGTGTTTTTAGGACATTTATTAAAGATTTTTAAAAGTATAATTTTTTTATGAAAATAAATAAATTTTAAACTTTTAATGAATTTGATTTTTTTACTTAATTTTTTATTTTTGATGTTTTGTAAATAGTTTTTTCAACTATCTCCTTATTTATCTGTATAATTTACCATTTCTCTTTTCTTCATTTAAGTGGAGTGATTTATAGTTAATTTTTAGTCTAACATCATCCTTCCATATCAATTTTTTTTTACATTTTATCTAAATAAGTTATTTTTACACATAGTGCAGCTTTATTTTTTCGTGATTTTGTCGTCTTGATACGATATTGTTTTGATTTCTCAATGGGGTTCATTTGATTCAGATTAACTTCGATCAAATGCATATTCAATTAATAACTTTGATGTCGTCAATTTTACAGTTCTTGAAACATGAATATTTCAGACACTTAAATTTTGTGATATTTATAAGTTTGTCACATTTATAAGCATTTTATTGTTTTATGCTATTAATCCGAGTGCTTTGAGTTTGTTCGCAGATTCATCTTTTAATTTTATAAATTTTGAATTGTATTATTCTCGATCAAGATACTTTTTACCAATTTAAATTAATGAATACCATTTTTCGATGATAGAAAATGTTTTGCAAACATTTAATTCTATAAATAAAAATGAATAACAAAAAATATGATTTAGTGTAATGACAGTGTTATCAATACACTTTTTTCTAACACAATTTTTAATTTACTGAAATTCGAATAAATTTCACTCAATTATGTAGATTCCATGTAAATTTAGTAGTAATTATTTAAATTTATACCGATTAAATAGTGAGAGTTGAGAAAAATTTATTAATTAAAATGCAAGAATATGATATCATTAGCATAATTCAAGTAAGTATTACTATTAACAAACATTTGAGTAATTATTTCCCCTAACTTATCCAACCAACCAAAACTTGAATCAACTTAACTAATTAAATTATTATCCTAATTAGTTTTTTATACAATTGAAACTCATTCTCCAAGTAGTGGTAGCAGATCGGTGGAAGAGATAATTTCATATAGTAGTACTTGGTCATAATTCAAAATGTGCCTAAAATTGATATCGAAAACCATTTTCGATGGTGGATGTATATACAAATACTTTAGCACTCAACGTTATCATGTGTTTGAAGTAGAAGCTATAGTCATATAGCTAACAAAGAAGATAATATTAAATTTGTATCTAATTTAGAGTAGACCAAAGTTAAAGTATATTTCAATATCAGTTGGATAATCCAACTAAGTTAGATCATTAATCAACAAGTCTTAAAAAAGAAAGAAAAAAATGTATAATACTTTAACTATTATTATTAATAGATGAAGTAAAATTAATGCACAACTTTCATACACTTCAGACCATAAAATTTGGTACTAGTACTTGTATAGCGTATGATTCTTTGTAAAAAATTATTTAGTATACAATTTATTAGATGTATATATTTAGTATACAATTTATTAGATGTATATATTTTGAAAGAAGTAGACACAAAATATTATAACGTGATATATTGATTATGTGATTAAAAAAAATATAAAAATAAAATAAAGTGTTAAATACATGTAAAATAATTGGATATATATATATATATATATTAGTGTTGTTCTTTATCTCATATCGTAATTATATCTCTATATCAATAAAATATACATCGTGATTATATCTAGGCTATTATGCACTTGATGGTGTCGATATTTAATTGTGTCTAGGCTAATACGCATTTTGTTGTTTATCTTTGATTGGTTAATTTGGTATGTTTGTCAAGTAGGTATGCCACTTTGATTAATTTGACGTGCAGCACTAACAACTTCTGCACCACTCACTCCCATCATTCCATATATGATTGTTATGCATGAGTTAATTGGTGGAGATAAGAAGATAGAAATAATTAATTTGCTACTCTCTTTCAAGTGTTTTCACTAATTAGACATCCTCCAAAATCATCTGAGAGTAAGACTAATAAAAAATTTACTTAATAAAAGTTTCTGATTTTAATATTTTTAAAATTAAAATATGTAATTTTTTTTAAATTTAAATTGGAAATAATATTAATAACATCAATTACATTAATTTAGTGATATCATATTAAAATTTAAAAATATTTTTTTAAATATCATATTAAAATTTACTTTAGACTTTTAAATGTATTAGACCAATTCTGTTCAAAAGCCTGTCACTTTTTCATAAACTAATTTTAAGCTCCAAAACTTCCCATACAATACTACTACCGTCTTCCATATAAGAAAAATGATTTTTCATACTATTTTAATATTTCGTACAATACTCTTTTTGATTTAACTCAAAAGAAATTATTATTAAGTTATCTCCAAATGACACATAATATTTAAGGAACTCATACACATTTGGCTTTTATAACAGAAAATTTAAAGAATTTTAAAACAACTCACACTTTTATACATGTTTTTTATTTGAACTTGACTTTTTCTCAAATTGAAATTGCAACATTAATACTATGTAAGCGATCATAGATTAATTTCCTTCCAAACTACATAAATTTGCCACAAATCTCAAAGTGTTTCTCGCCTCAAACAGTCAAACACTTTTACTCACAAATTTTAGTCTTTGTTTTCAAACTCAAACCACACTCTAATAAAATTATAATCATTTTAATATAATACATGACATAATATTTTTTAAAGTTTCTTAAAAATATCTATTAACAGTATATAAAATAATAATAATATAATTATTATTATTATTATTTTAACTTTTGTGTTTTAAGGGGAAGGACCCCATTGTGGACATTCATAAGTGTATTTGGATAAAATAATTGAAAATTTTAGAACATTATAGATATTAAACAATTCAAATATTTGAACTTAGTTCTCTTCATTTTATATATTTTATTGTTTGGATAGATAGCTATTTGTTTAAAGTTGAGTAATTTTGTAAATTTCAAAAATTTTGGGTCAAAAATATAAAAAAATACCAAAACTGAAATTTTGAAAAAGTTTAAGGACCATTTTGAAATCAATTTAAAAAATTTTAGCAATCAATTTTCAAAAAATGAAAAGTTATAGAAATTAATGTACAAATTTTGAAATATAAAAGGATACAATTGTTAATTTTAAAATAGGATTATGTTATGTTTGAATTATTAACATGTATTTTGGGACATATGTTTACATTTATGTTTAAAATATTATAGAGATTATTTTAAGTAACGATATTTTACGTTCTAAAATATAAATGTTATACATTTTTTTTATAAAAATTCAAAAAATTCATCATCATTTTCATAAAAAACTCATAAAATGAGTAATCATTTTTAACAAAATCCATAACTCAAATAATCTCATATTTCTATCTCCAACAACAACACTAAATCAAGAACTCACATTTTAAGATTTAGGCTAGATATATGATTTGGAGAATGATAGAAAAAAGAAGATATTGTCTTTGTGATTTGAAGATCAAATCTTAAAGTGTGAGTTCTTTATTTGATATTGTTGGAGATAAATACATAAATTTATTTGAAAATTTGAATTATGAATTTGATGAACATATAATTTTTATTGAAATTAATAATGAATTTTTTTTGTTTTGTTCGAAGACGATGATGAATTTTATGAGTTTATGCAAAAAAGACAATATTGTTCACTTTTTAAGATATAAATGATCAAATTGTTATTTAAAATTAAATAAATGAACATGTCAAGAAAGAAAAAAAGACAAATAATTGAATTATTATCTAAAATTAAGTTATAATTGAATTATATTATAAAAATAAAAAGAAGAAATTTCAAATCTTTTATTTTCAAGTGTTATATGATTTTTTTTTGAATTTAATTTGATAAAAGACTGTTTAAAATCCCTTAGTTTTTAAAATTTTGTTTGGTACAATTCTCTAATATTTTAGTCTAAACAAAATAATTTAAATAAAACAATTTGAATTACTTTAAAAAGTTACCTAAATTTCCTCCATCCAAAGATTCGTCTGTAAAAAGGAAAGAGGAGGAATGGCGGGATTTGCGGAGTGAGGCTAAATTGCGCAAGAAACTGCGGTACTTTTGGTTTGACTTGTAAGACTGCAAAAGCAAAACGCAAATGAAATTCATTCTTATCGTAAAACCCAAAACTCCATAGAGAAATGGAAACAGAGCATAAATATGATAGTTGTTCAAATTCAAATGGAGGATTCCTTTATGTGAAAGTGATGACTGACGAACAAATGGAAGTTCTTAGGCAACAGATAGCTGTCTACACTTCCATATCTGACCACCTTGTTCAGATGCACAAATCCATCACCTCTCAACACGACCTCGCCGGTAAACAACTATTCATCGCTTTTGCTTCTCTTTATATTCAAATTAATCATTCATAAATTTCTGAATATTAATAATACCAAATATGAACTAATTCAAACAGAATTACAAGCTGAGTTTATATTGAACTCAGGTAGTTAAGAAAAGGGAGAACAACTAACTGAATAACTAACCATGGTTTAATACAATAACTAATCAATTAACTGTCTAACAAACTAAACAATTAACTAATTATTGATTATTCACAGAGAGAGAGTAATTTCAATACAAAATGAGTAATTACATGCCTATATACTCAAGCTGAAATAGGTAAGAGTCAAAACCGAATCCCTAACTAACTAAAACAGAGAAACTTTAGATAGTGAAATTTAATATATCTATTTTATGTGTTTTTAAAATACCACTTGTACGTGAATCTATCTAATTTGACTTTTTGATTAGTAACATTAATAAAGAGTATGTTTGAGGAAAAAAATGACAAATAATCTATTATTATTCTTCAGTAGCTTGAATTGTTGACAAGCTAGTTCTAATATATAATGAGATTTTTTCTTGTTCAATTTGATGAAAGGAAATGAAAAAGTAGAGAAATTAGACCTTGAGTGTGTTTAGCACTTGTTAATTTTATTGAATGTATACTCAGGACTGAGGCTGGGTAATTTGTATTGTGATCCACTGATGGCATGCCATGGACATAAGATAACTTCCAGGCAACGTTGGACTCCAACCCCTCTCCAGCTTCAAATACTCGAGCGTATATTCGATGAAGGCAATGGAACTCCCACCAAGCAGAAGATCAAAGATATAGCCATTGAACTCGGTCAGCACGGCCAAATTTCTGAGACTAATGTTTATAATTGGTTTCAGAACAGAAGAGCTCGTTCGAAGCGCAGACAATTGGTTTCTACAACAAATCAAACAGAACCAGAGGCTGAGACAGAAGTTGAGTCTCCAAAAGAGACTCAAACACTTGAAGAAAGCGATCAAGTTCAATTCTTTCAGAATTTATCGCCTCATAGGGTAAAGGATATGTACATTCAGAGTCCTGACATAGGTATTACTCTTTATTTCAATGAAATATTCACTTACTAGGGAACCCATTTTTGAATTATAGTATTAAATAAATAAATAAATGGTACTACTATCTTAAGTTATCAATTACTGGCACAGCCACTTGACACATACATAACTATTAATAATAATTTGAAAAAATAGAAGTGATTGAGTGTAATTACATGCATTGATGTTTAACACTGAACAAAATTTTAATTTGACGTGTTAGTGCTATATATATTTTAAGTGCTCTTGATTCAAGTTCCATCTTTCATATATTTCATCCATTTGCTGTTTACAACTGAATGATGGATGTATATATATATATATATATATATATATATATTACAATTACTTAGCTACAAAACTTGATTAAATAAACAACTACACATCATTTGCAGGTTAAAATATAGTATATGACATTTATTGGTTTGTTTATGCAGGATTTGACCAGTTGTTGGGTAAAATTGAAGTTGCAGGTAGCTATAGTTCTTACTTTCTTTGAGAAATGACTGGTTAAAGACAGAATTCAATCTCGGAGTGATATCTCGGCTTGTTGATGATACTGTTATACTTATGAGTTTTCATCCAAAATTGTTGTTGAACCACAAATGAAGTGGCATACATATATATTCACATGGGTATTGTATAAATTGTTGTTCTTAATTAGGTTCTTTGAAGAGCTAAAGTAACTGTTGATCAGCCATTCAATACTATAATTTTATATAATTTTAAATGTTTTAGACCTACTTGCTTCTCCCAATTAATATTAGATTTGATTGATTGGAGTTAATGTGCTTGTCATCCATGTTACCATAAAGTATAATATCATCATCAGACTTCGATCCTCATCAACTTGTGACCTCATCTCATTTATTTATGTTTAGACTATATAAATCTGTTGAAGCATTTAATTTTTTATTTTTCTTCCATGTTGGGTGTCTTAACTTTTCTAGGCTCCCTTCAATGGTTGGATAACCAATTTCTAGTCCATAACCATAACTTAAGTGCTCAAAGTTCACTTCATTATTAGTTCAGATATCACTTAATGAATCGTGAATTCAGCAATTCACTATTGCCATTCATTTCTAGTTTTTGAAGTCATCACCTTAATCACTACAATCTCCCTTTCCATTATCGACATCCTTAATTATTATTTTTATAGTATCATCATAATCATATTTATGCCTCGATAACTCAATACTGGAATTTGTAAGCTAGAACTTAAAAAAAATTACTTCTATAATTCACGATAAACCACCCCTATCAAAGTAACATTCACCTTTTATATATATATAGTCAATTGCTTTTGTCCTTTTCTCATTTCAGGAGTTTATTTTTAATATTCTTGCATCAAATTGAACTTTTAGTTTTGTTTTTAATTAATTTTTTTAACTTCTCTTGATCTTTTAAGTCGGTGTTTAAGTTTTATGGAATCATCAGTACAGGTTTTTTGTCAAAAAATAAAATAAAAACTCAGAGACTTATTGTGATATTTGCAATTCACCATTAACTTGTTATCAAAATTAATTTTAAAAACTTATTTTTTTCAATGTTGTCATTATCAAATTAATTTATTTCATTTTTATAATTTACATGGTTTAGACGATTTTTTTTCAGAAGGTGGCTTAGACAAATATTTACATAAATCTTCGATAAATATATGAACGTTTTTTTGGTATTATATATACCACAATATTTGGTATCATCTACACTGTAATATAATGGCAACTCAAGAGTTAACTATCACTAACTATAATTTGATCAAACATTTATCTATACAAATATGTCTCTTTATAGCTTTATAATACAATAAATTTATACTTTTATCCTTTATCACTCAATATTTGATACCTCTACTTATTATTATTTTTTTAAGAAAAAACAACCTCCAAAATTTACTATTTCTCAATTGATCACTCAATATGTTTTAACTATTTTATTATTAATATTTGATCGATCAATATGTTTTAACTACTTTATTCTTTCTAAATTTTTTTATTTTTTTTATAAATAATATATGTAAAATTCTAATCCGAAACATGACAGTTAAATTATTTTATCTATAAATAAAAAATTATAAAATATTTTGCTATCGTGAAAAAAACAAAAATAAATCTATACCTAGGTACAATAGAAATATTTGGTTTTGGTGTAGCTTATTGTTTTCCAAATTTATCCCTCAGCTGCTTTATTTTAAAAAAAACTACTTTATATTATCTTACTTCCTTGCATAGGAGGAAAGTTTAAGATAAATTTGTATTGAAACAGATAAATTTTGTTGCCTACAAATAACAACTTGCTTGCTACTCCCTCAATCTCATATTAAATATTATTTGCAATATTTTTTATTTTGAATTAACTGTCTTTTTACTAATAAAATATTAATTATTTTTTCAACTAATATATTAATATTTATAGTATCTAAATTCATTTAACTACACCATTAATTATTTTTGACAAAGATATTTTAATAAATCAAAATTATTTTATCATTAAAATCAATACAATTTTTTTTAAAAAATTTACACAATAAAAAATAAAACACTTATAATAAAATGAACAAAATATTATGTAGAAAGGAGCCGACATGAGTATTTATTACATAAATAATATTTTATAATTAATTTTCTAACAATTTTACTTTTTATACGTATATTTATGTAAATCATAAATTCTACTACATTATTAAATACAAATAAATTTTAAATCATAATTAAAATTATATAAAAGAAACTTAATAAAATATATACACAGACAAGGTGTGATTATAAAATTATTTTAGCATTTTTGTGATAATATTTTTTAGCAAATGATTAGTATTATCGCTATATTTTAGTCGATTGTTTTTTTGTTGTATGAACGGGGATTATTATTATTATTATTATTATTATTATTATTATTATTATTATTATTATTATTATTATTATTATTATTATTATTATTATTATTATTATTATTATTATTATTATTATTATTATTATTATTATTATTGTTATTGTTATTGTATTACTTTATGGTATGTAGATGTAATGAAAATCACGATGAGATGAAATTGCTCCGTTGAGGCACAGCCTGTGTTGCGGTCGTTGGAATATCAGAAGACGCCACACATCTCAACCCAACCTCGCCGGAAAATTATATAAATCTAAAATCATCCCCATTCTACAAAATTATTATTTCGAATCCGCGAATTTAGACGTAGAAGAAAATAACCCCTTAAACTCGATTATTATTCTTTGATTCCATTCCCCTCTTTTCTTCTTCTTCCACGAATCAAATCCCTAACCGGTTCGAGTTGGTTCCGTGGCGCGCGATCTAGTTGTTATAGGTCGAAGACGAAGAAAGAAATGACAGCACCGAACATGGATCAGTTCGAAGCTTTTTTCAGAAGAGCAGATTTAGACGGAGATGGAAGAATCAGTGGAGCTGAGGCTGTCAATTTCTTTCAGGGATCCAACTTACCTAAACACGTTCTCGCTCAGGTTTCATTCTCTTCCATTATTTTTCAATCTAATAATCCTAACAAATCAAATCCACTATACTAAAATTGATAATTCATAATTCATTTCTATGTGTTACTGTTCTCTTTGAGTTGGATAATCAGGTGTAAGATTTTCATAATGACTTGCTGTGATTTAGTGCTTAATTTCGTTTTAGGTTTTCGTTTATGCTTGTTTTAGCTATATTTCATTTTTGGTGTTGATTAGGGATTTTAACTTGATCTAGCGTAATGTTTATTGTTATTGGTATGAACTATAGGTATGGATGCATGCTGATCAAGCCAAAACTGGTTTCCTTGGACGGAATGATTTTTATAATGCTTTGAGATTAGTAACTGTTGCACAGAGTAAGCGCGATTTAACGCCTGATATTGTCAAAGCAGCGTTATTTGGTCCTGCTTCTGCTAAAATCCCTGCACCACAGATCAATCTTGCTGCTATACCTCCACAGCGTCCGAATCCGAATCCAGTGGCTGCCTCATCTGTTGGGCAGATGGGTGCAACTGCACCCACATCGACTCAAAGTTTTGCCTATAGAGGACAGGGGTTAACAGGTTCTGTTGGGAATCAACAATATCTTCCTTCCCAGCAGAATCCTACCATGAGACCACCTCAATCACGGGGTTTTCCAGGTTCTGTTGTGAACCAACAATATCTTCCTTCCCAGCAGAATCCTACCATGAGACCGCCTCAATCACAGGGGTTTACAGGATCTGTTCCAAACCCACAGTACCTTCCTTCCCAGCAGAGCCCAACAATGAGACTGCCTCAATCACAGGGGTTACCAGGTTCTGTTGCAAACCAACAATATTTTCCTTCCCAGCAGAGTTCAACCATGAGACCACCTCAATCCGTGCCTGCTGGTAGCGTTTCTGGTCCACCACAATTCATGCCTGCTGGTAGCACTCCTCGTCCAACTCAATCGATGCCTGCTGGTATAGCCCCCCGTCTGCAACAGGGTTTTGCAGGTCCCAACCTCTCAAATCCTAGCATCTCAAATGATTGGAATAGTGGAAGGACTGGTATGGCTCCTCTTAGACCTGCAGGAACAACTCAATCAGTTGCCTTATCAACATCAACATTGCCATCTCCGGTCTCTCCAATGTCTCAGCCAACAGCTATTACCAATAATAAAGCATTGGCTGGAAATGGGTATTCTTCCAATTCAGTTTTGAGCAATGATTTCTTCTCTGTTGCCTCATCCACACCGAAACAAGACCCTACTCGACAGAATTATCCTGTTAGCAGCCCACCTGCCTCATCAGCCACTGTTCCAGTTTCCAGTAGCGCCAACCCTGCAAGTAGACAAAGTTCACTTGATTCATTGCAGAGTGCATTCTCCATGTCGCTTACAAATAGTCAGATTCCACGGACACAGTCTTTACCAAACACAAGCCAGCAAATTTCACCACCTACTTCTTCTCCGCTTTCCACATCTGGGAGATCGGTTGGACTTGGAAATACTAGTTCTGACAATTCACAGCCTCCATGGCCAAAAATGAAACCTTCTGATGTGCAGAAGTATACAAAAGTGTTTATGGAAGTTGACACCGACAGGGATGGGAAAATCACTGGGGAGCAAGCTCGCAGTCTATTTTTAAGTTGGAGATTGCCAATAGGTAAATACCTTTTGAATTCCAACTAACAACTGTTTGATGCAGTCTTTATGCATTTAGGTATTAGATGTGTTAATAATCCATGAAGTGTTGAATATAACTAACCAAGAAGGTTTTAGCTTTGTTAACTCACTGTTTTCTGCTCTAATTCTTTTGCTGATAGACAAAAACTGCCCACTGTACACTGATTCTGAAAATGTTATTGTTTCTGTTGAAGTTAAACCAAATCTGTTGAATGCAAATTTTTGCAGTCAGATCTTTTTTTCTTTTAAAAATTTGAAGCAATATATAAGCTCTCATTTGGAAAGAACCATTAGATTCATGTGGTTGTCAATAAATAGATGTATGTGGAGTGCATGTTCAGCTTGACATGTTCTAGCACATACGTGAGTGAAAATTGAAGATCATAACATACCATAAGTCTCATGGTTTAGGTATATTGGTCAGTCGTACAAGGTGTAAGAGAATATAGGCATATGTAAATCATTGGATTCAAATTGGCTATATATAAAATGGAGAAATACTTAAACTTCGACTATTATTTGTGATCAAATGGCGCCTCTCAAGCTGATATGAAATTCTCATTGAACTATAATGTACTGAATATTGGGTGATGGATTTTCAGTATCCCCAATGGATAGAGCTTACTCTATAAGACATGGTATCAAATAGGCAACCCCATTGGGGGTTCATTTGAAATAGTACTTATTTGGGAGAGGAGCTTCTATAGCTCTACTCGCTATTGCCGCAGTACCCACACATTTTACATTTAAAAATTGATTTTCTCTTCTCTCCACATGGCCCACTATTTAATAAATAAATTATTATTGAAATGTAATTATATAAAGTTATTATTGAGATTCATTTAATAAATTTGTTGAAGTGTCACATTCGAGGGATTGTGTGCTTATTACGCACTAACATTAAAAAATTATAAATGTGTGATGTATCTCTGTGGAACCCATTTAAGCCTTCAAATTATAGCAGCTCCATTGTGGATGCTCTAAGCTAAGTATTCCAGAGACAAACGAGAAAATGATGAGGGGGGATGTAAGAAAAGTAAAGATGAAGAATGATTCTATTACAGAAAAAGTCTGACTAGCACCTATTGAAGAAAAGTGGGCAATGTCTCACCTGAGCGATTTAGCCATGTGAGGAGAAGATCAGTAGATGCTCAAGAAAGAAGAGTTGATAGGATTCAGGATATCCCAAATAAATAGAGATAGAGGAAAACATGTAAGCAAAGAGAAGATCAATAATGATTCTATTATAGAAAAATTACTCCTATCATCTATTGAGTTAAAGTGGACAAAAACTCACCTATGAGGATTTAGTCATGTGAGGAGAAGAAAAATAGGAGCCCTAGAAAGAGGAGTTGATAAGATTGAGGATAGCCCAACAAATAAAGATAAAGGAGCACCAAGGAATACTATTAAAGCATGTTTCAAAAAAGGCCCAAACTAATAACTTGGATTTTGACAAAACAAAGTGGTGGTGTTTGATCTATGTAGTACACTCCACTTATTGAGAAAATACTTTTTGCTTTTGTTGTTATATGCCATCATTTGATGATTTTCGTTTATTAAATGCATGCATGAAATACATGAACAAGGTATCCTTAGAAGCAATTATTAGAATATTATAAAATATCTTATAATATCTTTTATATTATATTAGAGTATGTTGAGTTATTTCTTAGGATCAATTTATAATCATAGAGATATCTTAAAATATCTCTCATTATTATTATGATTTGTTCCTGATTTAGGGTTGAGTCTATGTTTCTCTATAAATAGAGATGAGTATTGAGTCTTTTGTAAAAAAATCAAGCATTAAGCTATTATCAATAATATTGAAACCCTAATTATTTTCTCTCCTCCTTTTCTCTAAAATCCTACAACTTCAACAGCAATAAATCCCGCTGTTGGTGAAAAGCAAAAGAGACTTTGTGACCGATTGAAGCCAAACATTGATGATACAACCAACTATTATTACTCTTAGTTCCTTATACATGAAATGAAATTTTTTGTTGTCATCATAATATATAAATTACTCTAACACAACCAACAAAGACTTCTCAGATGAGGGATTCTTTCTTTCTAATTCTAATTTATTTTGTTGGAAGAACACTTTTACTAAATGAATAAATGCAAAGGAGGGAGGGTATGTAAACCTCCCTAAACAAACCTACTAAGAAAACTAGTAACCCCTAGAAACAAAGAAAACACCACTAACATGAGCTACAACAACCATTGATTATGAAAGAGCTCTTCAGTCCCCATGTCTTTTGTTTTGTTTTGTTTTGTTTCTTTCTTTTTTGGATTCAAGAGGAAACTGTTATTTGAAAGATGGGGGAGTAAGCACCATGAGAGGACATAAACACAATGCTATCTTATTTTAAGGGCAAAGCGACCTCATTGATTATATGAGTGTGGTTTACTAACCATAGTTGAGAATTGCAGTAACCACCCATTGCTAAAAAATTTAGTTTAGAAATGCTATCTTATTTTATTGGCAAAGCAACCTCGTTGAATATATGAGTGTTGCTTAACAACCATAGTGGAGAATTGCAGTAACAGCACATTGCTAAAAAATATTAGTCTCCTTTTTCCAGCTAAAACCTTTAAAGATTACAATAAGAAACATCATGAATTTGAAAGAAGACAGCTGTTATTACCCAAGAATCCTACAGGTTCTTCCATAATAAGCTAGTAGCCATAGGATGCAAAAAATTAAGTGCGATACTGTCTATGAATTCAACCTGCAGATAAAATTGATGTACAGAGAAAGAGCTGTGTGCAGCCTACAAATCTCTAACATCTACTGCCATATTGGTTTTCAAATGAAAAGGATTGTGAGAAAGAATTAGAATCTAAAAAAGCATTTATCAGAAAGCATAACAGTAGAATTCAAAGTTCTCCTATATTTATTAGTAACTTAGTCACACTTACTACGAACTACTTGGTCCACAGTGTAATATTCTTTAAAGTGATCTACATAAATACTAACGTTTTGAGCTTGACTTGTCGATATGGTAGGTTATTGTTATTAGGACCAATATCAACTCCACATTTATAGATGTGTTTTGTTATGAACCAAGAAAACCCAACAAATTCCAAATGACAGAATACTACAAACTCCCGCTATGACGGGACCAAGGAAGTGTTGTATCCATCATTGTGTCTCTCGTAGCTTTACCTTGCGTTTGCAAGAGGCTGATTCCATGGGATGGGATAGCTCTTGGGATGGCCTTTTATTGGATAGCTCTTGTGATGGCCTTTTATTGGATAGCTCTTGTGATGGCCTTTTATTATTTCTCAATAGCACATAATTAAATCTTTGTACACTTTCTGCAGATGTCTTAAAGAGGGTGTGGGATTTATCTGACCAGGATAACGATAGCATGCTTTCCTTGAAGGAATTTTGTTTTGCTCTTTATTTGATGGAGCGGTACAGGGAAGGCCGTCCTCTTCCGCAGTCTCTTCCAAGTAATGTTATATTTGACGAAACATTGATGTCTATGACGGGGCAGCCAAAAATCACTTACGGAAATGCAGCATGGGGTGTAGGCCCAGGTATTTTCACAAATTTATACTACATTTTTTTTCTCTCTTGGATATTTCTTCAAAAAATTTATATTATTCATTGTCACAAGGTTTTCAGCAACAACAAGGGATGCCAGGCACTCGGCCAGTGGCACCAGCAGCTGGTTTGAGGCCACCAGTGCAAGAAGCGCCTGCTCGGGCTGATGGCACTGTGCTGCCTGATCAGAAAAAATTTGGAACTTCTGTGTTGGATGATTCCTTTTTGAGTGACACAGATAATAGTGAACAAAATATTGAGACTGCAGGGCAAAAGGTATTTGCTTTGCCTTGTGGTTTTATTAGGTGCCTCTTTTTCTTTCTATTTTCATTACTACTTGTTTTTTGTATTGATGTTAAGGAAAATTTGTTTTAACCAAATATCAACTTGTCTATTGCCTTTCTTGACACGGACTTCAATTACTGTAGGTTAGATAAATAACTATTTGATTTAAGAGACTAATTTCACTTTCCAAAACACTTGATATTGGTAAGAAGATAAATCAAGCTGCGATATTAAAATGTGCAAAACTGTGAAACACACTGTTACAAAACAAGCTGCTTGCACATTGTGACATTATAAAGAAAATGGTTCTCTTTAATGTTGTAGGCTGAAGAAACTCAGAATATGATATTGGATTCGAAAGAGAAGATTGAGTTGTACCGCAACAAAATGCAGGAATTGGTGAGTAATTCATATATTATTTCCTTTTTTATTTTGATCTTGTACTTATGTTGCATACTTAAGATTTAATACAGTTGATGCGAACTATCGTAGGCATACTAGGCCATGATGCTGGGGGTTTGCCTTAAAGTAAACTTGTGTTCGGATTAATGGAGTCCAATTAGTTTAAAAATAAATCTATTATGACCTGTTGTTATATGGAAGAATTACCAGATGTTTGTTTTTGCTTACTGTTTACACACAATAAATGTTGCGAGCTAATATCCCTCTTGAATATCCAATTGTAAGCAGAAATAGTCAATCCAAATGTTTTTAGTGTACCAGAACTGTGTAATTTGGCATGAAGAACTGGTTCACTATGACAAATAATGTAAAATTTGTCAATACTGCTATTAGTTGCATTTTATATTTTTTGTTGCAGAACACCATATTTTTGTTGTCTCGTGATTGTCTATCAATTCAATTTTCCTTGTTAAGATGTTATATAGCATAGATGGATTCTCAAATCATCCTACAGTGACTTAACTGTAGGGTTTAGGGTTTATGGTTTTAGTTAGGCTTCAGTTTGCTCCATGGGAATTAACTTCTGCTTAGGAAGGGGCTTAAAAGGGAAATTCTTTCCCTTCTCAAGAAACTAACTGGAAATGTGCAGTCAATGAAAAGATTGCGATTTAAGTGGGTAAAGTTAAGGAGTTTATGGTGTTAAAGCATGTAAGGATTTATAATCTTTTTAGACCCTTTTTAAACGAGAAGGTAGGTGTTTATATACAATGAATCTGATTGAAGAAAAATGGATCTTAGGGGTTTGAACGTTTTGCCAGTGATAATTTACGATAGGTACTGCACTCAGCACTCACTCTCTTTTCTGCCCCTGCCTTATGGTTATTTATATTTCAGGTCCTGTATAAAAGCAGATGTGATAACCGTCTAAATGAGATTACAGAAAGGGCATCTGCAGATAAGCGTGAAGTATATTTGTTTTCCTATATATGTAATTTTAAGTTTAAGATGTTAAGAGAATTAGATCTCATTTGGTGGTATACTACAGGCAGAATCTTTGGGCAAGAAATATGAAGAGAAATACAAACAAGTTGCAGAAATAGCATCCAAATTGACTGTAGAAGAAGCAAAATTTCGTGATATACAGGTAGGTAGACATACTACATTACTTCTTGATAGATAGGCTATTTGTAGGTGTTGAGAATATTTTGTATGCTCTATATTTCCATTGTTACTGGTGTTGTTGTCAAGGACCAACTTTTCTAAAAGCTTTAGCTGTTTGGTGAAAATTCATGAATACTTTTATAGCTAAAACACCCCTTAACGCTAGAGTCCTGTGGGCCTGAAGCATTCACAATTTACATGCATGCACACTCTACTGTGGGATGAAGATTGATTTATTTAGAATGGGGTGGCAAGGATCAAACTTGTGTGACTGAACCACTTTGAATCATTAGCCTGTTTCTTGTATTCCTACTCTATGTTTGTACTCCTTTTTAAAACAACTTGCTTGTTCAAACATAAAAAGTGGTGATACTGTTCTGTTGAATCATTTCCCCAAACTTTAATTTGATTTATATTCTTATAAAACACTAGTTTTAGCGGAAATCTTCACAGCAGACTGATATATTGCACCACAGTCTCATTTTGGAGCTTTTGGCAAACCTAATTTCACACAGCAATTGTTTAATCCATATAATCTGAGATAAGAAATTATCTTTTCTTGATTGCATCATGACTTTGCTATCAAGTATATTATTTAGATACCCAAATTCTTAGTGTGAAATCTGGTTTGACCACTGGCTGTTTGGAATTGATTTCTGATGTTGGTTACTAGTCATTTGTTCCTCTCCACATTTCCTTCCTTCTTTTTGACAATTAACTCATATCGTAATAGTTAGGAGGATATATGGCTGTCTTGAAACATTTCCGTGCATCATTTAACCTTTATTTGTTTAGGAAAGGAAGGTGGAGTTGCAGCAAGCCATCGTCAAAATGGAACAAGGAGGTAGTGCAGATGGTATTCTTCAGGTGAACTTATTTTCTTGAATTAAGACTACGATTTCTGTGCAATTGTGCAAACCTGCCTATTACTCTGTTACTGATTTTCAGTTAATTCCATAGGTTCGTGCTGATCGCATACAGTCAGATCTTGAGCAGTTATTTAGGGGTCTTACTGAACGGTGCAAGAAACATGGGATTTATGTGAAGTCAATTGCAATGGTTCAGCTTCCAGATGGTAATTTTAATCTGATGTTTTCTTGATTCATCTTCTTTCTCATATAGATCTTTAAGCAGTTATTCTGCTCTTCGTTGGTCCTTAAAGAATCACCTTACAAATTTATATTTATTTTGATTTAATTTCTCTTGCTATATGCGATTCTTGTTTTTGATTCCCATTTGCCGTATCCTCTTACACTTCTAAAGGATCTTTCATTTAATCAAAGGCATTACTAATCAATTGGTGATGAAATGCTTGTATTGTTAAGGTTATTATTGGGAAAAACTCTAGTCTCATTGAAAAGAGATAAGGCATGAAAATAGTTTATCACACCCTTAGCCTTAAAGGCTGCTTTTCTAAGGATGAATTAGGCTTAATATAAAAACCTAAGATGATATTAGAGTCTACCAATTTGGGCCACTCACCATATTGTCCATCTACCAAGCCCTCGCCTTAAAATAGATAAAAGCTTGAATAATGTTTTTGAAGAGTGACACCCTCCACCTTAAAAGCCTATTTTGCAAGGATGAGTTTGAGTCTACAATAGAAACCTAAGAGATGCTTTTTAGCACTCATCATTAAATTACTTTAGAATATTATGTATGCCTTTTACTGCAGCAAATTGCTATAAGTGAAAGCACTTTTCTGTATTTCCAATTTTAATGTGGCTGTGTATGAATCAAATAAATTACAAGGTTGGCAACCTGGAAATCCAGAGGGGGCTGCTGTTTGGGACGAAGATTGGGATAAATTTGAAGATGAAGGTATGCAATATGCACTTTTCTGTATACCATGTTTTGCTTGACATAATGTTTTATTATTTGCCTTTTTACTTCCAGGATTTGCCAATGATCTCACTTTTGATATGAAAAATGCATCTTCAAAGCCAAAACCTGCATTCATTCCAGGAGAACAAAATTTTGCTGATGATAACTCAGTTAATGGTTCACCTGTGAATGCAAATGGGAAGCAAGAACATTTTACTAATGGTGATCATACAATTGAGGAGGAATCTTATGCACAGAGTGAAGATTACTTGGCAAGAAGCCCTCGTGATAGCCCAGCTGGGAGGACTACAGTGGAGAGTCCTTCTAAAGAATTTTCAACTGCTCATTTTGTAGAAAGTTCTGAAGCAGATGCAGAAACACATAGGTAATTTGTTCTTTGTTTTTTGATCATGAAGGTGTTGGTTTATGCTTCTTGTCAACTTTTTCTTTTCTGTCTTTTACCCTTGTTTCTGCAATCCTGGCTTTGACTGTGGTGCATTTAGTAACTGTGGTGTCATTAATCTATGGTAACAGAAGTTTTGATGAATCGACCTGGGGTGCATTTGACAATAATGATGATGTGGATTCAGTGTGGGGTTTTAACACCAAGGTAACGTGTGTTACTCAGCTTTTTAATTTTGTTGCTTTTCTCATAATCTTGGAATTAACCTAATTAGTAATAGTTATTGAGAAGGAAGTTTTATGAAAATTAACTTAAAAAAAAAATTTCACTAAAATGGATGCAAGTGGCAATGTGGAACTTTTTCTTTTCCTTCTTATTTTTGCAATGGATTTCTTAGCACAACTACTGAAGAGGGTATGCTAATTTCTGTAGGATTCTGACTTGGAGAAGCAGGGAGATTTCTTTAAATCTGATGATTTTGGTCTAAACCCAGTTAGAACAGGATCTACACATACAGATGGCGCGTTCCAGACAAAAAGCCCATTTGCTTTTGATGATTCAGTGCCTGGAACTCCACTTTCTAAGTTCGGCAACTCTCCAAGGTACAGCGAAGCAGGAGATCACTTCTTTGACACGTCACGGTTTGATTCCTCCTTCAGCATGCACGAAAGTGCAAATTCTCCACAAGCAGAGAAGTTTACAAGATTTGATTCCATAAGTAGCAGCAGGGATTTTGGCTACAATCAGGAGAAGTTTTCAAGGTTTGATTCCATAAGTAGCAGCAAGGATTTTGGCTACAATCACGAGAAGTTTTCAAGGTTTGATTCTATTAATAGCAGCAAAGATTTTGGCTACAATCCTGAGAAGCTCACAAGGTTTGATTCCATGAGTAGCAGCAAAGATTTTGGCTTCAGTAGTCAGGGACATGCAAGGTTTGACTCAATTAGCAGCACCAAGGACTTAGGCTATAGTGCTCCATTCTCTTTCGATGACTCTGATCCATTCGGCTCCTCTGGTCCATTTAAGGTCACTTCAGAGAATCATTCTCCAAAGAAAGGCTCTGATAATTGGAGTGCGTTCTAGCCTGCAATCCAAGTTTTCCCTGTTTTTTTGGTTGTTGTTTCTATTTCCTTGATTGTTCATGATAGCCTATTTTTTTGTGTATAGCTAGAACTAATGCTGGACGGTAATATTGTATGGTATGTATTATTTTCAAGAGAGCGTTTTCTATATTTTTTTGGGAGGGGTTTATGTGAGAGGACGAGTGTGTGGGAGGGAGATAAGCGATAAACATATGGTGTGAATGTACAACTAAATTGAATGACAAGCACATGCAGAGTTTTTTTTTCCTATTCTTTTTTGGGTTTATTACATGCATTCCTTCGAGATCTTCTTGGTTGCCGCAGAGCACTAGTCATTCATCTCACTGAGTTTTTATAGATTGGCGATTTTGCAGTGCTTTTTTGTATCTCAATCAAAAATTATGTAAGATTGATCTCATACATTGTGGCTGTGCTAATTTCGAGGTAAAAAAAAAGTGACCAAATGTTGCCATGTATTCTGTGGTTGGAAGAATTATGCTCTGGTATCCATGGTCCACAAGAAGTTTAACTCTTGGGGATAAACTTTCTATTATTTATTCCACCCATTTTAGCAAAATTCAGAGGGGAGTGTCCTATCGAATATATTGAACACACAAGAAAAAATGAAACAAAACACCGAATGAATAAACAGGGAATAGAAAAATTATTTTGAACTTGTTTCATCTTTCTGTAATGGCGTCCTTAAAAAACTGTTCAAAGTTTATGTAGATTGTCACAAAAACTAAGGGTGCAAAATGAAATAAGGAACATTGGGTCTTCTGAATCGTAGGTCAATAAATTGAATGTCCAAATCTTGCAATGCTCTGAATTGTAGATCAATAAATTGAACGCCAAAATCTTGCAATGCTTAGTCCATAGTACTGTAATCAGATTGTCCATATTATTATTTTTTTTTTTTTATCTTCTTGTCCATATTTGATGCCGCTGCAAGCCTGTATAAGAAATTAATTAGCAATGTGTCAAAAAGAAATATTTCCAAGTTCTTGACTATATCGAGGTCTGTTTAGATCTCGAGGGTTTAGGAAAGAAATAGATAAAAAGAAAAAACTTACGATGATCACGACTCTTAAAAACCTAGACAGACAGCTTATTTTATACAATGGCATACCTAGTTCCTATATATAAAACTAAATTTGTTCAACAGTGGATAGAGCATAATTTTATACAAGTATCTCACAAACTCTAACATTTTATATGTATTTGTTTTCATATTTTTTCATAATATATGTTGCTTAGATAATATCCAGTGCAATAAACAGATATAAACCATAGTCTTGATATGCAGATGCAACTGAAAGAAAGAAATCCCCAACACCATTCTAAGTATGTGCAGGCAAAATAGGCGTAGAAGAGAGATGAAATAACTGAAGGAGTTGCTATCTTTTCATTCTTTAGTATCTTCCACCTCTTGCTGAAGTTGGTGAAAAGAGTTTAACAATGATGATCGCGTATTTGCTAGATCAATGAGTGTCTCTAGTGCTGCAAAGAATTTCAATAGACAGAATGTGTTATCCGGGCTGTCAAAAATAAAATATAAACAGAATGATATTGTCAATCACAGAAAATAGCGGCTTATTTGAATTATGCTACACTACAATCCTATAGAAACAACACTTTGTACTAAATAGTGTATAGTATGCTGTGGAACAACAGCGATTTGATTAAATTTTGCTATGCTACTCTATAGGATATAGCCGTTATTTGACAACACTGAAACAAATAACTAAAACAGTGTAAACAAGTAAGAAGATTTAAGATCTAGAGTTATGTTATCCACCTTTCTCAAATGACAGCTGGGTGGCGCGAAGCTTTGGGGAAATCAGAACTCCAAAAACTGACAAAGACTTGAATCGCTCTTTTCGAACCTATAAAAACAACTAACAAGATTTAAATAGTAATTCAATTGACAGTTCAGATACTTGTGTTAATGACTGAAATAGCCAAATCTATAAGTTGTTCACTCAGTGAGTCCATGAGAGCAAAGATATTAGAAACCCAATGCAATTCTAGATGTAAATGCTAAGATAATAGCTTGTTGAGAATCTTAAGTAAAAACGGGAAGTGATAAAAAAATTTGAATACTTACTTCATCATTATCTGCAAGTCCCGTTAAGTTCTTTGTAATGGCCGCCTCAGTAATTTGCAAAGCCAAATATACAAAAAGTTGAGAAACAGCAAACATACTACTAAAAGCATATAGTGGCAGAATGAGATAACAGTGAGGTAAAAGTTTGTTCTAGTATGTATGTTTGATGTTTCGTTTCATAATTAACCCTAATATAGAGTTGAAATTACAAAATGCTAACGTCTAAAGATATGTTTTGAATATGTTCAGTTACATAGGTTCCCCCTTTACACTATCAATGCCAACATTCAACGGGAAAACATATGGTTTATTTGGTATGCAGGGAGAAAAATCCGTACCAGACGATGTCATACTATTACTATCTTGTGGCTGCTCATTCTTGTCTTCTAACTGAGTACTTTCATGTTCAGAGGATACCCATTTCTGCAACATGAAGCGTGGTTGAGTACCTATTGAATCAAATGCAATGGTTCATATATTAAAACAGAAGTTCCATCTATCTTATTAATATAAAGTGCATGTTACAAAAAGGCGTCATAAAAAAGCAAGTGAAAGCATGTTCTTCA
Source organism: Cicer cuneatum (assembly GCA_037974295.1). Taxonomy (NCBI): domain Eukaryota; kingdom Viridiplantae; phylum Streptophyta; class Magnoliopsida; order Fabales; family Fabaceae; genus Cicer; species Cicer cuneatum. The sequence continues at coordinate 79,252,616 of JBBPBO010000004.1, forward strand.
CTATAAAACAAGTTTTACCATCATTTTCGGTGATCTTCAACGTTGTAGCAGCTGGATGGAGTTTCAGATCCAATAAAGAACTATTAACGCGCGAAGTACCCATAGAATGTCTGGCACTTGCTAAATCCATCCATCCCTGTGAATATTTTAAAGACGGTGACCAAATCAACAAGGTATGGACCATTGTATCATCTGTTAATAGATTTCAAAAGGAGAGAAAACATACAGCATCAAAGAAAACAAAAAAAAAAGTTGTACATTTTTGTATCCAATTTGACTGAGTTACATATATTATAAGCTGTGGAACAAACCAACTACTATTGAGTGTATGTTTGATTATGCTGTGACAACAATTGATTTGGAATTAATTGATTTTGTGAAATTAATTATGCTTAAAATTGAGTTGAATGTAACATGATTCATGTTTGGATGAATTCACATAAAAGTGAGTTGAACAATAAGTTTAAGGCTAAAAATTAATTCCAGAAGCAAAAGCTCAAAATAGCTTCAAGTTATAATCAATTATGGAGACAAAATCAATTATACTCAAACAAATCCAAGCATGTTAAAATCATTTCTACACATCTGAAATCAATTTTAGTTCATCCAAAAGTGAAATGAACAATACATAGTAAATAATGAATCAGAACAAGGGATGGATTTGAATAGAGTAATATAAATCGTGACCCATGAAGTAAAAGTTGAATAAAAGTCGATGCAGTACAAAACAGTGAATGTAATATAAAAAATAATTGAAAAGGGTTAATTTAATGATAATAATCAAATTTGATTAGGTTAAAGTTTTGAATTTGACCTGTCGAAGTGAGGAAGACAAAGAATGAGAGAGGGATAGATAGTTATGAAGTGAATCCATGAATTGCAAAGCAAGTTTGTCTTCAGCTTTAACAATCTCTGCTTCATCATTCGCATAAACGTCTCTCTCTTCTTCCATCGAACTTCACTGTGATTTTGGGGTTCACAGAACACAAAATTGTTCCGCACACTCTTCTTATTATAAATTGAAGACAATACTCATTTTTCTTTTACAAGCTTCAAGAAAAAATGTGTTTGATAAAAGCTATTTCGAATAAATTAATAAAAAAAACAGTGCTATATTTTTTTAATAAAATATTTAGGTTAATGCGAATTTTTGTCTTACTAAAAAATTATAGTTTTCTTAAAATATTTATTAAGATATAGATTACTCCTAAAAAATAAGTGGCATTATTCAATTGTAATTTTTTTTGTATATTAATGTAAAACATTTTTGTTTATGGTAAAACTTTTTTCTATCAATATAATTATGGTGTTTTAAATGATGTGAACGCCGCAATTTTTTATGTATTTTATTTTTTAAAAAGAGAAAAATGATGATATATTGTTGGTGTAACTAATTTCAATTTGATAGGAATATAAATTTTTAATTTTATTATATTAATGTATAATTATAATTTTTATTATTAAATAATTACTCAATCAATTATTTATGTTGACTTTAAATATTAAATTATTTATATTAGTGTATAATTAATGTATGATCATTAAACTCTTCAAAAATTATTATTTTAGACAATATTGACAATATTTATCTTTTTTCTTTGTAAGGTCAATTTAAATTTTTATTATAATTTTCTTAACGCTTTATTAGTGCATTAAAGTATTTTGATGAATACTTTTTTTTATCAATACAATTGTTCGGGGGCAAGAATCAAATAAGTGATCCGATAAAGTCAAAGATCTAATCTAAACCATTAAAAAAAAATTTTTATGTTTAGACAATCAAATTAAACAAGATTTGAGTATTATTTCACTTAAATTAAGAAATTCAAACCAAATTATTATATATTATTATTGAAGTTTAATTGTTGTATATCATTAATGTAAAAAACAATTTTATAAGTAATAGTATAAATTATTTGATAGTATAAAACCTTATTACATTAACAATATATTGAATTAAACCCTTAAACTATAATATTTTAAAGTGATTAATTACTGAAGTAGTATATTTTTGGGTTTGCAGTTTTTATTCATTTCTGGTTTAGCAAACCCTTGAAGTTTTACGGCAAAATCAGAAATAGTATTTATTGCTCCACTTTAAAACAAAAATAAAATATTAAAATCGGCAAAACAAGAAATATACCACTAGCCAACCTGGTTTATGCTTAGAGAGTTGTTTGAATTATAATATTAATATATTTATAAATAGAAATAGAAATAGAGGGAGTATTATATAATTGATTATTTGCCTCATTCTCGCTCTCTCTCTTATTTGACCTGACGACCATTAGTACTACTTATGCATCGAGTCAACCTCTCTCTCGCTGGAATTTGTATTCTTTTTTTATTTTTTATATAATTCAAAAATATCAATTTTACATATTTGAACCAACTTTTTCAATATTTGCTTTGTTTCTCTCTCTCTCAACTCAACTTCGCTTCTGCTCCTTCAATTCCAATTATTATACCATGCCACACCAACAATTACCTCGTACAATCAACTTTCCCTCAACGCTTTTTCTTTGATTCCCGAACTCTTTACTAAAACTAGGTTTTTTTTACACAGGTACGGTTTTCTAATTGATTAGTTAACACTTTTTTTTAATCGATTTGTTTCATAATTAACACACTCTATTAGATTTTGTTTTTTTATTTTATTTTCCTTAATCATCGCCTAACTTACTAGTTTCTATTTCTGATCAACCAGTTTTTATTACTTAAAACACCCCCCCACCCGAATTGGTAAGATATTTTTCATGAAAATTAAGCTGAACTAATTTGTTAAGTCTCTGTTTCTAAATTACTAAGAGAATATGCAATTCTGTGTAATCTAATCTTTATGACATGATTCTCAGTTATTGATACTTAGTCATTGAATGCATTTATTGTTTAATTTATCAATTTCTTGTCATTGCATTGGATAAATTGTTACTACTATGTCACTAAATCACGGACATTAAGAAAATTTGGCAGTAGTAATAACTTTTTTGATAATTAGTATTGTTTTACAAGTTTATTCTTTAATATATATTTTTCATCATAGTATTTATCGCAGAAAAAGATGTAATATAATTAGGGGTATGTTGGTAAATAAAGAATTAATGCAGTTGAAAATATAAAAGAAGTTTTGTAAAAAGGATAAAGAAAAATCTTAAGCAGGTTCTATATGTAAGGACGGAGTAGTAATTAGGAAATAAGGATCAGAGGGGCTCTGACTTCATTTGATTCACAGTTGACTTCTGAAACAATTTCTTTATGTTTTTTATTTGAGCCACTGATAACTTAATGTCATTATTCTTTGTGGAAATTAGGTAACTGGAGATATGATGTCTGCTAGCTGGGATGGAAGTAATGACCCTGGAAGCCAGTCAGATGATAGCTTTCTTTTTGAGAGGTCACACGTTGAGCCTATTTATGATGCTTTTGTATGCCCTCTAACGAAGCAAGTTATGCGTGATCCTGTTACTTTAGAGACTGGACAGACTTTTGACCGCAAAGCAATTGAAAAATGGTTCAAGGAATGCAGGGAGAGTGGACGGAAACTGGTTTGCCCCTTGACTCTGCGAGAATTAAAAAGCATGGAATTGAATCCTAGTATGGCTTTGCGGAACACAATTGAAGAGTGGACTGCAAGGAATGAAGCTGCACAGCTAGATATGGCTCGCCGTTCTTTGAATACGGGGAGTCCAGAAAAGGAAACCCTTCAGGCATTGAGGTATGTCCAGTACATCTGTCAAAGAAGTCAGTCGAATAAATATGTTGTCCGCAATGCAGGGCTTATACCGATGATTGTTGATATGCTAAAGAGTAGCAGCCGTAAGGTTCGTTGTAGAGCTCTTGAAACCCTTAGAGTTGTGGTAGAAGGAGACGATGAAAATAAGGTTGTTGTAGGTTTGCTAGTTATCATTTCATTTCCTTTTTAATTTTATTTTGGTATCATCAGTGTGCTTTTTTGGAGATTCGTGTAACATTTTTTTTCTTTTTTGCTCAAAAGGAACTGTTGGCTGAAGGGGACACTGTGCGTACGGTAGTAAAATTCCTTTCTCACGAGCTTTCTAAAGAAAGAGAGGAGGCTGTCTCCTTGCTTTACGAACTCTCAAAATCTGAAACCCTCTGTGAGAAGATTGGTTCAATCAATGGATCTATTCTTATATTAGTTGGAATGACAAGCAGCAATTCGGAAGACCTTTCCACTGTTGAGAAGGCTGATAAAACATTGGAGAATCTGGAAAAATATGAGAATAATGTGCGACAGATGGCTGAAAATGGTAGATTGCAGCCTCTTCTGACTCATCTTCTTGAAGGTACTAACACTTCTCTTTAATTTATATCACATCATATCTATGTTGTGAGGTTAATTTGCTCACTGTTTTATGTTAATTCTCAAGAAAGCATAAACTGCTATATAGCATCCGAGCCATCTTATACATATATTATTGTAAAAATGGTGTATATGTGTGTCCTCTTTTTGGAATAATGTGGAAGATTGGCCGCTAGTAATAACATGGGCTTAGACAATCATAATGAACCCAAAGTGTGGAGGGTTTATGCAAGGAAGAATAGGAAGCAAGGTAAGCATGCAGAGGTGGCATAGAGAGACCTAGGACAGTAGTGGGATGAGTGTGGAATTCTGTTATATGGAAAAAGTTATTTTTCTGTTATAGGCAGAGAATTTGCAGATTCTCTGAGGAGCTGAGCTCTGGAGTAGTCGTCAGGGAGATTGTTCCCTACTGCTGTTATCACATTTCATCAATAATAATATCAGTATGTTCCAGATATTGTACTTGCTGTACTTATTTCCTTTTTACTGTTTCATTCCCTGAGTTTTCTGGTTTGCATCAAAGATTAAGGAAAAAAAGTCATATTTGTTATACGAATATTTCAAGGATCGTGTGAAATGAATACCACTTATAAGAAAGATGTTTTAAAGAAACTTCCAACTTAAGATTGATATCATTTACATGCTTATCCTTTTTTGTCTTTTATGGCTAATTGCAAATAACTTCTGGGTGGAAAAATAAATTCTTGAAAAGGTATTTCTTGTAGTGTTTGCTACTGTTCTAGAAAATCTCTTCCACTTTTAAGATGTGAAAATCAGTTCCTCATCTTTACTAGGATTTATGGAGTTTAGTAGAATTTATTCTTTTAAACAACTGGCACACCAAACAGATCATAACCGTTCCCTTTTGCGAGTAATATTAAAATGTTATCTGGGAACATAGTGTAGTCAACCACTTTTTTTGTTCTCTTTGTATAGTCAACTGCTTTTCTTTTTTGATTTGATTCGTGACTTGAATCCTGAATTATTTTCAGTTTTGTATATTATATATTAGCTTATACTTTTGCTATGTCACTTGTTTTTACTTAAAAATGACATGTTTTTACTGACTGTGTATCTTACGATTCATAGTAAGATTTGAGGAATGGCTTGGAAAATAGGTTTCGGATTCTCGATTTGATAACGATGCCCCTAATAAATATTTGGGATCAAGATGTGTCATTTGTTTGTAGAACTCCGTATTCTTTTGTAGATATTAATGCATTATCTTGTTTTTCGTTGAAATATTTGCAGGTCCACCAGAAACCAAACTGTCCATGGCTGGAATCCTTGGCGAGCTGGTTTTGGACAATGATGTTAAAGTCTTTGTTGCTAGAACTGTAGGCTCATCTCTGATCAATATCATGAAAAGTGGCAATATGCAATCAAGAGAAGCTGCACTAAAGGCACTAAATCAGATATCATCATGTGAGCCAAGTGCAAAGGTTTTACTAGAAGCCGGAATACTTTCCCCTCTTGTCAATGACCTTTTTGCAGTAGGCCCTCATCTGCTTCCGACACGACTAAAAGAGATCTCTGCTACAATTCTTGCCAGTGTTGTGAATTCAGGAGAAGACTTTGATTCGATTCCACTTGGACATGATCAGCAAACTCTGGTCTCAGAGGATATAGTTCATAAGCTACTCCATCTTATAAGCAACACTGGTCCAGCAATTGAGTGTAAACTTCTCCAAGTTCTTGTTGGACTTGCTAGTTCTCCAACTACAGTGCTGAGTCTTGTTGCTGCTATCAAAAGCTCTGGTGCCACTATCAGTCTAGTTCAATTCATCGAGGCACCACAGAAAGATCTGCGTTTAGCTTCCATAAAACTACTTCAGAATTTGTCTCCCCATATGGGCCAGGAATTAGCTGACGCGCTTCGTGGCTCTGTGGGACAGCTTAGTAGTCTAGTTAAAGTCATATCAGAAAATATAGGAATCACTGAAGAGCAGGCAGCTGCTGTTGGCCTCTTAGCCGATCTACCCGAGAGGGATTTGGGCCTCACGAGACAGCTACTGGATGAAGGGGCCTTTCTGATGGCCATATCAAAGGTTATTGCCATCAGACAAGGAGAGATCAGAGGCACTCGGTTCGTGACACCATTTCTTGAAGGACTTATGAAGATTGTTGCAAGGATTACATATGTCTTGGCCGATGAGCCTGATGCCGTCGCACTATGCCGTGATCAAAATCTTACTGCACTCTTCATTGAACTGCTTCAGACCAATGGGCTTGATAATGTACAGATGGTTTCTGCTACAGCTTTGGAGAATTTATCGCTAGAATCAAAGAGTTTAACCAAATTGCCCGAGGTGCCAGAAACGACCTTTTGTGCTTCATTCTTTTCGTGTTTCAGCAAACCGCCAATCATTACCGGATTATGTAGGATACACCGTGGGAAGTGTTCTTTAAAAGAAACATTTTGTCTTTACGAAGGACAGGCGGTCCTAAAATTAGTAGCTCTACTGGACCACACAAATGTGAATGTGGTTGAGGCGTCCCTTGCAGCCTTATGTACTCTAATAGACGATGGAGTAGATATTGAGCAAGGAGTATTGGTTTTGTGCGATGCGGAGGGAGTGAAGCCTATAATTGATGTGTTGCTCGAGAAACGGACAGAAAATTTGAGGAGGAGGGCAGTTTGGGCAGTGGAAAGATTGTTGCGAACGGACGATATAGCCTACGAAGTTTCTGGAGATCAAAATGTGAGTACTGCACTTGTGGACGCTTTCCAACACGGTGATTATCGAACTAGGCAGATCGCTGAGCGTGCCTTGAAGCATGTTGATAAGATACCTAACTTCTCAGGAATCTTTCCAAACATGTGATGAGCATATGTTTGATGTAAATGATTCCCTGCGATGTTTATGACAACAGAAATCTGTATGTAATTTTATGTTTTTCCAATCAGTTTTGGATTATATCTATGGCATGTTATTGTGTTGTATGCATTTATTGATCCAACTGTTGCCCTGGGTTTATTGTATACAAAATTACCATTCTTTTAGGAGGTCTTCATTTGTTTGTCATGATTCTCTATTGCTTTTTGCCTCTATTAAATCATCATATTTTGTTCCCTGTACTCCAGCTATTTGAGCTTTTGTCTCTTAAGTTTCTCTTTTTTATCATTCGTTTCTAGTTTTTCATCTTTGTTGCTGATTATCGAGTTTTATATTTTTCACTTTCTTAAATATTAGTCATTACAAATTCGTATATATATATAGGGGCATATCAAACAAGGGATGTTTATTGTGAGAGATGAGAGGAGTCAATAATAACCATTGGATGAAAATGAAAGGTTATGATAGCTTTGTTATTTTTAATACAACTCGCACCAGATTTCTCTTTCCACGCGACTCATTCCCCTCGTCTTGCCTATTATTCTATTGGAATATGGTTTTTCACATTTTTATTACACCCATCATTGTCCATGGAAATAATTATCAACAATTTCTTTTGAAAACTAGTGTTAAAAGGAAAACTGTGATCGGAAATATGATTAAATTATTGGCACTTAATTGCATAACACTGAGCAAACTTTCTTTATCATAATTTTGTGGGTCTTCTAATATCCAAACTTCCCTATTTGTCTCTCATCAAAATATTTATTCATATAAAAGTATTTAAACATTCACTAAATCCATAAACTCCTTTCTTTCTTTCTCTGATAAATTAATTATCACCCCCAATTTTAAAATGGTGGTCTTTGTTCAATTTTAAAAAGGACAGATAAAAAATAAATCCTTTACAAAAATAGCCTCCCATCATCCTTCTTAAAAAACCACCTACCATTTATTTCTATAACTAGAAATTTTATTTAATTTAATAAATGTAGTAAGATAAAATTAAGCGTCTTACATGATACTTTTTTTTTACATTTAGTAAATGTGAATTTTGCAGTTAGACGCCGTAAAAGACAATAAATAAACAACAATTTTTTAAAGTTGGTTAAACTCCAAGATCAACATTTAACACAAATTATGATCATACTATATACATAAACCCCTTCTAACAGTAATTGAACGATCCAAATTTCATCCAAAACAACTTGGAGAATGTAATACTTTTTATCAAATCCGAATAGTACTTCAAAACGCAAGTCAAATTTGAAGCATCAAATTAATATCTCAAATACTTAGATTTATTTTCAAAGACTCTTATTGTATCAACGTATCTTTAATAACCAATGAAATTTATTCATTGCATATATTTGAGTATAATTGTAGAACTATTTTTTGATGCTATTTGCCCTTTCATATTCAACTCCTTTCACAATGTTGAACTTCTCGTTCCTTTGAGTGTTGAACTTCTTCTCTTTCTTCTTAAAATCATCCTTTGATTTTTTATTTTCTTCCTTCTTTGTAGCTTCGTTGATTTTTGTCTGCCTCTCGGTGGTTCACAAAAAGTCATACCCATTGTCTGCCATTTTCCCTTACTTCTCTAATTAATTTGTTTTCGATTTAATTTATAATACCTAAGGGTCACCTCAGTGGTGGGCATATGATTGGGTATAATTAATCCATACCCTTTATTTCTATAGTAATTTCATTAGGCTTACGAACGTACATGCAAATTTAGATAACAATTAGTAACCTTTGTAATTCAATCCATAACTCACCACATTCACACCATCCATGTTTATAGGATGTTGAAGTTAATAGTAAATTACATCTTTTAATCAAACATAAATAAGTTAAGTTTAATAAGAAAAAGAAAAGAAAATGACAATTTTATTGATTCGCCTAAAACATCTGAAATCTCAAAATCAGCCCTGTCACCTATATATATAATGTAGTATTTAGTTTTTATTTTTCCTTTTTATGATTTGATATTCTTTCAAGTTTCAACAAGATTTGTTTTTTCACAAGTTTCATATGAAAGATAACAAACGGTATTAGCTTCTTTTTTAATCAAACATTTGAAATCAAAATAATTCTATCTTCAAAATAATAATGCTAAAAATATATATAATTCATTCATTCATCTATTATATTCGTATTCACTTCAAGTTTTTTAAAAACATTCACTTTAATATTTACAACCAATGAAATTTATTCATTTCATATACTTGAATATAATAAGACTATTTCTTCCCAAAAAAAACTATAACTATAGGACTATATTTTTTTATGCTCATTGCCCTTCCATGTTCATCTCCTTTCACAATGTTGAGCTTCTTGTTCCTTCTAGTGTTGAGCGTCTCCTCTTTCTTCTTAAAATCATCCTTGATTTTCTTTCTTCTTTGTAGTTTCGTTTATTTTCCATTTCCTCTACCTCTCGCTGGTTCACATATAGCCTTACTCTATTGTCTGCAATTTTCCCTTTCTTCTCTAATTAATTTGTTTTCAATACAATTCATTCGTGTTTGATTTTATTTTACTTTTCTGAACCAAGGCGTTGTATTTGATTAGAGGAGAGGAGAAGAGAGATTTTAATATAGACAAAAGGTAAATTTAGGTTTTATACTTTTATAATATTCAATAATCACATTTAATAAAAACATTTAAGTCTATCTATATAAAAAAGTAAAATACATCTTCTGTCATCTTCAAATCCCTCTACTATTGGAGGAAAACTAAAATTAACTCAAGATTTTGCTCTCCTCCAAATAATTCCAAATTACCCGGAGGTTTCTAATTCAATGTGACATTTACCTTTTACAGTGCGACTATCGGTACAAAAATGTCTGAGTTACATTCATTTCAAATCCAATGCTGAAAATAGGAATGACTATGAATTGTATAAGCTCTTTCCATTTTTACTAAATCATTAGCTAGAAAGGATAGCCTACGAGTATCATCTTGTTTGCACTTCAAAAGAACTGCTGTAATCCTAGATTTGTAAGTAACTGTGTCTCCTCGTGACCTCATGCATATGCGTCGAACCAATAACTTATAGCATATAGCCATAACCAAATTTATTAGGCGATTAATGACGCAATTAGACTCTAATTAGCAATATATATAGAATTGAGGAGAATAAGAGATGAGGATAATTCATTTACAAAACCATAATTCCAGAAACTCAGAAGGCTAACATGAAAAATACAAGTTCAAAGTCAGAATGAAATTGATTGAACTTTATGATTAGTGTGAAATGAATTAAATTAAAAGGTACATTGAAGAAAAACACAGAAATCAAGAACCACGAGAGAGTTCAGAAGAGTAGCCCTTATACAATTATATGCAGCAAATACAAGGCAAGACTTACCGGTCATGTTGCATCTCAAAACAACAACGTACAGACAATATTTGGGATTCTGTTGTCCAGCATACATGTGCATAGGAGTTCAAAGGTGCAGCACTGCCACTGATTTGGTCGCACACGATGAACCGTCCAGCTCATGAGTTACATGATTCCTTGAAATATGGTTCCAGTTTGCCATATCAGACACATCACATACAGTGAAAAAATCCAACACCTGACCAAATATTTTGAACATCTCTACTCCAAAAATCATGTTTTTGTCTGCCACAAATACAGCATTCCAGTCCATTGGGGCATCAGGATGCACTGAGACTTCAGTCCATGTAAGATACATGAGATCTAACTCCCATAATTTCCTAACAGCCTTGTTTCGCCACCCAATTTGACCATCACCTTCACACCAAGACACAGAGAACATAAACAGACGGCCATTTGAAGATACAAGTTTGGGGTAGTATTCATGTACGCGAGGTGGGATCGGAGTGGCTTGAATTGCAATCCAGAAACCTCGTTCTACGTCATATGCTGCAAGCTTGTCCGTTTCAGAATAAACATAAAACATCTTGCCACATACAACTCCAGAACAAGCAACCCCAAAATCAAAAGGCAATCTTGGGATTTCAGTCCATTTATTGGATACAGAATCATATATTTCTCCAGAGTCCAAAGGGTCATCCCAAGATCCCAGACCCCCTACAGCTATCAACAAAAATCTTCTACCACTACTCTTTGAGCTTGAAAGATCGCTTTTTTGTCTCAGGAATTTGTGTGCCTTTCTACTAGGCAAAGACGAAGCTTCAGTCTCATTAAAGGTAGATCTGCAATGACGTCTCATTGAAAGCTTATGAGGATCCTCATAGACGTCTGAAACCCCACCAATCCTTGATCTCGGAAAACGTCTGTCCTGCCGACTTTGATGACTTTGACAACTTGGAAAATCCAAACTGACTTCAAAAACTCCCAATATAGGAAGTGATCTAGCATATTTCATAGATGGTATTTTACGCCAAGATTTTGTCAAGGGGCTAAATGAAAGCACTCCTCTGTGCGTCTTGAATGAGCTCCTATCCACTTTCCCAAAGTTAGTCAAGCTAGAACATCCTCCAACAATGAAGATATCATCTTGTACACCAGCAACGGAGAACAAAAACCTTCCTCTAAGAAAACTAGAATCGATCCTATGCCATTCATTTTGAGATACATCCAACGCGTGTATCTCACCGGAGCAAAAGCCATCTTTAACAGCACCAAACAGAAACAACCATGGATTTTGATACAAACCCTCCCTTCTCATTTGGAGGAATCTAGGTGTGGTGGTCAAGGACCTCCATTTTTTGCAAACAAGACGTGCATTCATCAAACTTGTCACCGGAAGCCTAACCAAACACATTTCAAGAATATCATCTGGAAGAAATATATGCATTTTATTATTTGTTATTATCAATTCATCAAGTTCAGAATTCTTTCTATGGTGTCTCCTCCAAAACCTATCCCTCACACCATACGAGAAGCAGTCTACAACAGCACTATCTTGCGGGCCACAAACCGGTTTATATCCCTTGCCTTCTTCACCAGAACTAGATCTCCTTCTATTGCTAGAATCCCCAAATTCATCACTAATGTAAGCACCTACCTTGCATCCCCCACCCCTACCATACAAAGTTAAACATTTCAAAGAAACTCCATTAACATCATCATCATCTTCTTCCTCTGAACTTCTGTTATTCTTCTTCCTCAACTTCTGGCTGACACTCCTCACAAGACGCTTCGACACACTCAAACCGTGGAAATCTTGTTGACAACGAGATTCGTTTGCCCCCAATCTTTCAGAAAACATTATTATTACTATGCTCACCAATTTTTCACAACAAAATATACAAAACCCATCTCTATCTTGCAATATTCAACCAAAATAGAACACAAGCTCGGCTCCTATTATCATTCATTCATTCATCCAAAAAAGGAAACACAATAAATCAGATTTTGAGTCCCAAAATAAAATAATAAAACTGTGAATCCAGATCCTGAGTCGAAATGAATAGAAATGGTGAAATTACAAGTTTTAAATGAAATCAAACATTAACATCATTATTATAACAACAACAATTAAAATAAAATAAAAAAGAGACAAGAGCAAGTAAGAGTTATGAAAGTGAATAAAAGCAGTGTAATTATGAACAGTATGAGTAATAATACCTAGACATAAGCGCAAATATTTATTTCAGAGCATGAAGAAGCAAATTAATTTGATTTGAGGTTAACAAAAAAAAGAAAGCGAAGAAAAGAAGAGATTCCGTATGGAAAAGCAAGTTAGTGGTTATAACGAATCGAATATATGAGTAACGGAAACTGTGATAGAAATCTAAAGAAGGAAAAAGGGAAAAGAATACTTACAGTGTCTGCAATGTAATGCAGTTGAGAAAGAAATGAATCACAAAAATAATCTCATCAAATCTTATGACTTATATGAGAGAGTATATCCACTCATTCACACACAACTTTACTTTTTCTCTTCGTTTTTCATTTCAGAGCACCGATTATTATTATTATTATTAGAGAAAAAGAAGTAAACAACAATTTTTTGGGTTGGTTTGTTGGTTGGGAATTTAGTAAAGCGACCGCACCACTCATTAAAAAGCGACCCACCTCCTCTTCTTTCCCATTTCTTTATTTTATTTCTCATCACTTTTTCTTAAATCTTATTATTTCTTAAATATATAAAGAGGAAAAAATAAGAAAACCTCATCACTCTACAATCTTCGACTAATATGATCTAACAACAATAAAAATTTCTAGAGAATATTATTATTGTATTGGATTAAAAGATATGTATGCATTTTAAATATAAAGTTATTTTATATTAATAACTAATTACTTCTTATCAAATAAAAAATTATAAATAACTCTACTTTAAGAGTGCATAGTATTTAATCTAATGTGTGTATGTTTCTTTTTTTCTGTAACGTTTGTCTCCTGACATACTAAAAATGAATCATGTTTTTAAAAAAAAACAATAATGAATCATGTTAAAAAGAGAAAATGTCATGTAATGATAATCGTGTTTTTTTATATGAATAATGATGAGTATGATAACTCGGCATTGAATACCGCATGTGAGCGATTTATGAAGCCATGTTCGAGTTCATCGGCTATTGTCTTGTCACTGTGCTGTACCTCTACTGCACTTTACGGGTCTGCTTATGCCGTTTTCATTGACAAATAAATAATATTTGTTTCGGTACACCCAAATAAAAATACTTATATTTTTTTAAATAATTATACAGTATATATTTTTATGTTATTGTGTTTAAACATTATTTATTTATATTTATATTTATATTTATATTTAAATAAATAAGTATTTCTCGTTTTTATTTGACCCTGGGGATGGTCTGTTTGACAAAGTTTTGGGTGGTTACAAGTAGCGGATCTAAAAATATTATTTATTGGAGATAAAAAATAAATATATTATTTTTAAAAGAAAATAAATAATAAAATTAATTAAAAAGAATATAAAAATTTAATTGGTATTGAAAATTAAAAAAATAATAATATAAATTTTTATAATAAAGTAATGAAAATAATTTATAATATTTTTACATAAAAAAAAACGTTTGATCCTATAAAGTAAAAGAAAAAAAAATGTAGAGTACGTAAAAGTATAAGAGAAAAATATAACGAAAATAAAAGTTAAAAAAAAATGTGGTGGAGACAACATTTATTTTATTTTTTATTATAAAATTAAAATATTTAAAAGTGTATTAAACTAACAAAAACCTCTACAAATAATAATAATAATAGTAATCATAATAATAATAATAACTTGTAGGGGCAAGAGCGCTAATTACCTCGTGAATGAATTCACCCTTGATATGTAAAGATTTACATAATTTAGACACATGCAAAAATAATTAAAAAAGTAAAAGAAAAAAAGGAAAAATTAATATATATTTTTAAAATAATTAAATTATATGTATATTTTTGTGTTTGTCCAAATAATATTTATTTGGGTTGTAATCACCCAAATATTTTTGGTAATTTAATCGATGGAGTTGATTGTACTAGAACTCAATCTCATCTATGAGAAATATATATATATATATATATATATATATATATATATATATATATATATATATAAAAGTTTGATTAGTAAGAGGTATTATGGTTAAAAGTGGAAATAGGTTAGATTGATCAACAAAAACTTACAGTTAGTGATGGAGTTTCGACAAATATTTTAGGGTGTTGAATTTTTTAAAATTTTTATTGATAAATTAAATTTAGTATTTTATTGTATCTTAAAATTTTATGTTATAAAGTTGCGATGTAAAATTACAAATTTTATTACAAACACAACTTCAAATAGAAAACAAATTAGACTACAAAGTTACACAAGATTAAGAGAAAAGGAGTTATGGATATTAACACACTGCTTTGGTTTGTATGTTTAGAGAAGAAAAAAAATCTAAAACAAAAAGATAGTTGGTTTTGTTAAGTTTTTATAATTTTTATTACAAAATTAAACCCAAATTAATAAATAGTATGTTGATTTTGTTCAGTTCAATCAGATTGACATTAATAAAAATTAACATACTTATTTTAAAAATATAAAATTTTATTTTTCAAACACTATAATTTTTATGCTATTAAAACAATTGCGTAAACATCTTTTAAACTACAATGGAAAAAATAATAATAAATGATTGAAAAATCATTAAGAACAACACATATTTAAGATAACACTATTGATATTATAATGATTTTATTCAGATATCGGTGTTCAATTTTAAATGAAGTAAAATCATACTCAAATCAACATAAATTGAATTTATTTAGTTCGATTCAGATTGAACTCGAAACAAATAAAAAATCAATTTAATTAATTATCTATAGATGAAACACAAAATGTAGTGTATTTTCTGATTAATATTTTTTATAATTATCTTACTACTAGTATATTTATTGTGTTAAAAATTGATCATCTCGTTGGATATTAGATATTGAGCTTTAGTAATTTAAACATATTAATTTTCTTCTGTTTTTGACATAGAATTGAAGTAGAATTTCGTAAGTAAAAAATTTTAAAATGTAAAGGTTAAATATCAAAAAGCTAACTTAATTTCATTTAACATGTTAATTTGTTAATCTATTTAAAGTTATGTTTGATTAGATATTCAAATATGTTAAAATGAAATAAGTTATAAGCAGACTAACACATTATATCAAATTTATATCAAAGTAAATCTCATACTTAAAAAAGTAAATCAATGACATACTAGATGTTAGATTTAAGTTTTGATTTTTTTTAACAGACTAAGCTCAGATCTTACAAAGTCTAATTCGATCTAGCATATTTTTATGTATAGTTTCGATTGATTAAAATGTAGAGTGAGTTGTTCAAATTAATTTAAATTAAAGAATTAGAGTATTTGAATTTAAATTTAAGGGAAGGATAAAAAATATTAATATAATAATTAACTAATAACTTTAACCGTTTAAAAAAAAAATAGTATGTCAGAATTGGTTTTATAGTTAGATTTAAAGAATCAAATATAAATTAAATGAAGAGGCAATTTTTGTTTTTTTACCAAAAGAGGCCAAAATCTAAATTATAATAGATTCTAAATAACCTAATATTATAATAAATTTGTTGGTATAAGTCTTGTAGAGAAATATTGTTCATTACAAGAACTATAAATTATAGTTATTGATAAATAGAAAATTAATTATGTTAGCAAGCAAGACACCTCTAGGCATTACTCAAATGAGCCCTTTAAATTTATATGAGAATAAATAATTTAGTAAATTCATTTGAATTTAAACTGATTAGAAGACTTGTGTTAAAAATGTATTTTATAGGATACTTTTGAGTTGTTGAAAAATAAGCAACTGGACAATATATAACTTAGTTAAGTTAGTAACTCTTGAGTATAGTTTTATTTTTATTATTTTTCGTCAATGCTTTATAAGGTGTTGTTGAAAAAAAACGAAGGTATTAAGACTTGAAAATTTTAATTATTTTATTAAATAAAAAAGATAAAATTATAAGTTAAATAGATCAATCGATAAAAATTTTGATTACCACATCAGTCGTTTCTTATAACTAAACATTAATGATATTTTTATTTTTATGATTGAAAAATAATTTAAATAATATCAATTTCAATAAAATTAAAAGAAAATACACGTGTATTTTATATTGAAATAATAAAAATTTAGTTAATGTTTTCTTTATAAAGATGAAGAGAATAATTAATTATTACTTTCATGTTAAAATTGTTGATGGTTTTTAAGAAGTGATTACACTTATGAAAGTAATCCATAATAAAACTCATCAAATAGATTATTTACTCCTTGGTTTTCAAATATAAACATAAACTTTGTTCCCACTCATTTTTCTTTGAAAAAAGTTATAATATTTTTATATATTTATTAGTCATTTGTTTAAATGAATTGAACCAATCAAATTATGACACGTAAATGTCGATGACTCAATGTTGTTGAAAACAATGTTGTATAATATAGGGACGTTTTGAATCGAGAAAGCCTGGGTGGGTGTGGCCTTCAATTTATTTATCTATCTCCACCAACCGTTCATTTTGGAGGAAACCATATTACAGCAAAGTAATAAATAATTACTAACTAATCACCACTATTAATCAATTTTTATAATTATTAATTAGCGAAGCAGGTCGAGGTAGATCCAGCGGAGAAGATGAAGATCTCAGGGTCAATTTGGTCAATGGCACATCTCTGTTTCTTCCTACTACTACTCATCGGAATGTCTCACGCCATTGATGACAAATGTGCTGCCTGTAAAGCTGTTGCGGTAACCTATTTCTGTGATTCTTTCTCTTTCTTTTCATTCCCCCCAAATGGATTCATATTTCACTCATTTAACTTCATTACTATATTATTGATTTTGATTGAATCATCTATCTATCACAGTTAAAATATTGGTTTGTCGTTGATTTGATTTGATATGATTTTGTGTTGCAGGGGGAGCTAGAGATTGGACTTTCCAGTGTAACATGTTTATTTCAATTCAATTTAAATTGCTTGTGTCTGTAATATGTTATGATTCATTCATTCATTGCATTTGCATTTACATTTACATAACATAGGAAAGGCCGCGGAATCATTTGGATATGCGCCATCGTTTGGACTCCAAGGGCCAGCGTCAAGGAAAGTTAATCGATTACCGGTACGATATAATAACTTTTGGATTGACTTATTTGTACTTATCTAATGACATAAAGACTAAGACTTGTGAGACGGTTTGTTAGAGCTTATGAAAAAAACTAACGACATATTCATAAGTTGTTTTCAACTTATTTTCATAAGATCTCCAAGATAGCTTATGAAAATAACTTATATGAAAACAATTTGAATTTATTTTATTGTAAAGTAGAAAAGATGGTAGAAACTCGACTTAGGTGGTTTGGGTATGTGGAGTAGATACTTGGTAGATTCTGTAGTAAGGAGAGTAGATCAAATGGAAGGTAATCAAATCACTAGAGGCAGAGGAAGACCTAGAAAAACTATAAGAGACTAATGAGCTGGAAAGAGATATGCTATATGATAGAATGTTATAGCGACCCTACTTAATGGGATAAGAGTTAAGACTTGGTTGTTGTTGTTACCTTTTGCTATAGAAAATAGAAATAGCTTGTATATTAAGCACTTATGCTATAAATGCTTATTATACACTCTTATATATACCTATACCTATTCCTTCAGGCTTCAACAGTTACACACCTCTCTTAATTAGAAGCTTGTGGGAAAGGGAATTGTTGAAATGAATGCAATATGCTGGGAAAATTGATAACTGAATCCTCTACTTTTTGGTTTCCAGAATTCAATCTGACATCTGACACTGAAACATTTCGTCATCTCATTTCTTCAAACAATTATAATTACATCTCCATATGTTGATCTCTCTGAAGGGAAAAAAAATGCATTTGCTCTTAGTACTTACTTGCATCTAACGACTCCTTAACTGTGAAACTGTTTTGTACAACATTCAGAATTAGCGAGTTAAGAGTTGTTGAACTTCTTGATGGCCTTTGCGAAAAGATGCTAGACTACTCACTCAAGGTGCTTGTTTAATTACTCTGCATCGGTTCCTTACCTTATCATTTTGTTGTATAGGTGGCGTTTGAATTTATCTATGGAAATTAGTTTATCTTTTCTGTTGTAAGAAATTTACACACGTCTTTATCTTCTATGACTTCTACATCACTTTGATTTTGTTACATAGTTAAGATACTCTAGAACGGGCGTTATTGGCACTGTGTTTCCAACTGTTTTTGCAGATATTTAAAGATTCATCACATATATGGTTCAAAGTGGGTAGCTGGGATAACCTCACAAGTATGCACTCTATTTCATCTACCTTTGATTTAGCATGCTTGACTTCATGAAATTTCTCCCTTTGTTTGCCAACTGATCCATATATTTCCAGAACTGTTACTTGATGATTTCTTCAGCCTTAAGAAAAACATACTAAAGTTTTAAAGGAAAACAACTAAGGAGCATAGTTAAGAAACTATTATGCTATATTTTAATGCTATACCTGTCTATTCTAGTATATTTGGGCTTTACGGTACTCAACATAGCAATGACACATTAAAACAGTTGAAAATGATAAGAGATTAATCATTGCCTTGCTTGTTGTGTTAGAACGAATATGTTTTGTAAATATTACTAAACCTCATATAAATATATTTAGCATTCTGATTGCAAGTCTCCAAAAACTGGAAAGGTAGCTGTAATTTAATTGGACTCATCAAGTATTTGAGAATCATGTTCTGCAAGATTTTTACATGTCAATTTATCAACCTGTCGCTGCTTATAATGCAAATACCTGATTTTGAAATCCTTATTTCACATTGGGCATGTATACGTATTAAAGGTTTTAATTCCTTAATGATTAATAACTAGTATGAGTTATTTCAGTTTGCTGCATTGTCATGCTTATTCAGTGTTTACCATGTTCGTTGTTTACTTTTTGTTTTTCTGTTTTCCTGTTTTCCTGTTTTTGATACCATGGCGAGTAAATAGTTATTAGTCATCAAAGTTATTTGAACAAATATTGTTCTCGCCAGATAAACAAGAAGCTCGGGCATATTCGAAAGACATCTCTTCTTATTGTGGAAGGTAAGAGGTAACTAGGTTTATGTTTTAACCAAATATTTTTAACAGGGATATTTATCGCATCAAAGCTTTGCCTTTAGCTTTTGCAAGAAAGTGACTTTAAAGCTTGAGTACTGCTGCTGTGCACTAACCATCTGTGTGTACTATGACCAGATTACTTGAAGAAACAGAAGATGAGGTGAGTTTTCATTTTTCTTGATTCTTCTGCAGTTATTTTACATGTGTTTATCTGCATTATATGGTACGGTAAATTAATTCTGATGACGCTATGTCTTGTAGCTGGCTGAATTGATAAAGAAAGGATCTGTTACAGTGGGAGGTGTGGACAAAGTTCTTTGTCAAGATTTGAGCAAACATTGCAGTCAGACGAGGTAGCTTCAATGATAATAGTTAGAATTTATTTTACCTAAGTGATTCACTTGATTTTCTGCGACACATACACATTTGTTGTAGTCGCGAACTTTTGGGGTACCCAAAATCTTGTATGGTTTTAGTTCATATCATTCATTATTTAGTGACTGGGAACAAACATCCTAGCTTTTGTTCTACTTTAGTCTGAGGAGCCTTCCCTTTCTGGTCTATTGTTCCTAATGGGGCTTATAATAATGATTGATGAGTTTGAATGTGTAAGTCATAGATGGCATTTGACACATGTAGGAATTAGGATAGTTTCACATTTGCTTTTCATAGCCGTTGCTGCTCTCTTCAGAATTCTCTAACATCCATTTGGCTATTTACCAAATACTCTTCACGGTTTGTGCTATCCTACCTCAAGGTTCTAAAATGTTACAAACATATACTCCAAAATGATAAACTAGAAAGACCTGCCTTAAGGGGGAACATTAAAATAAATTCATAACGAAATTCTTGCCAGTTGGCCAGTCAGAACATACCTGCACTATGTGAAAATCCTGTATTTATTATGATTCTTAAAAATTAAAAAGATGTATATGGATATAACTGAGAATTATGTATTTATGCAGTGTATCACATGAGGCGGAGGTCATTGATGATGGAGATAATGATGAGCTCTAAAACCCTGGATATTAGGGTCGCTGGAAATATCTGCCTTTGGGCAATTAAAAATTAACAGAATGCATCAGAAAATTGATGGTGTTGTCCTTTTTGTAGTTGGTCTTAGAGTTAGAACGCCTTTCATTTTTCTTAATTTAAGAGACATTGTACTGATATGGTTGATCGGACTCTAATCAAGTTATGATTACAACTTCACGGTTGTCCACTGCACTCTAAATTATTTTATTTTGAATGCTGGGTATTTCAGACAGGTATTGCCTGATGCCTCTACAGATAAATACTAGTAGTTACATAAAAAAGAACCTTCAGAATTCTCTTAGAAGATTCATAGACTAACGGATACAGAGAGGTTAATAGATATATTGGTTGCTGACCAAGGGAATTTTTTTTTTTGGGTTGCTTTACTTGTGTTTATTTAGATGGTGCTTCCCTCTCTTGTCCCTCGTCTAGTGTTATGAGTCTTTATCATACAGGTTACAGTTGCATTATGAGACTTCGATGGAGACTTTAAAACCAACAATATATTGCTTGGCTATATTGCAAAAATGCCATCAATATTTGCAACCTAAATTTCGTGTCTGGATTGTTTTATGAAGTTTCTAGAGTTAGTCGATCAAGTCTTGTATTGTCATAAGATCAAATGTATAATGTTTAGACACACGCAAAAGAGATACTCTTTCAAACAATAATAAAAACATTAATTTTATTTTTTGTTGATTGTTTAGAAAAAGTCTTTTATGTGAGGGTCTAAACATGAAATATTTAGTTTTTGTAACTATACAAAACTAGCTCGAGCTAGTTTAGCATGCTCTTAAATTGAGGTTAAAAATAAACTGTAAATAGAAAATTAGTTCCTCAATTATTTTTCCTTTAATTTTATTGTAAATCTAACCTCAAAGAAGTTGTGTCTCTCCTAAAAAGTTGTCTACAAATGTGATAGAATATTATTGTATATTATCGATGCGTACCGTCTGTAGTAATATCATAGCATATTGGCTAAAGTATTCAACGTTGTTACACAGCTTTTGTCCCTTACAAGCCGTCGGCATCGTCCATCTATCAAGCATTTTTCATTTGGGATGTTCTTGTGAAGAAAGGAATCGCAAAAGTTGTTTGATAGTAGTAATGCACTTACATTTTCATATGAAAAGTATCATACGCATACCTTTTTTAATAAAAAACAATTAGTACCCGTTAATTTACACATTGCAAAATGCCTAAAGTAGAAATATATTAATGGCCAATATGGTGAGGAAACAAGTGATAAATATTTGAGTTAATTATTTGGTCCCAGTTTGATCTCTGCTGCATGCATTAAATACCTTAAAACTTTAAAATTGTGTTTTTCAACACAATTTTTATTGTTTATCTCTTACCAATTGTTCTAATGACACATCTTAGCAAGATTCAACAAAACATGTTAATATATGACTTTTACTTATAATAATGATAATGACTAGATTTTTGTTGTTTAGAATAATGATTATAATAGTGATTATGAGGAAATATATGTTAGGAGAAGTTGGTCTTTAAAATGAATTCCAATTAACTTAATAAATCCTCGCAATAACACAGAGATATCTTAATTTTCAACAAAAATTAATAATACTACCTTTGGTCTCAATTTTAAGAAAAAATTTGGAAATTTTTTTGTCTAATTTATAAAAAAAAAGGGTGATACTTTTAAAATACATTTATTATTTAAATAATTTTTTTTTATCTTTAATTAATGTTTATCTTTTAAATATATCAATAAGTGTATTTAATCTCTCACACTTTTTTATGAAAGGTGTATTTATAAAAATATTTAAAAAGTGATAATAACAAATAAATTCATTGGTATTGATATTTTTTTTCTTCTTTTTATAATTAGAACCCAATATTAATATATATTGACTAAACATTCATGACTTGATAAAAAAAATAAAACGTTCACAAATTACTTTTCACTTTTCAGCTAAGTACTCAAAATGTTAAAGTGTACTTTCGATGCTTCTTCGTGTTTGATTTAGTTCGTGGATAAGTCTTTTAAGTTTTTTCTTCTTCTCAACTAGAAATTTAAGTGACTTCATTTGCAACTTAAATATTTATGTTATATAGTTCATTTGTAAAAGTGTCCTTAATGTTAGTTCTATTAAAAAAAACGTTATATAACCGTTATAATGTTCACATATACACAAATGTGACAAATTATAAAAGTAAATGATTTTTAAATTGATTATTTAAATTTTTTAGAAAAATAAATTTATTGTTCTCTAATCTTCATATTTTAACTCTTCTCTATCTTCCTCTTCCACTCCAACTTTAAATAACCTAAAATTTATAATTCTAATAGAAAAAGTCAAGACATCGGGAACGTGAATTAGAGAAAATTAAAACAAAAAATTCATCATTCAAACAAGAATTAAAAATTAGTTGTTGTAAATAAAAGGAAGTCCACTATAAATCTACTAAAAGTTAATGAATTGTTCGTACATTCAGGAACTAGATCAAACATTCAGAAACTTGATAAAATATAATGTAATTCAATAATCTGTTTCTTACAAATACCAAACACACACATAAATAGGTGCATTGTTTAAGAACATTTGAGTTAGCAAATATTTTTATATGTAATTTTTTGTAATTCAAGTTTAATGATATTTTAATGATTTTTAATTGAGTCACAATCGTAACAATTATATTTTTTTATTTATCGATTTATTTTAATAACTCGGTACGAATCTTATGAATGTTTAGGCATTCAACATTTACGAATACTGAAATTATTATTCTCAAATGTATTAATATTTTTCAAACTGCGAGTACAAATATTATAACACTATAAAAAAACTTAAACTAAATTGCACTTTTAGACGAATAACTCAATTTTTTCTTTTACAACAACTCATTTTATAGTTCATGTTGGAATAATAGATTTCTTGTGAATTGATTTTATTATAATCCACGTGGATGACGTTGTGAGTTTTTTTTATGAGAATTACAAATTTTGCGTTGAACTCTCGCAACTGATATTAGAGCATTTAGTAAGCTGGCCATATAGGAACCTCTTTGACGAGGAATTTGTAAATACATTTTGAGGGATGTCGTGAGGTCGTGTAAATTTTATTAATAAAAAAGAAAAAGTTGAAAGACAGTGACGTGTGTTCCCATGTGTAAAGTGATAGCGTGTGTGAAGCAGTTGAGAGATAAGACTTGGGTGGGTGATACTTTATTAATTAATAATTGCCATTTCAACGTGAACCCCACTCCCTTTCCCATTCCCTTTCCCAGGTGTGTGTGGTTTTGTGGTGTGTTCTTAACACTACCAATTGTTAGTATTTTTATTCTTCACTCCAACCGACATAATAACATATAACACAATCTTTTTTTCATTCAGTTTTAATTACAACATAACCTTTTCTTTTTCACCGCTTAGGTGTTGCGTGCCTTTAAGTTTTCTATTGTCTGATATACTATACTATATACTATATACTATATGCTTAAACCAATGCATTGTTTAGTTCAGATTTTTTAGATGAATTTATTTTTGTTTCTTTATTTTTATTTTTACTGTGTGGTGGTGTTGGGAGGAGGAAGAGGAGTTTATTCAAATTCAAATTCAAATGTCTCATTTTCAAGACCCACCTTTGTAAACATTGGAGCTATCTTCACCTTCGATTCCTCCATTGGTAAAGTTGCTAAACTTGCTATGGAACAAGCTGTCAAAGATATCAACTCCAATTCCAACATTCTTCATGGAACTCAACTTCTTCTCCATATGCAAACTTCCAATTGTAGTGGTTTTGATGGCATGATTCAAGGTATTCTAATACCCTCATATTATTATTAGATTCATTTCTAAATAAACATTTATTAGATTACGATTTGTTGTGTTCTGTTCAGTTATTGAGTAAGTTAGTTACATGATTGAACAAAGATTTGTGATTGTGAACCTATTTTATTCCATTTGTTGCAGCTTTGCGGTTCATGGAGACCGATGTAATTGCCATACTAGGTCCACAATCTTCTGTAGTTTCCCACATAGTATCTCATGTTGCAAACGAGCTTCGTGTTCCTATGTTGTCATTTGCAGCTACAGACCCTACACTCTCGTCGCTGCAGTTCCCTTTCTTTGTCAGGACAACACTCAGTGATTTGTATCAAATGACTGCTGTTGCTGAAATCATTGATTTTTATGGATGGAAGGAAGTTATTGCTATTTATGTAGATGATGATTATGGACGAAACGGTGTATCTGCGTTAGATGATGTGCTCGCAGGAAGGCGTTGTAGAATCTCCTACAAGGCAGGGATCAGATCAGGACCTGATGTTGATAGGGGTGAAATCACCAATTTGCTTGTGAATGTAGCGCAGATGCAGTCTCGAGTTATTGTTGTCCATGCACATTCTAATTCTGGATTTATGATCTTCAAAGTGGCGCGTTATCTTGGGATGATGCAGGAGGGTTATGTCTGGATAGCCACAGATTGGCTTTCCACTGTTTTAGATTCTTCTTCTCTTCCTTTGGAGACAATGGATACTGTGCAGGGAGCACTTGTTTTGCGGCAGCATACGCCTGATACTGATAGGAAAAAAGCATTTTTCACCAGGTGGAACAAGTTAACTGGTGGTTCCTTAGGGTTACATTCTTATGGTCTCCATGCTTATGATTCCGTTTGGCTGGTTGCACGAGCTATCGATGAGTTTTTCCATCAGGGTGGGGTCATTTCGTGTACCAATTACACAAGTTTGCATGACAAGGGAAAGGGTGGGGGTCTTAACCTTGATGCAATGAGCATATTTGACAACGGAACACTTCTATTGAACAACATATTGCAGAGTGATTTTGTTGGATTATCAGGTCCAATGAAATTTGATTCGGATAAAAATCTTTTTCGTCCAGCCTATGACATCATTAATGTTGTTGGAAATGGTTTTCGTCAGATCGGCTACTGGTCTAACTATTCTGGGTTGTCAATTGTATCTCCTGAGACACTGTATGCTAACCCACCTAATAGATCGAGTGCAAACCAGCACCTTCACAGTGTGATATGGCCTGGAGAAACACCATCCAGGCCCCGTGGATGGGTCTTCCCCAACAATGGAAAACAATTGAGAATTGGTGTGCCTATCCGAGTCAGTTTCCGTGAATTTGTATCACCTGTGAAGGGAACTGATACGTTTAAAGGGTTCTGCGTTGATGTATTTGCAGCAGCTGTAAATTTGTTACCATATGCCGTTCCTTACCGACTTGTGCCGTTTGGTGATGGTCGAAAAAATCCAAGCTACACAGAACTTGTCAACTCAATAACCACTGGTGTAAGTACTGGCTTATAAATCTGATCTTTGATGTATGCTAACAGTTTTTAATTTCAACTGGCTAATTCTTTCATTTACGCGGTTCAGTATTTTGATGGTGCTGTTGGCGACATTGCCATTGTCACAAATAGGACAAGGGTTGTAGATTTTACACAGCCGTATGCTGCATCTGGACTTGTTGTGGTGGCCCCTTTTAAGCACATCAATTCCGGCGGTTGGTCTTTCCTGCAGCCATTCACTCCTTCCATGTGGATTGTGACTGCTTGTTTCTTCTTTTTCATTGGGATAGTTGTATGGATTCTGGAACACAGGATAAATGATGAGTTCAGGGGTCCACCTAAACAACAATTTATAACCATATTATGGTTAGTTATTTATCTGTTTTATCTTACTGCCGTGCTCGGCTAATTAATTGCATAATTTTTATATAGGATGTGTTATAAACAAAGACTACTACTATGGTTTGATTCTGCGGTGACAAAAATTAATTTTGAATTAGTCGATTCTAGCTAAAAAGTTGAATATAGAATGATTCTTGTTTAGATACATTCATGTAAAAGCAAATTGAATAATAATTTTAAGCCAAAAATCAATGCTAGAGGTAAAAAGTCCAAATTCGAGCTTCAAGTTAGAACCAATTTTGGAATCATTATATTCAAGCACATTCAAACATGTTAAAATCAATTGTACACCTCTAGAGTCAATTTTCCATCATCCAAAAGTGAAATCAAACAAACAGTAAGAAGTGGTTTCAGCTGCTGTTCATGCAATAGAAAGCACAGGCAGCACCTATCTGTTTCTTATTTCATGTTTATTAGATTTTCACGTGCCATTATTCTTGTCAATAGGATGTAGAAAGTATTTAAGAATTTACAGTTTCAATTTACCATTTTGTGAGGAAGCTGCAGGATATCATTTGTCTTCATCTTGAATATGGCAGTCTCAATTGTTTCTGATCCATCTATTTTTACGTGTATGCAGGTTTAGTCTGTCTACTCTATTTTTTTCTCACAGTAAGTGCTACTCCAGTTACTTTTGTTTGTTGAAACTTGAATGGACATAATGAAGCAACTTTATCGGGGTTTTCTTTGTTATTTCTGCAGGAGAGAATACAGTGAGTGCTCTTGGTCGCGGTGTGGTGCTCATATGGTTGTTTGTGGTTTTGATCATTAATTCAAGCTACACTGCAAGTTTAACATCCATACTCACAGTGCAGCAGTTATCTTCACCTATCAGTGGCATTGATAGCTTGAAAGCTAGTGATGAACCTATAGGGTTCCAAGTGGGTTCGTTTGCGGAACGTTACTTGACTGAAGATATTGGAATATCCAAATCTAGACTTGTTGCACTTGGATCTCCAGAAGAATATGCTAAGGCACTTCAGCTTGGTCCTAATAAAGGAGGTGTTGCTGCTATTATAGACGAACGGCCCTATGTCGAAATATTCTTATCAGCTCAATGCACATTCAGGATTGTAGGTCAGGAGTTCACCAGAAGTGGCTGGGGTTTTGTGAGTATCTCTACCTTTTAGATCAATAATCAATGGGAAAAAGAAAATGGATATTTGAATTCAGCATGGATATTAGGATGTGTTCTGCACATCTGTGATTCTGTGATTATATTATCTTTCAAATATCTTGAATGGAAAAAATGGATCGACAATTACATCAATTACATATTTGATCAATGTGGTTTGTTAATATATGCATATCTGACTAACTCATCATCTTGAATATGTTGCCGATGTTATTATAATAGCAAGACTTATTTTTTTTTTGGCTTGATAGGCATTCCCTCGTGACTCCCCTTTGGCTGTGGATTTGTCAACTGCCATTCTACAACTTTCGGAAACCGGTGATCTGCAGCGGATTCATGATAAGTGGATGACACGAAGCACGTGTAGTTTAGATAATACTGAAATTGATTCAGATCGTCTTCAGCTCAAAAGCTTTTGGGGTCTTTTCATCCTTTGCGGAGCGGCTTGCTTTATCGCTCTCCTCATATATTTTTTGCAGATTATGTTACTGTTATGGCGTTCTGCTCCGTTGGAACCTGCTTCTAATGTTGGCCCAATTCAAAGATTTCTTTCACTCATCGACGAGAGGAAAGATTCATCAAGGAGTGAAAGAAGAAAGAGGAATGGAGATGAAATGTCACCTGAAGATCAACTCGAAAGGCAACCAAAGAGGATGCAGATAGTAACAGCAGCTGAGTTCAAATCAAACAATTGACCCTTTGATTCATTGAATATTTATTGGTCTTAGCCTTTTGTGCTATTTTTGTACAAATACCAAATATTAGAGCTTCATTGTAAATGATTCTAGATATAAATTTTTTTGTCTTACGGGATATATCTTGGAAGTTTTTCAAGGAGAGTTACTTGATTTATGAGACTGAAGCAAAGTTTGTCAGGGAAAGTTGCTTGATTTATGAGACTGAAACAATGGGGAGTTATCTCAAAGAACATGTTAGTACTTGTATTACATTCTATACAAACGCCATTAAAACTTGTAATATACTCTAGCAAGGATGATCAAGTATTTTTACATTTGCAGTATTTTCATGCAAGGATGAGCAAGTATTTTTATGTAAGGTCGCTGCTCGGACTTGGCTAGGCATTAATCAATTCAAAGACTTGTAAATCAGATATCATAAGAAGTGCATTGTTATAAATACATAATGATAATTAAGAATCATTGTTACAGAAAATCTCATTATTGGCCACAGATAAATTTAAACTTAGTATTGATCTCCCAGACATCACATAACACAGTGTCTGTCTTAATAAATTTGTTCTTTCTCATATAAATGATATAATACATTAACAAAAAGGAAAAAACAAATGGCTTGCTGGTAGAGGTAATAATCAAGTCAGAAAATGATCATCCTCTATTCATAAACTTTACATTCCTCATCGGCCGGGTTTGTCTCACAGAAATCCTCCAATGGGTCTCCACTCCCTTTTTGAGGGGTGCCTGGCCATTTGTTTGCTACTAGATGTGCTAAATCCACCACTCTTTGGCTGAAATTACCAACATTGTAACTATCACTAACATGATCTATATTACAAGTACATAAAAAGATGCATGGATGTTCTATTTGTATCTTTCTATTAGTTTAGAAACTTAAAAAAAAACAAGTTAATGACATGACAGAAACTTGATTACATGGATAGTGACCTAACCTGTAACCCCATTCATTGTCATACCAAGCAACCACCTTCACCATATCATCTCCCATGACCATAGTCAAGGAAGAGTCAATAGTTGAAGAAACATCAGTGCAGCGGAAGTCAACAGACACTAGCGGAAGATCGCACACATCCAACACACCTTTCAGTGGCCCCTCAGCTGCCTTTCTGAATGCTGCATTGACATCTTCAGCTGAAATACCTTTCTTCTCAACATTGATCACAAGGTCAACAACTGAAACATTGGGTGTCGGCACACGGAGGGCGATTCCATTGAGCTTTCCCTTGAGCTGCGGCAGCACTAGAGACACGGCCTTGGCTGCTCCTGTGCTGGTGGGGACAATGTTCAGTGCTGCAGCCCTGGCTCTTCTCAAGTCCCTATGCGAAGCATCCAGAAGCCTCTGCACAAACACAACTCTTATCGTAACTTCTTATCCATTTTTCAGTTGTTAGATTGAATAGTATATCCTAACAATCTTGTAGTGGTTGATCTTGTACCTGGTCTCCTGTGTAGGAATGTGTGGTTGTCATGGTTCCCTTCACAATTCCTGGAAATATATATCAAAGAGAATTAAGTGGCTTTGATCTAGGAATCAAATGTTGCTCTTACAATATTAAGATGAGGTTTTAGTTCAATGGTAAAAGTTTGACCTTGTAACCTTAAGGAACAAAGTTCAAATTCCCTCGAGAGAAGTTGTAAAATAGTCATCAATATCACTTTAATAAATAATAGTTTCTCCCTCCCAATTTTTTTTAAAAAAACCTCAGTATAATGAGTATCAGAGTTTTTGCTTACCAAACTCTTCATCCAGGATTTTCACAAAGGGAGCAAGACAGTTTGTGGTGCAAGAAGCATTGCTGTACATTAAGAAACAAAAGAATGAATATGAATAATCAATTAATACAAAACACTATTTTGCGTTGACATTCTCAGTTGCAATACTCTTCTTCAAAATCTCAACATTCACAACAAAGAAAACAACTGAAACATTAATCTTGCTCACCAAGGCACACAAACACCAAAACCTTACCTTATGATGTCAGCTACATCATGACCATAGTCTTGTTCATTTACTCCAACAACATAAGTTGGAATATCAGCACCCTTTGCAGGTGCAGTGATGATAACTTTCTTAGCACCTGCTTGGATGTGTTTGCCAGCACCAGGGCCATCCACAAACACTCCTGTTCCCTGAACAAAATTCATTCATTTTTTTAAAAATGTAATTAATAAATAATGTTGACAAATTTTCGCTTGATTGAGGAATGTTAGTAACCAAACTCGAACTCAGATTCACTGCTATCATTATATCATTGTGGTTGGATAAAGAATGGAAAGCTCATATCTTGACTTCATCCAACAACTTTGATATAATGTGATTGTGGTTTCTACATAGTTTATGACTGCAGTGAATCCAAATTTCGCTTTGATACACACTATTTAAAAAGTAAAATAACTGATCTCATAAATTAATCACTTGTTAAAATAAGTTGTTGATTTTTTTTTTTAAGAAATGAACCAATCACATGCTTGTATTTTCATTTTGTGGCCTTTGATGTATGTTGTTTGAAATAAATCAAGCAGATAGTCGAGGACTTACCTCAATAACAATGTCAATTCCAAGTTCAGCCCAAGGAAGCTTAAGAGGATCCCTGCTAGAGACAACCTTGATGGGTTTACCATCAACTGTAATGGTCTCATTATTTAGTATTTTCACATCTGCTTTAAAAGTTCCGAGCATCGAATCATATTTCAACAAGTGCGAAGCCTGAAAATGTGAAACAAGAGGAAGTCACTATTACTATACCATTAAATTCAGTGAAACTAAGGGCTTGTTATGATTGGTTTATTTGAGTCTATCCACTGCGTAAGCACTTGTAAGACTGTTTGTGAGCGCTTATGGAAAAAGCTTATGACATGTCTATAAGCTGATTTCATCTTATTTTTATAAGCTTTTCAAGATAACTTGTGAAAATATCTTATAGTTTATATGAAAATAGTTTGCCTTTATTTGATCTTTTGTTATAGAAATAGCTTATTCATAAACACTTATATGATAATTGTTTATGCTATAAGCGCTTATTTAAGATGCATATCCAATCATAACCCAATTAACCTGTGGTAACAAAACAAACTCAGTCCAATTAAAGGAGCAATGACATTTGAAAACTTACATTCTTGACACCACCACTGTCATTGACAACAATTACTTCAAGGGGTGAGTCCTTTCGTTCGTGCCAGCATCTGAGGAAATTTCTACCAATGCGTCCGAAACCATTGATTGCTACCTTCAACTTAGCCACAGTCTCTCCCCTCACAGGAATTGATCCAATGGCCTGATTATAATTTGCAAATCATAAGCAAATTGAATTTATTTAGCTCCAATGCAGTTACCAAAGATGTTACATATTTGTAATGACTTTAATCATAAATTTTTTGTGGTTCCTTGCAAATATGCATTGATTCCAACATTTTCTAAAGGAAGGGTGCATTTTTTTTTTACAGACAAATGTTAATATATTAGTGGATATGTAAGCTTTTTCTCCTTTGCCGAGATTTAAACTCTGGTCCTTTAATTCCTCAAACTGTTTCAACCTTTAGCTAAAACCAGTTGAGGAAAAGTATATCTAAATAGGATAATTTAGCTAAGGATAAATATATTTAGCTACAAAGAATATTATAACAGCTAATAGATTTTGTGTGACACATAAAAGAATGAAGGAATCTCTCATGATCCAATGAGATATATAAAAGTTGAGTAGAAAATAACCTTGGAAGTGAGTTGTGCAGCTACAACATCAGAAAAGGAAGAGTCTCTAGCATTATTGGCATAGGTAATGCATGATGTTGATTTTAGTCCACAGAATTCAGCCACCTCAAGTCTCTGATCAAAGCAAAGTTAAGTGAATTAAGAAACTTTATATTAATTAATTATATGAAATAAAGTAACCATAAAGGTCACAATTTTAGAGAGAATGAAACCTTTGAGGCACATTGGGTTGGGAAGTTGTGAGAGGCCTTAGATGGAAACCTTGTGTTTGTGGGAATTCTTGTAGAAGCTAAAGCTGCATGAGTAGTGGCCATGACTAGATGCAACCAAGCTGAATTACAACTCTTTTGTGAGTGTTTATATGCAAAATGAAAATTATGGTTGATGAATGAGTGGTTAATATTTTTCTTTGTAGATTTTTCTCAAGTTGGTTGTGAAAAAGAAAATTATGGTTGCTGAATGAGTGGTGAATATGTTGTAAGAATATCTCTATAAGATAAGATAATGTTTTGACATCCATGTATTCATATCATTGGACTTCTTATTTTGAGCCACATAAATATCAATATAAATTATAAAATAATGAGTAAGGAGCGAAAGAGACGATGATGAGTGAGTTGAAAATAATTATTATTAGTTTGATTTGATTATTATTTTTAAAATCGATAACACTTAATCTTTAGATAATTACACACCGTGTTTAACCAACACCGATGAATTCACTTCTATATCGGTTGGCCTGTTTTTGGTCCAAAATTATCCATATGATCATTTCTCTTAAAAAATAGTATAATTATATGAAATGTGTTTGTAATTTTGAAATGTTAAAGCCAAGCTTTAAAAGATTAAAAAAAATATTCTTAAAAAAAGATTAAAAAATAACCAGTTATTTTATTCCCTAAGGATATGTGCCCATTTTGTATTTTGATAAAAAGAATTAAATAAATATCAAATTATAAAATTATAAGATGTGTATACAACAACAACAAAATTCATTAGAAGGCGTATATAGTATAGGTAAGACTCTCCCTTCTACTCAACCCTAGGTGTGACACCTACATTGTAGAATTACTTAAAAGGTAGTTGAGAACAAGGAATCAAGGATTACTCATTGGCCATGAAAGGATTGGGATAAAAGAAATACTCATATTTGTCTTATTGTATAGTGATATTATTGGTAATATGTGAAGGGACTATTGGACGTAGTCCAAAGTGGTATATGAGTGAATAAATGTAGATATCGTAATTCAACCGATTATGACTGAAGTGCAATTAGACACATTTTGATTGTCTAATTTAAATTGGACAATTTAAATTTTAAATTTAGATTTTAAATTTAAAAATAGTTAAAATATGACCTTTAAATTTAAACTGTCCAATCAACGTCATATGATTCATATGTGTTGACAACACGCACTCAACAATATCAAATCCAAATCCATAGATATTGTATATACATTAGTTATTCCTCTCTATATATATTTTTTTCATTTTTAGTTATGTATCATCTAACATAATCAACATTAAGTTAAATTTATTGGGTTAAAGTGTGAGTGATAAATTTAGATGGACTATATTACTATAAATAATTAAATATTGAATATATAAAAAAAATAATTTCCGTACTTAATGTTTTAAAATTTATGTGTGGTGTCTGATCTCTTGTTGATCTTGGAGAGCCTATAGTTGCTCCCCAATCTCCCCCATAAAATTGAGTTAATGAATTCTATGTAAATAAGCTTTACAATTTAAGTTTTGTCTTTGACCATGCTGTACTCCTTCGATAATAGACTTTGAAATTTTTAAACTTATACTTTAAAACTCTTTTCTCAAGAGTACCATTTGGGCACAACAAAAAGAAACGCTAAATAGTTTTATAACATAATTCAATCATTTTAATATAGGTCGACTCTATCTTGCTGCACTACGATATGTGACATGGAGCAACATTTGAGGTCTCCGCATTGTGGGTATATAGAAATACTTGGTGGTCATAACTCCAAATAATTATTTAGACAAAAAAAAATACAGATCTTTTAATCATTTTTAAAAATACAAATCATCTAGTTCTCTCTTCTTCCACCTTTTTCCTTTTATATGTGTGAGCCTAATGGTGTGTTAAGTCGTGTAACTACATAAAACATTCTCACGGGTATACTATTTTATTTAATTAAAAAATGGAGGATATTATAAACTGTTATAAATTGCAAAGATTAGTAAGCCTTTGATTCAAACTAACATCAAGACTGCACAGTGAACAGTGCTATTAGCTACATACAATACGACAAACACCATAAACAATGAATCCATAGTTATCATCTATTTCATGTTTGCTGTAAAAGTGACAACATCCTACATGGAGAATCCAAAGTGATATTGTTCACTGTCTAAGCAATTTAGCACTGATTATTAAAACGATACAATCCAGAAACGGTTTACTAATAGTTATTTCCATATTTTGTCACTAAAAAAGGAAAAGAAAAAATAAGTACTGATAGAAATAGAGCACAAGAAACCTCCAATTGAAATGACAAATTTACCTAGTAGAGGCTGCCATCAACTTTGTTTATTACTATGTGAAGAAATGGGAAGATATTACAAGAAATTCAAAATGGATTTTGTACCAACGATATTTCCAGTGAACAATGTAATGGCCAACATCACAGTAACAGTCTCATGTGGCAGCTTCAATTTCATCAGAGTTCACTGCTACCCCATTTGGGGTCTCCTCTGATCGAAGCTGAGAAGAAATTTCATCTATAGCAGCGTTCAATTGTTCAATCTTATTAGCCAGTACTTTCCGTGTTTTCTGCAAATCAAGCAAAGCAAAATTTGTAAGCCATTAAAGGTATACCCCCACTTAAAACCAACAAGTTGCAGCATGAAGAACAAGTGTAACATAAGGGCCTCCTCCTAGGACCAATCCCTTGCTTAGTATTAGGAATTTAGGACATCAATCCATATGTAAACTTTTTGCGACAGAATGGATGGTGAAAACTGGATGCCTCCAAGAAATTGATTCGAGCATAACAATCATTATATAAAATTGACAAACATGTGTAAGATAAAAAATTGATAAGAATTTTAAAAACTAATCCTCATCCAGGTCGGTTCATTTCCGATATATATACCCAATAGCAGTTACTGCTCGTCCAAGCAAAAGGAGACAGCACTCATTCAAGAAAGAAGGATGATATCAATAGAAAGCACTGCTCACCTCTAAAGCCTTTTCTTCATCGTATATAAACTTTGGCAGTTTTCTCATTAACTCCTTCCTGTCAGTTCCAGATATAGCATTGCTGATCTATGAAAGAGTTAAAGAGCAAATAATATTCAAGTTCAAGCAATAAGTAAGATCCTGGTTTGCAGCACATAATTTTTTAAAGAAAACTATAATGCACATCCTGTTATCTTAAAGATATGTAATGCCAATTGCCTATAAAAAAGAGGCATTAACAAATTAAATCTCCTTATATAGCAATATAAATGATGAGTTTTAAGGGTAAGACAAAAATATCTTCAATGCATCATGTTGAAGACCAAAAGGTATGTGACAGTACCAAACACTACCTGAGGTGCATAGACGCAGCCGAGTGTGCCAACGATTAATCCTCCCAAGATAAAGCCACCAACAAAGACACTAGCACTGCTGGGCCTTCCACCATCACTGTAGTGATTCAAATCAATAAAATATCTTCATAGTGTCCAATTTTCATAATCTAAAAATAATAAAGATAAACTATATTTCTCTCTGAGCTCCATCGATGTGGATCTATTGTGAGTTACTGGCATGACTAAAAGGGAAAATTGGCGCACAATAAAGAAACAGAGAACAATGATTATAGTATAAATAAAGAATCAGCAATTGAATTGAATGAATGTAGTTTGGTGCAGAGAGAGAAGAAAGAAGGTACGAACCTATATGTAGCTTGAACAAGTAGAGGCTTTGTGGATGAAGAAAGATGCATTATCCGGTGAGGGAAGGTTGGTGGTTTGATCTTGATATGAGAGTGGTTCATCTTGTTTATGGATGATGCTACCAATTACAGATATGAGTACGATTTTATATTATTTAAAAATAAAATGAAAGGGGATAAGGGTTTCAGTTTGAGGTATAAAAAAAATAGAATGATAAAGCAAAAGAGATTAGATTAGATTAGATTAGATTAGTTACCGGAATTGGTTAGAAGGAAAGAAGTTGAAAGAGAAGCAGTAGTCGACATGGTGATTTGATTTTAGTGTTGATGAATGAATTCGATGATATCAAAGGTAAAAAGAAAGAAAGAAGAGAAGAGAAGAGAAAGCTACCTAATAATTACAACTGCAATCAATTGTATCCAACTTCTTCTACACTACAAACCCGCCTTATGTATATTGTTTGTATCCAATCTCGGACATATCCACATTGGATATACCATTTTTAATTTTAAAGTTTAATTATTTATTGTGAATATATAATTTGATGAAATGAGATAATAATTATTTTAAAATATTATTTGGAAAAAGGAAAAAAAAATTATTAACTTTCTTAATATATGTGATACGAAACGGTGCTCTACTTTTTCAAGCAAACACACCAAAGTTCAAGTTAATATTTGAGTAATTATAATGAGATATTTATCACAATGAATTTTGTATTTTTCACTATTTCGTTTCATATAAAGGTTTAGGTCAAATTTGTATCAACCTATTGATTTCGAGGTGAATTTTACAGTTATCCTAAATATAAATTCAACTATTTTTTAATATGAGAATGAGTCGTTACGACTAATTTAAGGTGTTATATATAGTGAGTGTGTGATAGGATGATTTACCACAATCGAAGATAAACTTATTTCAAAACTGCATGTGTAAATAATTTTAAAATAACAACTTAAAAACTTAACAGAAGTATTATTTAACATTTTAATTTCCATTTTTAACCTCAATAATTACGTAACATTAACTAATTAGTAACTAAGAATAAAATTTAGTATATTGATAATTTAATTACTTTTACTATTTTTAATTATAGTTTTGTAACTAATTTGATGTCAATAACATATTGTTAGATTAACTTTCTCTCCATTTAAAAAAGAGCTCTATTTATGAGAGATATTGATGTGATTTTTTTCACAAAAAATAAAAATAAAAAGTAGATCACAACAATATTACAAAATTCTATTTGTGTTATCACTCTCCAAATAATAAAGTTCTCTATTTGTTTTGAGAGATCCTTTAACACACATTCATTCATTAATAGAAAAATGGTGTTTTGCCTTTGCAAAAAGATGTCGAAAAATGATGCTTTAATTTGTATCGTGACCACTTGTGCAAATCTAAATTTGCTTTGAAGTACTGGTTAACAAATTTAAAATAAACAAGTTTATCCAAATTATTGTCATTAATGTATTGAGTATTGTAATTTCTCATATAATTTACACTTTGAGTTAAGATTGTCGCCATTTTTCACCCTCTCTATTTTTTTAAGCACCATAGTTTTTGGAAATATAAGCATAATACTTACATTTGGTAGTTTTAAATATTTTTGACACACTTCAAAACACTTTAAAATTATAATAATAAAAAGGAGAAATTGAGAGACAAACTAGAGAAAATCTTAACTCTCATTTTTAATTTAGGTTGTTTATGGATTTGCTTAACAATTAACACAAATCATAAATAATTTAGTCTAGTGAATACTATAATTAAATTCTCTTCAAAATTGTGACTTAATAATGGACATAATATTTATTTGACGACAAATTAAAGAGAAAATATTAATGTTGCGTGAAAAATATAAAATGCCAATTAATATAACATTTTTTATTCCATTAATACAACTTTTACAATAGTTGTAAAAACATTGATATGATAAAGTGCGAGTCTAAACTCGAGATACTCTATTTTACTCTATATTTAATTTGTGCTTTTTAGAATTTTTTTTTCTTTCATTTTCTAAATTGACAAACAATTGGAGTAAAAAAAATTGAAAAATTAATGATATAAAATTCATCTATTTATGGATTCATTAATAATTGTATTTTTGACAAAATTAAACTTATCCCTCATAAGGACATAATCCCTATAAAATTAAGAGTTTTAAAATTTAGTTCTTGTATAAGTATTATTTAGTTGAACAAAAAAACTATGATTTTTAGTTTAATCCCTATTTTTATTAATAAAAAACATGATTTTATTCCCTATAAAAGTAAAAATAAAAATAAAAAAAATACTAAAATAGAGCAAAATTTATTTAAAGACTAAACTAAAAATTGTGATTTTATACAAAGAGATATTTTTTGTAAAAAGAAAAAGAAAAAAGAAATAGAGATTAAAAAACACATTTAATCACAATTTTAATATGAATGGACATTAACTATTGTATCTTAATCTTTTGCATTTTACATGGTGAAGGGATACAACAAATAAAATATAATATAATAGAAATACCAAAAATAGTGTGTATATCTATCTATTAAGAAGACAGTTTTTGAGTGACTATGACTACTTCTATCCTCAAGAAGATCGCACCACTACAACCATAAAATATAAATATCACAAAAAAATCAAACAAATTAAAAATTATAAACAAGAAATTATAAAGGATAAACCATGTTGGGAAAGAAAATGGTGTTCAATAGAATCAAGCACCCAACCTCAAGCTATTAAGGCACGTTAACCAAAAACAATGAAATATAGATGATCGTGGGAACTACAACAAGAAGTTTGCGACTGAAATATGGGAATTGAAAGAAGGTTGAAAAATATTGTTTCCCTCAAAAAATTGAAAGTAAAAAATTACAATTTTGTCCATTACTAAAAATTATTTTAAAATATATATATTTTGTCCAATCAGAAAATATGTGGACGGCTAACAAGATGAAGTAAATTATATATATCGAAAATACGACTCAATTGATATTTGTAATTATATTGATATGTTAAGAGTTCAAGTTCGAATCCATAATTGTTCACTTCTCTACACTTAAAACGTGTAAATCTAACCACTAAATTATTTGATAAAAAAAATGACTTATTCAAAACTTTAGTCCGGAGTACAAATTATTTAAGTATAATTATAATATATATATATAAAAACATTAATATTAAAATTATAAAATTTTAACACATTGTACTTCAAAAATTATATACATACTTTATTTATAATTGTTCTCCACGTCATTAATTTCATTATTATTATTATTTTTTTTTTATGAAAACACCAATTTCATATTTTGAAATTGTTGAATCAAAGAACCCTACACAAATCTTTTAACACCGACCACTCGATCAGCTTCAATCAAAGGAAGAGGTCATCACAGTGACTTTAACATGAAAAGAGGTTGTGTGGTGTGGTCCAGGAACAGAGATTACTTAGTGATTTTCGTATATGTTTTGTGCAGACAAAACGATGGGAGCAGAATAAGGAAAAATATGAATAGAAAGGAAAATTAAAGAGAAAAATGAAGACAATAAATGATGGTCCCTGCAGTACAATCAACAGAACACATTAAATTAAATCTCCCATTGCGTAATTTTCAAACATTATCTTATTTTTGAGTTTTGAAAAAACCGTTTAAAAATTAATTTATACCATCGAAAATATTATTAAGTTGAGTCGCATATTAGGTAGTTCTATTTAATACGTTACGTAACACATTCCAAATTGTGACTATCAATCACGAAGTCCATAAAACAGCTTAAATATATTGCACCGTATAAAATCGTTTCAATATGACAGTCAAATAATTTACACTCGTAAGGATACCACGATCGCTCAAAAGAAAGAAAAGAAGAAGAAAGAAATAAGAGAGAGAAGCAGAACTCTATTAAAATTAAATAAATAAATAATTTATTAATTTTTCATATAATAAAAAATAATAACACACCACTTTTCATATTACTCATATACTTAATTCTATATTTCCACCTTATAAATTATAAACACTAGTAGTATTTGTAATCACTACTATGTAGAACTTCGATATTTTTTAATTCACATAACTAATTCTAACTATCATCGTTTTCAACACTTTCAAAATCTTCCATTGTGATAGTGCCTAAATTTTCAGACTTACAATCTTAGCATTATTTATTTTTTCTATTTTAGAAACAAAAGGTAGAGTTTCATAGAAAATATTTATAACTTCCTATTTTTTAGAACAAATAATTAAGATAAATATTAAATTCTTTAAAATTGATTTAGTGAGATAGTTGATTACAGTATTAGTAGAAAACATATTTTATACACGGTGATCATAATTTGTAATTAATATTAACCATCTACATTTACTTTATAATACACTCTCAGCCATATTTATTGGCCAGTCCTCTATATTTTGTACACTGCCACTCCTCAATTTCTTTCTCATAATCATATATTTGTAAAAACATGACAATCTATGAGGCATGTATATCAACATTCCGAGAGAGAAGAAGAGAAAAGTGTGGCGGAAAACATATCTCATGGTCGTGTGCGAGAGAGAATAAGAGAAAATAGACCGGACGGTGACCAATGGTAACTAGAGAGAATTTTGATTTAGAGAAAAGTGTGAGTTGTAACGCAAGTAATTTATGATTTTATGTACCTTGAGTCTAAGATTAAAAAAAATGATTTTAAGACGATCAAAATGCAAAAAATATAGAATAGTAAATACAATTTTTGAAATTTCAATATGTGCATTTACTATCTCATCCAAATGCTATTAATACATGCATATGTGTTTATCTTTAAATATTTGAATTGTTCGTTGAACACAAAAATATTTGAATTATTTAATATAGGAATTTTATGTAAAGGAGTACCTCAATGAACTTACTATTAACCATCATTCATAAATTTTGATAATTAAATTACCATAATAGGGTGTCCACGCAAATTGTTTTTATTGATTTGATAAAAAAAAATAGTGGCACTAACTTAACGTTGAAGTGACATCTACTCCCCAACCTTTTCAAGATTTGGATTAAGAATAATGCTAATGTAAGGAGTTAGATTTTATTTTTTTAAGAATTTTATTTTTATGCAGAGTCAATATAAAAGAATTTGACATATACTATGAAACTCTTTTCTCAAACAAAAACTGTAATTGTGTGATTATATGCATTTAAAAAAATTGTGATGGTTGTTTCTAAATTTGAATTAGGTGCAGTCACATTGTCCATAGTCACACAATTTTGATCGTCTAATTAACATTAAATATGATTTAAAGATACATTTTAATTATTTTAAATAAAAATTTTGATAATAAAATCTGAACGGTTGAATCTCAATCATCCAACAATCAAAATCACATGAATGCATACATTAACAAAGGCTATGAGTGCACACAATTCAAATCCCTCGTTTTCTCCGTTACTCCGCTGCACCACATAAAATAACAGCGTACAATAGTCCATAAACAAAAGTATCGATATATTTACAAAAAAATCCACACGACGAATTGATACCCCTAATTTGTCTGTTTTGGATATCCAGCTTTTATATAAATACTAAATTGAATAATACGACTCATCTTATGGTTGTTGAATTTGTCAAATTGAACAAATCAATTGAGCGAAGAACACACTTGCCGTTTTCGCAATTAGCCCATCCGTTTCTAAGAAAAAGACTCTTTGTAATCCAAATTTAGGTAAAAAAATAAAATAATTTGACTACGACTCGTTTTATTCAGAATTAAAACTTAAA
Source organism: Cicer cuneatum (assembly GCA_037974295.1). Lineage (NCBI taxonomy): Eukaryota > Viridiplantae > Streptophyta > Magnoliopsida > Fabales > Fabaceae > Cicer > Cicer cuneatum. Next base: position 79,294,264 of record JBBPBO010000004.1, read on the forward strand.
GTTTTTCTAAATAATTTATCTTTTAATTAAAGTTTTTATTTATAATAAAAAACGATTTTAATTTTTTGGCTTTAAATATAATTAAAATTCATCAAATTCAACTCTATTTAATATAATTTTTCTAAACATATCTCTTATTAATTCATATATTTTCTAAAATTAGCATATAGTTAAAAAAAAGAGAGGATAAATATACAAGTTCAATACAAATTTAATTTAATAATTATTATAATAGTAAAAGATACTTTAATTTAGTAAATATAATAAAAGAAACAAAAACCTCTACTTATAAATAAAATAAAACCGGATAAAATATGCCTAACAAGTTTTTTTTTTAATTGTGTCATTACTTTAGAAAAAAAGTATTATTACTTTCATTAACTAATGCACATAAAGAATCAGTGAAATAAATCTAAAATTAATATTCTTATATTCTTGTCGACCGCGGTGTCTCCTATGGTCTTCACTTTATGCCATCAAGAATCGTATTGAGGACTCATTAAAATGTTACTAGTATGCATAATTTAAATTTGATTTTTAAAAATTTAAAATTAAATATAAATATAAATATAACAAAACCATATACAAGTATAAAACGATAAAAACCATATACAAGCAAATCTTCCCAAAAGGCCGGCTTAAACATCATTATTATATGTTCACTCATTTGTCTTGTTTTCTTTTTTTCTTCTAGACCCAAATTATGTCTTGTTTTCTAAAGAGGTACAACAATACGTTAAAATTAGAAAGCATATGGAAAAACATCGTTCTCTCTAACATCATATATTATCAATTATTAGAGTATGCAAGGTAAGCTTAACCACATTAATATATTAATGTAAAGTATAGACTATAGGTTAGCTAGAAAAACGTACACATTAATTTTACTTTGAAAGAAGAAAGCAAAAAAAATGGCTGGAGCAGCTCTAGGAGAAAGAACATTGAAGGAAACACCAACATGGGCTGTGGCTGCCGTTTGTGCAGTGTTCGTCATCATCTCTGTATTAATTGAATATGGAATCCATTCACTTGAAAAGGTAACTATATACTAGTATTAAAAAGTTCAATAATAATAATAATATTGATTAATTCATCTTTTGATTTTGATTAACTTTCAACTAAACACACAAAATAAGGGATTTGGATTGCATGCAATCAAAACTGCATGAAGTCGGCACATTTGTAGTTGTCTAATCTTAATCATATGACTGTAGATGTGTCGACTGCAAGTCACGTGCAGTTTTGATAGTATGCAGTTAAGATTTCAAAATCAGTGCCTACATTAGTATTTAATTTATAATTTTTCATATGATAGTGGTTTCACAAAAAACACAAGAAGGCCATGAGTGAAGCCTTGGAGAAAATCAAAGCAGGTAATTAAATAAAATTGGAGTTGGACTTCAATTTGATTTGTCTATAACCCCTGAAATGAAATAATGAATTAATATGATGTAGTAATTTTGTTAAATTTGCAGAATTAATGCTATTAGGATTCTTATCCTTGTTACTTACTTTTGGTACAAAATATATTGCAAAGATATGCATCCCAGTGAAGTTAGGTGATAGCATGCTTCCATGTAAGAAAGTGGAAGTGGAAGAAGATGCAAAAGATGATAGGAGGAGGTTACTTTCTTTTGATGATCATAATTTGGTATGGCGGAGAGGTTTGGCAGCTGCAGCTGGTGGTGATGACTATTGCTCAAAAAAAGTGAGCAAGATTAATATAATTTATATTTAATTTCTGACACTATTCAATCCTCATCACTCATATATGCATATAAATTATAATAAATCTGTGTTTGTGGAAATGAAATCAGAATCAGGTGCCTTTAATATCTCAATCAGGAGTGCACCAATTGCATATATTTATATTCATGCTCGCAGTTTTTCACATTTTCTACAGTGTCATGACTATGGTACTAGCCCGAGCAAAAGTGAGTTTCGCCAAATATAATATGATTTTGTTCTGTTTTTTTTAATTTTATTTATCGATACAATAAGAATGAAAATGACTTTGGTGAACAGATGCAGAAATGGAAAGCTTGGGAAATGGAAACTTCCTCTGTGGAGTACCAATTTACACATGGTAATTATATATTTTTCTGTTGTTAAATCTTGTTGCTGGAATATATAATATGTTAATTTTACAAAAAAATGCATTTTCTATTTGATGCAGATCCTGCTAGGTTCAGATTTGCGCATCAAACTACATTTGTTAAGCGTCACTCAGGCTGGTCTAGGAAGCCAGGAATACGATGGATAGTGAGTTGCATACATTAAATTGTTCCTCAATTTCATTTTTAAAGCTTATTAATTAATAATCTCTTTTTATGTAAGGTGGCATTCTTTAGACAATTCTTTGCGTCTGTGAGTAAGGTGGATTACATGACTATGCGGCATGGATTTATTAACGTGAGTGCCAAATCTTATATATATATAAATAAATGTTATGTTACCCTTTTTATTAATTGAGCTTTTGATGGAACAAATGCAGGCACATTTTGCTCCAGATAGTAAATTTGACTTCCATAAATACATCAAAAGATCAATGGAGGACGATTTTAAAGTGGTTGTGGGTATAAGGTATTTTAATGGATATAAATTTACTCTTCAATCCTTATTCTTTGCAACTTTCTTATCTCGTTACTTTGTGTTTTGCAGTATTCCATTATGGGCATTTGCGATTATCTTTCTGCTTATGAATGTTTACAGTAAGTAATTCCTCTCTTTAGGATGTAATTTGAGTTTTTCTCAATATTATTATATTATATGTGTAGTTGTTTACTATTAAATTACTTCATTTTTACAGAGTGGTACACACTCACTTGGTTGTCATTGGCGCCGCTAGTGGTAATTAAGTAATTTCATATATATAAATGAAAAATATAATAGTTGGTCCATGAATATGAATATGATTATGATTAAACTGTGTGCAATAATCGTATTGGCAATTTACAGATACTTCTATTAGTGGGGACTAAACTTGAACTCATAATAATGGAAATGGCCCAAGAAATCCAAGATCGAACTACAATTGTAAGAGGTGTACCCGTTGTAGAGCCCAACAACAAGTATTTTTGGTTTAATCGACCCCATTGGATCATCTTCTTGATTCATTTTACCTTATTCCAGGTTATATATATAATTTAATATATCATTTCTTGTTATATAATATATATATAATATAATAACATAACTTATTCAAAATATTTATTTTGGCAGAATGCTTTCCAAATAGCCTATTTCTTGTGGACGTGGGTAAGTAGCTAGCTAGCTTATATTATAATCGATTTTATTTTTGGCTTTATTAATTGAGAGGATTTGTATTCACACAATTAATATTATTGAAAATGCAGTATGAGTTTACAATCACATCTTGCTTCCATGAAAACTTGCCACTAATAGTGATAAGGATTGTCCTTGGGCTAGCCTCACAAGTCCTATGCAGCTATATCACGTTTCCTCTCTATGCACTAGTGACACAGGTACACTATTTCAAATTAACCACACCATCAAAATGAAAAGAAAAAAATTTATAAATTTTATCAAATTAATTGACGCGTTCTTTAACAAATAAAGAGGCTTACATGTATGTTAAATTTGTAGATGGGATCTCACATGAAGAGAGGAATATTTGAGGAGCAAACAACAAAAGCACTTAAAAAATGGCAAAAGAGTGCAAGAGATAAGAGAAAGTTAAGGAAAGCAGGAGGGTCAATAGAAGTTCCTTCAGTGAGTGGAGAAACAACACCAAGCCAAGGAACATCACCTATGCACTTGCTTCACAAATTCAAACCTAGTAGCCACACAGACACAGATAGTGTTCTCTATTCTCCAAGATCATACCAATCTGATCAAACTGACTTTTCAGACACAGAGGGATCTACACACCAATTGAATTTGAATCAAATCATGTCACAACCACAACACAATCCACCAGGGAATCAATTAACTCATAATATTGATTTTTCCTTTGATAAGCCTTAACCTTAACCTTAATTAAGGATAGACTATTTTTACCAACTTGTGGCTTCAACTCAAACACAATTAAGATTAATGTTGTGTTGAGAGTTTAATATATATGTTAAAAAGAATATGTTGTTAGTATTAATCATAAAGTATAATAAAATTAGTTTTATGGATAGAGTCACAAAATTAATATAGATTAATTGAAAATTCAGCCAAATATCTCATTATTCTACAGTTATTTTTGTCCAGTTTAAAATGTGATTTTTGAAATTTCTTATTTAAATAGTTTAATAAATTTTAGGCTTTTTAGAGAGTCAAAATGAACTTTCTCCTAAGAGACATCTTTTGCTATTGAGATTTCTTATTCCAGATGATGGACAACTTTGAAAAAATGGACATATTGAAAAATTTAAAGAATACAAGAATATAATGGGAAAACTCTAAAATTGAAGAAAAATTTATGGTCGTTATTTAATGATAATTAAAGAATAATATCATGTAAATTTTGTTTACAGCACATATACTCAACATATCACTTACGAGGAAAATAGATAGAGAAAATAACTTGATATGTTGATCATGTGATAGAAAGAGAGATAGAGAAAAAATAAAGTATTGAAATAATTGGAACGGATATTTAGAATTTGGGTGCCTTGGACGAATCCAAAATATTGTCTCTATAAAAAAATTCCAAAGCTTTTATAATTATTTAAATATTATTCTCTTTGCATTTTTTGTTGTGATATCATTTATAATCAAGGTTCTTAAAGACATCAAATTCAATTGTAATTTAATCTTTCATTATGACATAGTAGACTACAAATAAAATTTTAACAATTTTAATTTGGAACAACTTCTTTCTTTTTGCACTTGCAACATTAATATGAATAGTTAATATTGAGTGCGTTTGTTTGAAGTTAAATAAAAATGATATTTAGTATAGAAAATTTAGAAATTATTTTTTAAAAATTTATTTAAAAATGATTTTTTGATTTCCGTATGTTTACTATCATAAAAATGATTTTTTTTAAAAATGATTTTTAAATCTATTTGTATACAATTTTACAAAAGTGATTTTTTAAATTACAAAATTACCATAAAATATATGACTTTTTTACATACATTAATCTATCTATTTCTCTCTGTCACGTCTCTCTATTTTTCAAATGAGTGTGGTCATAAATATTATTAGTTCTCTTTTAAAACTTCTAAGTAATATTCTTCCACCTTTCTTTATTGAAGTGAATGTCTAATATATTATTGGCATCTATTTCTTTTATGCAATATTTTAGAAATGGTTTGATTTTACTCTCATCCCATCTTACAGCAATTCTTGCATCACTCTCGTAACTTTTGACATCTTTTTTAGTAGTCATTCTAGTTGATGAAAACCTGAGTGCGTGAAGGAGAAAAACACAACTAATAAATTGATGGAGAAAGCCCTAGTAAAAATTGATGGAGGGCAATTTCAAATTTTCTATAAAGGATAAAGTAATTACATCATTTTGTGTCACTAGTGATTTTTTTAAAAAAATCTAAAACAAAACACCATTCAAACAATAAAAAATAAATTTTACTTTAAAAAAATAAATTTTTTTTCATAAAAAATATGAAACAAACACGTCCATTATTTCATAAGATATATATGCATTAGAAAAACAATTAAAAATATTTAAATAACACATTAACATATAGCTTAATGTTTATTCATATGTTAAAATTTCTCTAATAACTTGATTTGAAGTCAGCTGTAAGATTTTCTTTTTCCATCACCTAATTATACCTTTTACCATCTCTATAGCTAGTTAAACGTTTCAAAATGTGATTTGTAAATTTTAATATATGAGTGTTTAATTATCTATATTAAAATTATAGTTTTAGTACCCTACAATTAGACTATTCAACTGCTAAAATTATAGATACAATTATTTGATTTTATTCTTTAAATTTATTAAATTACATGGATTTATTTAACTTGTATTATTTATAATTCTTTCAATAACTCTTGTAATAATTTAAATAATATAAAATTTTATTTTAATATTTATATATAGTATTTAAAAATAAAATATTTTTTTATATTTCTCAAAAACTGAAGTCTTAAGCCGCCCCTAGAAATGAGGAAGGAAAGTTATAACAAACGTCACTACTTTTATTATATTTAAAAAAAAAAAAACTCTTGTTATTTCAATCACTATCGTGTTATAAATATTATTAAAATTTTAGTAAAAAAAGCAATCATTATTAAAACACTGATTTGGCATATCATTGATCTTTAATGCTAGAACAAAATATCTATATTCTAAAAACCAAATCGTTACAACAATCCAATTAAACAATTAAACCAAGTCAAAATGTTTATAGTTTAATAAGAACCCAAACAAACTGTATTTAAGGTTCGGCACACCGGTTTATTATTTCCAAACCAAAACTAAAAACCGAATCGTCATAATCATTATTAATTGATATTAAGACCATTAAAACAAACAAAACTGAATATCAAACTGTTTAAAGAATCAAAGAAATTGAATCGTATCAAACTAAAATGGAATAATTCTGTTAATTAAATTTATTATAGTTTGTTTCCACGGTCGAATTCAATTTTTTCATATTTTCTTACTGTTCTAAAGATGAAAGATGAAAAAATCAATAAAGTGATCAATAGTTGTAGAAACACTTGAAGTATATTTTTATTTTCTTGCATGATTTTAAATTTAAATTAATTATGAAATCATTAAAATGTTTAATAAATAATTAATTTGAATTTTTTATTAAATATTATAACAATTCAGATTAATTTAAATTTTTTAATAAATAAAATGACAATATATTATGTTTTTATGGACTAAATGACGGTTTACTTTAACATATTTTAACAAGTTGTGTAAAAAAACATTTTTCAGTATCTTACTAGTACTGATTTTATGTTGTCACTGAACTATCAATATGAAAGGAACATAAAAAGAAATTGATCGAACAGGAAAATGGTTATTGAGAGATTCCAAATCATTGTGTTTTAAAGTGAGAACGTCTTTTTCGTCAAAAAATAAAGTGAAGAGGACGTCTTTATCTATTAAATTGAAAAAAAGAAAAGGTTAGGCCGGCACATTAATTAATAGCAAAAATTAAGGAAAAATACACATATTTCAACATATTTGTATTTATTAATTAAAATGTATAAGTCTTATTAAATTATATGAATCTCATTTAAATTTATTAAAATTCATATAAATTTAAATAATAAAAATAAATATATTAAAAAATACGTGTCGAATAACGTATTTTTAGTATTTTTAGTGTTATTTGAAGTTAATTTTTTATTTATTTTTTAAAGTAGATGATTAAGGTATTCCTTTTTTTTATAGTTGGCAAATGATTAACGTAATCATGGAGAGCTTGTCAGCATTTCACCGACTGTAATAAAGTCTGATTTTAAATTGCGTTTTTCTTACTATAATAAAGTCAACAAAACATAAATGCCTTTATTGCTCACTTGATCTCATATTTTGTGTGTCAATTAAAATATTTATTCGTGTCAAAATTAATATTACTATTTAGTATTTTATAATCGCACTACAATTTTGTTAATTCATCATAAAATTAATATTTATTATTTTATAATATTAATGCAACATTTTATATTTTTTCAATGTTATCTTTAATTATTATATTAGTTGCAATTGCAAGTATTTTGTGGATATATGAAATTATACAAATATTTTAGTATTTTGTTTTTTATAATACAATTTTTTCTATTTATAAAAATGATTATAAATACTACCATAAATTATACACTTGAAAAGTTTTAAGTTTAAATTCAGAATAAAATGATCAATTTAACGATATCAATATTTATTGATTTAAGAACGATAATATAGATATTTTAGATTGACATAAAATAGTAGTATTATATTATTTTCACTGAAATTTGATATAATTAATTATTTGTTAAGAAGTGTGTATATTATGAATGAAAAACATGGTATGAAATAGAAATAATATTAACTTTTAGAAACGAAAATTACAAAATAAAATTCATGTTAAATGTATTATTATTTTTTTTGACAATATGCATTTTTAATTATATATTCATTCACTTACAATAATTTTTTATACTATCCCTTTTTACGGTAAAACTTTACTAAAATAAATTAATAATTACTTAACTGGGGTTAAAAAAATGCTAATTGTTAGAGGTTTGTGTTATGATATAAATATTTTTTATTCAAGACAGCAAATTCAACTATAATTAACTTATACAATTATCGGGTTCGAACTAAGATAAGCCGTTCAACCTAATAATATAATTATTTACTAGTTCAGTTAAGGCTTAAGGACTATAATATAAATATTTTATAATCCTTAAATATATATTATACTCTATTTAGTCATTATTATAAGAAAAAAAGTAACTTCAAATATTGATTACTATTATAAGTAAAAATTTAATTAAATTTAACTTATTTAATGTTAGTATTCGTAATATAACTTTATTTTAATAAAAAAAACATATTATCGGTAGTTAAATGTTTGACATTTAAAAAGGCAATTTAGTAAATATCCATTATATTTTATATAAAATTTAGAAAATTAATTACACTTAACTAATTTTTAAATAACTGTAAAATTAGTTATCTGTGTTTATTATAGTGACAAAAATAAGTATTTTAATTAATTGTTTTTTGATATTTTTGTTTAAATATTTTAATTATAATAACTATGTTCTTTTAAATTCTAAAAATAATTTTTTGAAAACCAAAAACACAAATTATTAAATATGAATAATAAAAAATAAATTTATAAAACCTTGATTAAAAATATATTTAAACATTTAGAACTCGTTTGTTGGGCATCATATGATAAATACATGATATGATATAAATCTAAATAAATATATGATAGAACAATAATAAAATAAATATTATCATATCGTGTGTTTGATACATACATAATAATTAACCGGACAATAATATTTTATTTTGTCATATATTTGATACATATCTCATGGTGACATAATATAATAATGTGTATTGTATTCAAATAACAAAATTAACATTGTGAAGAATTAGGTATTAGTTTTTTAAAATTAACTTATTATATTTTAAATATTATACATTAATAGAAAAATACTAAAAATTAAGTAAATAACGAAATAATTTTATATTTAAAATTATTTATTGATCCTATTAAATAAACAATTTAATTTAAAAAAAATTATGAGTAAGCAAATAATTTTATTTTATTTTTTAGAATATAAATAAATAATATATATATATATATATTATATGTAAATGAAAAATACCTTTGTAAACAAACTATATTTATTTTAAAATTTTAATTAATTTTTATATTTTTATAAGTTTGATTACCAATTTATTAAATTATATAAAAGACAAAATTATCATTGTGATAAAATCATAAACATTTTTTTAAATTAAGGTTTAATTGTAGTTTTGGTCTCTATATTATTACCGATTCACGAAATTGATCTCTCTATTTTAAAAGTCGACAGTTTTAGACACTCCCTCCGATTTTTAAACTAATAAAATGACAATTTGACATATTTTAAATGACATAATATACAATTATATGATATATGATCATTCAGTTGCATTAATTAAGAGTGGTGAATGTAGTGTATTATATATTGCATAACAATTAATTATATGTATCATTAATTTAATTAAAAATATGAAAAATTTATGAAGTTGAAAGTTAAGTTTTTAAAGCATTTTATTTTAATTTCATTGATATTAATCATTTTATATTATCGTACCACATGTCATGTTATTTAAATCATATCACGTTATATTTTTTAGTTAAAAAATAAAAGGGAATGAACAAAACTGTCAACTTTTAAAATATGAAGAACAATTTTGTGAATTGTTAAAAATAATGGCACTAAAAGTGCAATAAGCCTTAAAGTAATTATTAATATTTAATTTTTAAGTTTAACATCAAATTCTATTAATTATTTTACTGTATTTCAATAAATTGAAATATAATAAAATATAAATATAAAAGCAATTTGTAAAATATAATCTAAAATATAAAAAATAAAAATCTAATTAAATATAAATATAAAAATAATTAATAGAACTTGATATTAAACTTAAAAATGAAATATTAATAATTAATTTAAAAAATATTTATGATTTTATGTAGTTTTATCTTTTTATATAATTTAATAAATTAGTATTCAAAATTATAAAAATATGAAAATTAATTAAAATTTGAAAATAAATAAATATAATTTGTTTACAGAAATATTTTGCCATTTACATATAATATATATATATATATATATCATATATTTATTTATATTCTAACAAATAAAATAGAATTATTTGGTTACTTGTGGTATTTTTTTAAAATTAAATTGTTTATTTAGTAGTGTCAATAGAAATTTTTAAATATAAATTATTTTATTATTTAATTAATTTTTAATAATTTTTATTAATTATAATATTTAAAATTTAATAAATCCATTTAAAAAAATTAATATGTAATATTTTGTTATTTAAATATAACATATATTATTATATCATGCAACAATATATATGATAAAATAAAATATTATTATTTTATAAGTTATCAATTGTATATAATATGTATCCTTATGTATCATCATATCAAACCGATTCCAAAAATTCCAAAAGTCTTATGTAAGTTCAGTACAAAATCAGTTTGGTACAAATTTTAGTAGAAAAAAAACTTTGTAAGTGGTTGATGATGTATGTAAGTGTTGTAAATTATGTTGATACTAAGTATAAAGTACAGTTCTTTTTTTTGTTGGGACCATAGTTGAGATTAAAACTATTTTGAATTTGTAAAATCATTAATTAATACATTATCCTTAATTCTGTAAAAAAAATAGATTTTCTTCTTAATATGGTGAAAAAATGCCGTTGACTACACCAAAAGGCATTTTAATATTTTGAAAATATAAATCCAAATATTCCTTTTTTCTATTTTATTTTTCATTTCTTTATTTTATTTTGTAAATCATGGAAGAAATTTATTCTTTATGTAGTACTAGTATCTTTCAGTTTTTTTTTTGCTGAATATGCATTTATCAATTTTTTTTTTTTGGATACCTGCATCTATCAATATTCAATAGTGCTTTAATTTGGGATTTATTATGAATTTTGAATACCATTAAATGAACTTTTAAATAAAAATAAAAAGAAGAAGGTGTCTAGTGTTTACCAAATGAGAACTTGATTTCCCACTTACATATTTTATGCGAAATAATATGCATCCTACATCGAGAATTGAGAATAATAATAAATACATTTAAAATGAATGAATTACCATAAACCAAAAAAATAAAATAAAATGAATGAATTAAGATGAATGAATTTATACATAGTTTAATAGAGTAAGTGGCCTTACACTCTCTTTGTATACATTTTTCACATCACTCAGAAGCTTCTTCTCTCTCTCTCACACACACACAGAGTTGAATTTGACTCTTCAAAGTAGAAACCCTAACCTAATAATCATTTCAGGATCAATTCAAATCCGTTACTGCATTCTACTACCATTTCTCGGAGTTATCTCTTTCAGTTGTGAAAGTTGAAGCAAATGCAAAAAATTTGTGCGGAAAAATAAATGGTTTTGATTTGTTAAGTCCGTTATAATGGGTAGGCATCATGGATGGGAACTTCCTTTTCACACTTTTCAGGTACATACATTCTTCACTCTCACTCTAATTTCAATGCCGTCATTCTTTTTTTTCTTCTTCACTTTCACATGTCATTTTCTTTCTTTCATTTTTTTCCCTTTTGACTTTTTTTCGTTTAAAAATGCCCTCATAATTTTCTTAATTCTGCTTCTTATTACTTTTTTGATGAACGTGCTTTTCAACTCAAATAATCATTTACAAAAGTTTTTTTGTTTTCCATTTATATTTGTTACTTTTTAACTGTTTAACATTATTGCGCTTTTACATTTCAGTTTATGAATTTAGTGTTATCATATGAATATAGGATCCTGATTTTTGGTCAACATGTTGATTGAAATTCATCACTTTAGTCATTATGGTGTTCTAGAATGGAAGAGTTATGTTTTCACATTTGAATTTGGAATGTTACTGGCAATTGATATACATTGCTTGTGATTTGTGTACAGGTTGTAGCTATAACAGTTTATTTTTTGTTATGCATTGCTTATTACGCCTTCTTTGCTCCTTTTCTTGGAAAGGAAATCTATGAATATGTGGCTTTTGGTGTTTACTCTGTACTGGTAAGTAACAATTTGGAAGGTTCATTTCAAAATATGGAGTAAAGTATTATTATTATTATTATTATTTTTTCATTTACTTGTTCCTAAATTTTGAACCGCAGGCACTCTCTGTATTTGTCCTCTATGTTCGCTGCACTGCCATTGACCCCGCTGATCTGGGAGTGAGGTTTGATTGTGACCAAACATCCGAGAATAGATCAAAACATGATGAAGAGTTGGCAGGTTGGAATTTTAAAGCTACTGTCATCTATTGATAGGATTGTCTTACTCTAGGTTTACTCTTCATACCAGATTTACTCCATGGTGCATCGAAACCATCTGTGGTTTTTCCCAGGAGTATAGTAATTAGTATGCTGCTATTTAATCAGGGTTGCTAAATTACCAATGGAATTAAAATAACTGCAATTGAATTAGTTATACAGTAGTGACTTTGTTGACTAGTTATGTAACTGGCTTCACAACAAAATCTAAAACAGTCACATCAGATTTAGCTGTGTCTCTATTGTTGTTTTGATACATCCATGACATGGTTTACATTCTTTTTGTTATATGGTTACCATGTTTGTTGCCTCTTGTATAGCATATACATACTGATTGTTTTGAATTTGACTGGTTTGATGGTGGTACTTTTTTGTATATATTAGTATATAATGGCAACTACTAATGATTTCTAATGACTATGATAGCAAATATCTGTGCTGTTTGATGAATTGTCGTGCTATTTGGATCTCCTATTGCAGAACCCAGCAAGATAGGGCTCAAGGATGAAGGACCGTCTGATCGGCATGATTCAAATGGTTGCTCCAAACTTGGATGTTGCTTGTGTAGTTTCCTTGCAAGGGAAGATTGCCGCAGCGATGAAGATTCTATTCTACAACAAGAATCCGGAGAGGAGGAGGCTTTGTTCTGTACTTTATGCAAAGCTGAGGTTGGCTCATTTACTGTAATAACCTTATTTTGTTCTCCCAATAAAGACAATTCTAGAAAAGTAAGAAATTAATATAAGCAAGAAAAAAATATAGATGAGGTTTCAAGAGTGCAACTAAGTTTGCTTATGTTTGTAACTTCAGATGCATAAAAAATTCAGTCTTCTGAAACTGCCATATATATTGGCAAATCCAATAATATTGTCATAGTATCATAGACACTGCTTTCTTGATGACTCATTATAGTTCAATTCTACACAATCAGCCCTTATAACAAACATTAAGTGCCATTTTCTTTTGGATTGTTCTTGTATGCCACATTATCGCTTTTATATTGCTTTCTCTATATTTGAATATATCTAATTGTGGAGTTTTTTTTCCCATTTACTTGCCTCTCTAGAACATGGAAATCCCATGATGCATTATTTATTTAGTATTACATCTTGTTTGATGTGTTTTGCAGGTTAGGAAGTTCAGTAAGCATTGTAGAAGTTGTGACAAATGTGTTGATGGATTCGATCACCATTGCCGGGTAAGTTTTGTTTGAACCCCGTCCCAATATTGCATGCCCTAGTCTCAGGTCTAGTGGTCTGTTGTCATACTAATAAAAAAGGTCATGCCAACCTTCCAAAAGCTCACTTGACACTTACTTTCATTTCTTGGGGTGTGGTTCCCCTCTCTTCAAAGGCTGTGTTTGTTTAATTGTCTGATAAGTAATCTTAGTCAGTTTGTTAGTTGGAGAGTCAGTTAACAAAAGTAAGGCATTTTGCCTATAAATAGGATGGAAGATATTGGGTGGCTATCTCGTATATTGTATAGACTTAGGGCCATTTTGGTTTTACGATAGTCCAGAGTCTCCTAAATATTTCTGTCAACTCAATTATAATCCAGGAATTTTTCCCTATTTTATGTAATAATAACAATTGGTATTTACCGTTGTCTCCAACGTTTTGTAGTTGCATTGTAGACTCTGGATTATGTTAATGAAAATTACCCCAAAGTAAACTGTATTGGGTAGATGCTTGAGGCTTGAGAACTGAGATGCTGTGTGAATTTGTACGCTTGTTTATTAGTGTTCCTTGGCTTTTAGATTCTTGGAAAAATAATTATCATTTACTTTGTTATTTTGTTCAGTGGTTGAACAATTGCGTTGGAAGGAAGAATTACATCACATTTGTGTGCCTAATGGCAGTGAGCCTGGTTTGGGTAAGTTACATAAAAATGCATATCAGCTTATCCTAAATCTAGTTTCTCCCCCTCTCCTTTCTATTCTTCAGTTTAACGTTGAAAGAACCTTTTGATAATATGACTTTGTAATTTTCTTACTATGTCACAGCTTTTAGTTGAATGCGGAGTTGGGATTACTGTGCTTGTCAGATGCTTTGCTGATAAGAAGCATACAGAGAATCTGATAGAAGAAAAGCTCGGAGCTGGATTTTCTCGAGTCCCATTTGCTACAATAGTGGTACATTTGCTCTCCTTCTCAGAGTTTTATCTTCCATCTCAAAAAAGATAATTTGTAAAATCATCTTATTATGCAACTTATTATGTGTAATAATTTGTGTTTTCTGCCATACATTATAAACATTCAACTGAATCTCATACAAATTTGTTCTATCATTAGTGATCTGGACTAGAATATTTATCTGCTGTGTTTGATGGTAGTTATTCAACATACTTTTTAATTACCCATGATCCAATCTTTGAACATCATTGACTAGTTGAGTTGTTATCTGTTACTAAACTGGAAACTTTTTCATACAATATTTTTTCCCGATTTTCACTTCTTCATCAAAATACGAATTGTTAAAAGATTGAATATAGAAGTTTTCTATGTTTTATGCAATTTTCAATCCTTTAACAGGCCATATGCACAGCAGTTTCTTTCCTTGCGACTATACCTCTGGGAGAATTGTTCTTTTTTCATATGATCCTGATTCGAAAGGTACGATCATGATCCTTTCCTCCTAATTACATGAACATACTCTAAGCTTCATTTTCTCTTACAGGGAATTACTACATATGAATATGTTGTTGCCATGAGAACTCTGAGTGAACCACCTGGTCCTTCAGTTGACGCGGGTGAGCAGCAGAGTCTACCTCCGTCTCCTACTAGTTCAGCTGTCACTGCAATTAGCGGAAGAAGCTCTGTCGGAATGAGTTTGCAATACAAAGGTGCCTGGTGTACACCTCCAAGAATCTTTATGGATCATCAGGTACTGCCATCTTTGTACAATTGCTTGAATTATATGACTAGGAGCTTTGTTTTAAGAAGTATTGCCTATCTATTATTGCGATGAGCGATAATAAAGGAGAATTGAGTAGAACAATACGATGCGCAAAACACAATAGCATCATCACTCTTAATAATAGGAAGTTACTCTCATCTTTTGGACAACATGCACTTCATTTTTGGTTGTGTACAAGGCTAAATGGATTAGTTATGATTTTTATTGGTTAATGGAAATAAAATACTGGTAAAGTTAAAAGTGCCTAACAGTTTAGAGTAGACATGACAGTAGTGCATTAATTAAATGCTTGCCCAATAAGAATAGCATAGTTTTTATTGAATGTTAATGAAGTGTCTGGACTTGGATAAACAGGATGAAATTATACCACATTTGGAGCCAGGTCGCCTACCATCTACTGTAGATCCAGATGCAATACAACTACCTGACAAAGGAAAAAATTTGAATCACCGCCCTGTGCGAATAAGTGCATGGAAACTTGCAAAACTAGATTCCAATGAGGCTGCTAAGGCATTAGCTAAAGCTAGAGCATCATCATCTGTGCTTCGACCAATTAGCTCTCGGTCTCATGCATACGATGTTGACCATTTATCCAGTAGCAATGTGAGTGGAAGAAGCAGTCCAATTAGCAACCAAGGATTTCATAACAAATATGATCCATCAGGGACATCGAAGTTATCTCCTTCCAAGAGCTCATACCCTCCCAGTCAAGCAAGCAAGGAAGATATAGATGCATGTCACCACAGTATGAGTAACTTTAGCAGTCCACAAGTCTCCAACTTAACTCCTTCGCCAATGCAGCGGCCAGGTTTTAACAGAGACCATTTCAACCCTATGTTTCAGCAACCATCTGCAAATCAGTCTCCTTCATCAGCTAAAGCAAGCGAAGGGAATGTAAACCCAGTTCATGAAATTGGTCCACGTGTGCCAATGAGAGGTAACAGCTTAGCTGTTTCAGAGGATAAAAAATCATCAGTGTTTTGGGATCCAGCAGCTGGTCGCTTTGTCCCTTTCTCGTCTAGTGGTCAAGGCAGTTCTCAGATTCCTAGGACAGAGTTATCGTACACTGGGCGTTCTATATTTTTTGGAAGTCCCGCTGTGAATGAACAGTCAAATGCAGCAGGAACAAGAAATAGCAGCTCGGTAGCTGGTGTTTCGGACAGAGATTATCCGACAAGGGATTTTCAGCGAGGTAGATCACATAGAGGTGGCCAACTTCCCGTGTTTGTTCCTAGTTATTCCCATCAAAACAAATTTTCTTAGAGTACGTTTGAATTGGTGGTATAGGATAGAATGGAATGGAATATGATAACATCTAAATTTTAAAATCTAAAAAGTGAAATGTTAGCGCATTCCATTCCACTCCAATTTACCATTAATTGTAATTTTTTCTTCTTTTCCTTTTTTAGTTGAAAAAAGTCCTAAAACATGTTATCCTGCATTTTTTAATGTATGACTTCTTTCCTGTTGCCACCTTGTTTAGTACATTCACCATTCCATCTGTACAGGCTAATGGATCACGACCTTTCTCTGTTCTAATTTATTGACCACTGTCATTGCATTTGAGTAATTGACGAATGAATTTGATCGTAGGATGTTTCAATTCTCATTTGGAATGCTAGAACTACAAAATCATATTTCGAATCTGCTTTTCAATTTCATTCCAACTGTTTTTATATAAACTATAAGTCATTTTTTGACGAGATTATAAGCTCTTAACTCTATAAACTGTTTTAATAAGTTATATATTAGAAAATTTATGGAAATAAGCTTAAAAGGGTTTATGAACGTAGTCATAAGCTTTTTCATGTTATTTGAAATTGACTTGCAAGGGTTTATGATAGTAGTTAAGATCAACTAAATCAATTCAAAGGATGAATTTCTTATATGATTAATAAGTAGTTCAAAAATGAATTTATTACGAATGATATGATTATCAAGTAATGAGTGGATTAGAAAAAAAGTAATGTGTAAAATCAAAAGTTTGTTTTTGTACTCAAAATGGAAAATGTAAATCGATAATAATATATGTATGTTGAATTTTAAAAAGGTAATAATGTCTATATAATTTAAATATTTGTTATTCATTAATGATGATGATTGTCCATTCTAATAAAAAAGATGATGATTGTGAATATTGTTTTTTTGAAAACCAATGATTGTGAATATTGATTTGTAGAGGATGTATGTGTATGTATTCAATATTTTTTTTTTTGTTACTGAATGTATGTATTCAATGTAATTTTTTTTTAATTAAAACATGTATTCAATGTTAATGTTAAAATGGCAAGTTAATATCGTAATCTTTCCACAACAAAAATGGTACGTAAATAAAACATAACCAAATAATTGATTCTCATGCAATAATCAGGCCCATAATATAACGGACCATCTCTCTACTTATATATAAACATCATATCATATCATATGTTATACTACCTTTTATTTCCAATTTAAAGGAGTTACTTTCTATCTCTTTTGCCACTATCATTTCAATTTCGATTCAAATTCAAGTCCCTTTTGACGTTGATAAGTTATTATTGTCTTATTGTACACATATATGTATCCTGGTGGTATGGTAAGTTGTAATACCAACACATTCATTTTATTCAATTATTATCCCCTTTTTGCTATTGATATATCCATTTTTTTCTTCTCAATTTAACTTAGGAGTATGATACTATTGCTAATGATTGTTTGATATAAATAATTGATGATGCAGCCAAGTCATGGGTACTATTACCCACATTATCCATATCATTATTACTATGATCAACATCAACATAATATATTTGACCAACATAATAATATTGTGGAAACAAACCCATATCCTTTTGATGGTCCATATTTTGATAGAAGAATGGTGGAACATGGAAGATTAATGAGGCCTCGTCTCTATTACGATTCAAGATATTATTTTCATGGAAGAATTGATCCTTACACTAGCTATCAAGCTCACTACGAGACTCCACTATTGGCATATCCTCAGCCACCTCCACCACCACCACAAATACATCCATTTTATACTTCAACGTGCATTATTATGTGAGTTAATTAGCTAGCCAATTAGAATTTTAATTAATCATAAGATATGATATCCCAAATTTTTGTGGGTTTAGAAATGTTTTAGTTTCTTTTGTATATTAACCTCTATCACAATGAGGTTATAAGGCATGCAATTTTGTTTGTTTTTTTGAACAAAACAACACAATTTGGTTTGTTGAACAATGATTTTGGTTTGTTTTGTTTTTTATGTACTCTTACAAAATAACTATCACATTTGTAGAAAATATTTGTTACAAAAATACTGTCATTTTTGGTATTCAGTATAATTTTAATTTTTTTTTCTTTCAATTGTACCTCTAATTAATACCTCAATTTATGATTCTTCTATGATAATTAGAATTAGAATACACCAATCATTTTTTTTTGACAACAATAATAAAGATAATTTGGTTAAATCCATATTCTCTCTTTCATTCATATTTTTTTAATACATGTTAAATAGTCTGATGCGACTATTACGATGAAATACGACTATGATGTTATTTTCAAAATATATTAAATTGGAGTAATTGTGATTAACTCTATATCATTACTATATATATATATATCATTACTATATATATATATATGAGTGGAAATTGTTGACTCCTTTAAGTAATTTTGTGATGAGTTTCTTTATTTAATAAATTAATATAAATGATATATTTCACTGATTCAACCGTTAATTATTGACATAATATATTAACGATCAAACATAAATTTTTATATAAATCAGAAATTCAAATCAATATATATATATATATATAATATTAATCTGGAGATTAATTATGATCCATACATAGTTAAAAATAAAATTATTTTATATAGTGATGTATATAAATTAAAGAAAAATGTTTGGTAGACACTTATAAAAATGTACTCCTTAAGAGATAAATAAAATGATATGATAAATTTCATATGTTGATGATGTATTAGAAAGAGAGATAAAAAATAAAACGAGATATTAAATTATAGTATAAAATTTGAAATGTACAGATATCATTATTTAAAATCCTTTAATTTTTGTGTGATCATTCTGGTGCTTTTGTGATGTAATATGTATATTGTTTTGGACTTAATACATAATTTAATTGCCATTTGTCAGTATATGTTATTGTTAAATAACTAGAGGCAGGACAAGGCCGAAATTAGTTGTGTGTAATGAAATTCAGAGTCTAAGCGTCACTTGTTCCTCTCCATTCATTTGCAGTGGTTTGTAGGTTAGAGTTAGAATAGAATGCAACATAGGAAAAACAATTTGATTTACACTTGCATGTGTCACATGACATGACATGACATGAATGCAATAACAAACAACAACATATGGAAACAATTTGGTTCTCTTGAACGAATGCACGATGATGCCATCAAATAATTTGTATCCTCAATATTTTTTTGATTCATACAAAACTCGCATTCTAAACAAATTCTCATAATCATCGTTATAATTTGAATATTGATTATTTCAAAAACAAAATAAAAAAAATATATCATAATAATCAATAATGTCGGGAGGAGGAGGAGGCGGTGACGAAAGGCAGCTAGATCTGACTCCTACATGGGCTGTTGCTGCGGTTTGTGCAGTTATCGTTATTATTTCCATAATGTTAGAAAAACTCATACATAAAATCGCAAAGGTACATAATGTTAGAATAATGTAACATTTTTATTTTTTGTTTTATTAAATATGTTGTGGATCATGTAACGTACCATTGATATAATTATTTAGGTGTTTGAAGAGAAAAAGAAACACGCTTTGCTAGAAGCTCTTGAAAAGATTAAAGCAGGTAAGCAAACCACAAGGGACACAAATTAATTAGCAACATTTTTCTTCTTCTTCTTTTTCTTATTTCTCATGAATTATGTTATGTTGGATTAATTTTATTGAATTGCAGAGCTTATGGTTCTAGGATTTATTTCTTTGCTATTAACATTTGGGCAAAACTACATATCAAAAGTTTGTATTCCAATGAGGTATTCAAATACTATGCTACCATGTCTTCCCTTGGATCAGCGACAAGCTGATCATGCAACTGCACCGGCAGCACATGAGCCTCCACCAAATGCACATGAGCCTCTGGCGGAACATGAGCCTCCGGCTGAAAATAAGCCTCCGGGGGAACATGAGCCTCCGGTGGAAAATAAGCCTCCGGCGGAACATGAGCCTCCACCAACGGCACATGAGGCACCGGCCGAGGAGGGTGAGCCGTCTAAAGGTGAACATCATCGCAGGCTCTTATCATATGAACGTAGGTTTCTCTCCGGTGGTGGTGGTGGTGGACATGGATGTAAATTGGTAATCTACTTAACTCTACTAAAAAAATGATCATAGTGAAGAAATGGTTCATTTTCTAGTTTCTACTTGCTTAGTAACTAGCCAATGTTTCAAATATCTCAATGTTAATTACACCGAAGTAGTAAAGTGATTGACAATATTTATATATATATGTATATGAATTAAATACTTCAGACAAAGCTATATTTGAATAATAATAGTAATTGAAATGAACTTAGACTCTAGTAGTTAGTTTGTAATAACAGCAAAAAAAAGCTTATTAAGTTGAACGTTGGTTTGTTATGTGTAGGGGTACGTGCCTCTTATATCAGTGAATGGGTTACATCAATTACATATTTTCATTTTCTTCTTGGCAGTCTTCCATGTGATATACAGTGCCATTACAATGACACTTGGTAGAGCAAAGGTTTGTTTATTTTTATTTATATTTATATTTATATTTAGGGGACTTAAACATCTTAAAGAGTTGAAAAATATGCTATTGATTGATAATATAAGAAGAAACTAACTATATATTGATACTTTTTGCTATTAGTTTTTCTTCTAGTATAACTAGTAAACTATACATGCATTCAAATACGAAGAAAATTAAGAATATTTTCTTCCGTATGATAGATTAAAGCATGGAAGGAATGGGAACAGGACCATGTTGTGGATGAAGATGCCTTGAATGGTACGACAATGATATATAAATATTTGATGTGTTTTAAGTTTTTTTTTTTTAACATATTGAATTCTGAAATTGGGTGTGTAATAACAATTCAGATCCTAGAAGATTCAGACTTACTCATGAGACATCATTTGTGAGGGATCACAACAGTTTTTGGACTAAAACACCTGTTTCCTTCTATTTTGTAAGCAATCATCACTAACAACTCAACTTAATTATGATGATAAGAAACCAATTCTTGAAATAAAATGTTCTTGAACAATTTTCAGGTATGTTTCTTTAGACAATTTTTCAGATCGGTTCGAAGGGCTGATTACTTGACGATGCGACATGGATTTGTTTCTGTTAGTGATTTTTTAATGCAATATGAGTATTATTTATGCTTGTGTTCTTCACATATATATATAAACTTATGTATGTCCCAATTCATTTTTTGTTTTTGTTTAGGTCCATTTAGCACCTGGAAGTAAGTTTGATTTTCAAAAATATATCAAGAGGTCATTAGAAGATGACTTTAAGGTAGTTGTAGGAATCAGGTAATTTTGACAAATTTGCCAACGCTTGGCAACAACATTAATCATGTCTTTGATCTGTATTTTATTCCTATTTAGTCTTATGATTTTTATGGTTTCTTTTGATGGATGTTTTTTATGATTTTTGGCAGTCCACTACTTTGGGGATCAGTGGTGTTATTTTTGCTTTTAAATGTCCATGGTTTGTCTTTGACCTAATTAACTCTTGATTAGTTTCTTTATCTGGCACTCAAATTCATATAGATTGTCATTATTGCTATAACTTGTTTTCAGGTTGGCATGCTGCATTTTGGGTTTCTTTTCTTCCACTAGCAGTAAGCATCTATGTAGCTTTTTTCACTATAAACTCTAAACTTAAATCATAATAGACATGTACCGTAGCTGCTTTGCAGTCGAAAACATAGGTACAATTGAACAAACTATGTGTTCAAACATAGTGTTTCTAAAATTTACGTTTTTAGTATCAATTTTCTTTTGAATCAGAGTTGTTCTTCTAATAGTGTGCGCGCATTTCTATTTATAGAGAAACAAAGGACTAATAATTGATTTAATTGAAGGTGATTCTAGCTGTTGGATCAAAGCTTCAAGCAATTATAACTCGAATGGCACTTGACATACAAGAAAGACATGCAGTAGTGCAGGGGATTCCTCTTGTACAAGTTTCTGACAAGCATTTTTGGTTTGAATGGCCGCAGTTAGTTCTTTATCTACTCCATTATGTTCTCTTTCAGGTATACAATTTTCTTCTATTTATAACATTCTATATGATATCATGAATATTAAAAGAATTTCTTACAATTTGATGTTTTGTTTTATATGGCCAGAATGCATTTGAGCTGACATTTTTCTGGTGGACATGGGTAATAATAATAATAATAATAAACATTTGATACTATTGTTTTCTTTGTCATGATTGTATGCATTTGTTTATAGAACCTTAAGAACATTTCATTGTCGTGCAGTATGAATTTGGTTGGGCATCTTGCTTTTACGAGGATGATAGTTTTATGATTGTGAGAGTTGCTCTTGGGTAAGCAAATAAATTTATGTCAGTTGTTATGTTAGTATTTTATCCTTTAAATCGTTTGGTGACTATACTTAAACATAAAAACTAAATTTGAAGTTGAATTTTGCAGGTTAGGTGCTCAATTTGTTTGCAGTTATATAACACTTCCTCTCTATGCACTAGTCACTCAGGTGCATTAATTTTACAACATAACAAGCTAAAATAATGATGTTTAGAATGAATTAATATAACTAATTTTGTTGTGATGATAAATTTCAGATGGGGTCGACAATGAAGAGGTCAATATTCGATGAACAAACATCAAAGGCATTGAAAAATTGGCGTAACAAAGCAATGCATAAGAAACCATCAATCAAACGTCCAACTGAAACCAGAACATTAGGTGGTAGTCGAATGGATGATGGATCACCAGTGAATTCTCCGTTAACAAATATAAACACAAGTGCAGAAACAGAATTGCAGGAACATGGCACCGCTACCATAGTCACTAGTGTGGATAATGACCACTTTGATAACCGTGACCTTCTAACTGGACCTTGATTCATTCACACTTCATACATAAAAATACAATATGTTGAATGAATCAAAGTACAAATGCAGTGCTATGGTAATTCATTAAATGTAAATAATAACCCATTGGGTTCAATAGAGTTTGTCTATTAGTAGAATTAGCAAACTACCCTAAGCCAATGCATTTATAATTTTGTAGCACCACAGTTCAGATTAGTTGCTATATATATGCTTGTAAACTAATTCATCAACTATAATCCATATTAAATTACACATTTTGTCAAATTTCATTTTAAAATTATTATATGAAACTTTATTAAAATTTGTATATCAACTGTACATTGCAACAATTATTGAGATCATAAATATAAAATTATCTCTCTAAATATGACGTAGAGAAACGAAAATAAAAGGGTAGATAGGTAATTTTAGCGAGGAGAAAAGAAATTGAAGAGTGGATAAGTATAAAAAATAAAGTGAGGTGGTGAAGGTTGTGGATTGAATTAGCAATGAGTTCTTCTTCCCTTTGCAGTTGCAGTTGTAAAATTGATTACACGCTTTCGAATTCTAAAAAGCGAATAAATATGAGCATCAAACGAGTTTCAGTTTCTGATGATATTTCTCTATCGAGAAGATCCACGGCGCTTCTTATTTCTTCTTTCCCTTTCACCTTTCTTTTCCTCTCTCCTGCGGAAGCCAGAGATAGACGCAGGAAGAACAACGTCCCCATCGACGATTATCTCACTGCTCGTTCGTTTCTCCTTCCAACTTCACATTTTCATTCTTTCTATAAAAATAAATATATTTAGTTATTTCTCCGTTTGTTTCAGCTGACGGATTAAAATACTTTGATTTCGTTGAGGGAAAAGGTCCAATAGCTCAAAAAGGATCAACTGTTCAGGTTTCTTCACTTTTCCAAAGGGGAAGAAGATGTTTATTCTTTTCTTACATATTTCTTAATTACTCTTCTTTACAGGTTCACTTTGATTGTTTGTATCGCGGAATTACAGCCATTTCAAGTCGGGAATCTAAACTCCTTGCTGGAAATCGTGCTATTGCTCAGGTTCCAATAAATTACCTCTCTGATTTACTTTGTCAAAATATTCTCTTTTTATTTTTTTAATAATTCTTGAAATGCATACAATTATTCACTTCAATAGTCTCTTTTCCCTTATTAACCACTAAAATTAACACAACTTTTACAAAATTAAAATAAGAAATATTTTCAAGTAAATGGAGGACCCTTATGTGTCTCATTTGTGTGTGTGAGATCAATGCAAGTTGCAACTATAGGCTACTAATATTAGCTTTTCATATAATAGATTAGTTAGTTTGCTTATCATTAATCTTGTAACTGTTAGTTGTTATTATTTTGTTAAAACCATTATTGATTATTAGCTTATCATATAATAGATTAGTTAAATAATATTGAGCTCTGTGTTCAAAGTCATATTTCTTATATTCTTTAGTGATCTCTTGACTAGAAAGAAAGAAAGAAAGAAAGAAAAAATGATAGTTGTTTTATAGCTTTACTTGATTGCGCTGAATGCTGATGAATACCTGTTTTATGCTCTTGAAAGCCATATGAATTCAAGGTGGGAGCTCAACCTGGAAAGGAAAGGAAGCGCGAGTTTGTAGACAACCCAAATGGTTTATTCTCCGCACAAGCAGCACCAAAACCTCCATTGGCAATGTACACAATAGTTGAAGGAATGCGAGTTGGTGGAAAGGTGAATATTGAAATACATTTCTTGATTTTTGTTGTAGTGTGTCATCTATTATTTTTATTAGCTAAGTTGTGTCTCATTTCTTTTTCTGTTCTTATTGTTGTCTTAAATGATGGTTGCAGCGAACTGTGATTGTTCCTCCTGAAAAGGGGTATGGAAAAAAGGGAATGAATGAGATTCCGGTAAAGACCCGTTTTTTCATCTCATTTTTTTCAGCATTTATGCTTATTTAACTTATATTCTGTTGTTCTTTGTTGATCTAATGTCTTTTGCTAGTGAATTCTATGTATTCTAACGAAACATACACTTAGGACAAGTGACTTATAGGAGAAGCATGGTTATGAAATTTCACGTTTAACGGTTGATTGGATTAAAGTTACAGACAATGAGTTAGAAAACACTTCTTTTGTTTCTATCCCCAAGTTTAAAATCACATTTTATATAAGTGCATCATATGTAATCTTTTAACGTAAAGGACAAACCTACAACATGTGCTTGTTAAACTTTGTTTATGTTGTTGCAGCCTGGAGCTACATTTGAACTAAATATTGAACTTTTGCAAGTGACATCTACTTGAAGAGTGAGCTTGAGTTGATTCTTTTGAAGTACTTGATAATTTAACTTCAGAATCTGTACCATATGAGGCTACAAAAAGGCCTACGGCTATTCTTTTCCCATTGACTTTTTATTTCTATTCTTGTAGTGATCTCAGTATATATTTGGATCACTTGTTTTGTATATTAATAGAGACTTCAATTTTAACTTTTTGATTGTATTTACATCCTGCCCTAATGTGTAATGCTCACAGAAAATTCATGACATACTACAGTACTACTCACAGATATTCGTGAGTTCTTGTCGGGATAACCTTCACCTGAGTTGGATCCAATCAAATTCTGTTATTGTTATCTAGTATATGGTGTCATTGATTAGGTCTAGTTGAAATGGCTGTCTTTGAAAACAAGAAGAGCTAACAATACGCTCTACACTTTCTTTCCAATACATGAATCATCGATCACTTATTAATCAGTTCAATGGTCAATTCTTGTTAGTGTATTATTTTGATGACCATGTATATAAAATGCAATATATAATAAATTAGACATTTGCAAGTTTATAATTTTATGGTTGCTATTTTCTTATAAAAATAAAGTAAAGATTAATAAAAATAAAAATAAAAAAATGAAGTGTTATGATACAGTATCAATTGATTTTTGAATTGCATGAAATTTACTAGACTTTGTCTACTTATTGAGAAATTTTTTGTTTCAATTTTTTTGTTTCAATTTTTTTGTTTCTTATTTTATAGAAAAGGGGTTGAATGTGTGTTCACAGAAAAAAGTGTTGAATGTGTGTTCACAGAAAAAAGTGTTGAATGTGTAAATATGTTAAATTTGATACATGATGTATAAAAATTACCGTGTAGTATATAAAAAAAAAAATTCTTGTGTGTATAAAGATCAATCATAATATTGAAAACAAAAGTTAATTATATACAAAGGATTGATAACAATACACCATCCAGTAGAATCTAATCAATCTCAAAGCTAGTGTATAGTTTTGGCCTGAGATTTATAGTAGGTTAAAAATTTGAATCGATTGATTCGTATATTTATTTACAATGTTGATATGATATTTTTACAAAATTTTGAAATTCCATACTTTTCAATATTTTTTATATTGAATTCGACTTAAACTCCAAATCATTTAATTAGAAGATGAAAATCCATAAATTTAAGTAGAGGAAAATTGATATAAGAACATGAATTTAAAAATTGTAAAAATTAAATTGGAGAAAAATCTAAAAGACAAGCCAACAATTCAAGAAAAAGAACTTTAGTTTTGTTTTCTAACAGCCTATATTAATGAATTAAATTATAAGCAAAAGTTGCTTCTTTTTTAAAAATAAAATAAAATTAAGAGCTGAATTTAATACATTAAAAAAAATAAAATCATAAATTAATTACAATGGTGCAAAATGGTAAATGACACGCCGACATTCGAAGAAGAAAGAAAACAAAGTAGCAGTAACTATAGTTTGCAATTGCTATGCTCTTTGGTTCAGTGAGTAAAGAGCGTTTTGATTCATTGTGCTGTGAATGAGTTGAAGCATCGGCAAAATATGATGACGAGGTTGAATTTGTTTCTCTTTACATTTACCATTCTATCCTCGCATTTGCTCTCCATCTCCGCCTCCGATCTGATCCTCGCCAAGGTTGACCGTCGTGTAAGTCTTCTCATTCCTTTCATTTTATCTTTTAGGGTTTCGATCTCAGCTGTTCCATTTCCAACATTTCGGTTTCAGAATTCCAGAACTAACCAATACCGCTTCACTTCATTTCCTCCGATCTACAATTTTTCAATAATTCTATAATGCTTATTTAATTTTGATGCCGATTTCAATCAAAAGCATGGAAATCTGCATTTATCCATGTTTAATGTTTATCGCTGCTGGTATATGCTTCTTCTGATTATCGTTTCCCTATGTTTTTGCAGATTGATCTGTCGTCACAAATTGTCCGCACCACTACTACACTCAAGGTGCTCAATCATTCATCTTCGTATCTATATATTTGATAATTATCTATTGATTTCTTCTTGAGTTTTCTATGGATGCTACTTGTCTCCAAAACTTTGTAACTTTTATTTACTAATGCATCTCATTTCTACTAAATCATAAAATACAGCGACACTGCGAAGGGTCTGTTTGGATTGAATTATTAGAGCTTATCTAATGACATTTGTGAGATTGTATGGGGAGAACTTATATAAACAACAAATGATATGTCTATAAGCTGTTTTTAGTTTATTTTTGTTAGCTCTTTAGGATAGTTTATGAAAACAGCTTATAACTTATATGAAAACAATTTTAACTTTATTTTATCTTTTGTTATAGAAATAGCCTATAGATAAGCACTTATATGATAACGTTTATGCTATAAGCGCCGAATTATGTTGTTTATCTAAATAGAGCCTTAGTAGTTGGGAACCTAAGCTTCAGGGAGAAATACATCATAAACTTTAGTTTAAAAATTTGGCAGAATAGTGAGTTCATTTTCAATGTCTGTCTTTCACTCTTGTGCAAATGAGAGGTTTATATTTGAAAGTAAAACTGTTGTGAGAGCCACATACTAAATATAATTATTTTTTGCGTGTCTTATATCTTATTTCCTATCATATTTTGATTTAGTTTTCTTTCTTCTTCTTCTTATTAACTTCCTTATGTTTTACTTCCTGTCCGTGTTTTTAAAGGTGGAGAATACAGGATCTGATATTGTTTCAGAAATCTTGTTGTCCTTTCCTGATAACCATGTAAATCACTTCGCACACTTGACAGCAACCCTTAATGAAGGAAGGGGAAAGGCGAAAACGTCTTCTGGTGTCGGTTTACCTGTTGAAGTTGTCCACCCTAAAGGTGTTCCACCTAAATTGACGATTTACTCCGTAACTTTACCTAAAGGCCTTGGGAAGGGAGATAGTTTGACGTTGGATGTCTTGGCCGTTTTTTCCCACATATTGCAACCATTTCCAGAGAAAATTACTCAAGCTGACATCCAGCTTCTGCTGTTTCAAGAGAGTGCATACTATATTTCTCCTTATGCTGTAAAGGTCCAATCACTCACTGTTAAATTACCTGATGCAAGAGTAGAGTCCTACACAAAACTGGAAAATACAAAACTTCAGGGATCTGAATTGAAATATGGTGCATATGAGAATCTTCCTCCATTCTCATACTTGCCAATAGTTATCCACTTTGAGAATAATCAGCCCTTTGCCGTTGCTAAAGAGTTGGTGCGGGAGATTGAGATATCCCATTGGGGCAATGTGCAGATCACAGAGCATTACAATCTTGTTCATGGTGGCGCTCAGAGCAAAGGAGAATTTTCAAGGTGACGTTGATTCTGTGAATCTGAGTTATTTGTAATGTTAGCTTGACACGAAGTAATTATTTTTTTTCTGCTGCAGGCTTGACTATCAGGCCAGACCATATGTAAGAGGAGCATCAGCGTTTAGGCGTCTTGTTGCCAAGCTACCCCCGAGAGCTCATTCTGTTTACTACAGGGATGAAATCGGCAACATTTCCACTTCTAGTTTATGGGGTGACTCAAAAAAGGTAGACATTGTCCCATTTGATTAATGTTTAGTCCTAAATATTGTTTCTAGCATTTGCTAAAATAGTAATTCTTTGAAAAATCACAGACAGAACTGGTGATCGAACCTAGGTACCCAATTTTTGGTGGCTGGAAAACTGCTTTTACCATTGGATATGGGTTGCCACTTAAGGACTTCTTATTTGGATTGGATGGCAAGCGCTTCCTTAATATATCTTTTGGTTCCCCTATTAATGAGTTGGTGATTGACACTCTTATTGTGAAGGCGAGTGAGATTATTTTATCTTGTCGATACATATTTTTCTCTCTTTTCATTTTTGTTGGTTGCAAACTTGGAATGTTAATAATATATTTCTCTCTCTTATACAACATCACATTTTACCATTATGAATTAATTTATCTAAATATTAACTTTTTAGCTGTCCATGATTAAGTTGAGAATATAAGTGTGAACTAACTATTTTGTACGAGTAACCACTTGTTGACCAAGAGTTGTTAATCGCTCCTAAATTTGAAATATCTTTACCTAGGATTCGTTTTTGTACAATTTTTCTTGCTCTTTCTTTGGTTGTTCTCATTGAAATATATGGTGTATCCATGACTCAGTATCACATCCTCCTGGTGCTTGCAACTTTCAGGTTGTTTTGCCAGAGGGTTCAAAAGATATTTCAGCATCTGTTCCATTTCCTGTGAAACAAAGACAGGAGGTATTACTATTTTGACAACTTCTTCCACAACATAGCTGATAATATCTGTGCCATTCCCTTGTTTAGGTTTTACAGTCCATCCTTATAATTGTTGCAGACAAAGTTTTCCCACTTGGATATTGCTGGTAGACCCGTTGTTGTGCTGGAGAAGAATGATGTTGTGCCTGAGCATAATGAGCATTTTCAGGTATTACTGTTGCATCGTTTAGGAAGCTAAAATTGCTGAATTTGAACTAGCCAGCTACCTACAATATAAAATGCATTGTTAACTTGATATGATCCACAAACATCTTGTTTTTAAGAATGATATTAGCACGGTTCGGATTCTGAAGAATGTGACAAAAGGTGACATACTCCTAAATTTTTATTACAAGAAATGGAAGATTAGTATCCTGAATTTCATGTATTGGTCGCATTGTTGAATTGGGTGCCCACTACTGATAAATTTTTATATTTGAAAATTTTCTTTCTATTGGAAAAAAACTAAGCCCCAAGTTGAAAAGAAGTAAGGCCTGAAAATAGTTACCCTTCCCTTACAAGCCGATTTTGTAAGGATGATTTGGTCTCAATATAAAAAACCTAATCAAGTATCAGAGTCTATCTATCTAGACCACCCGCCAAATTATCCATGCACAAAGACCAATAGTGCAGGACGTGAGGTGTATTGAGAATATCAAAGTCCCATATCAAAAAGAGATAAGGCCTCAAAATAGTTTTATAAAGATGAGGCACCCCTCACCCTGTTACTAGATTTTGTAAGGATGAGTTAGACTAACTCAATGTAAAAAAAAAATTGATACTTTCGCATTTAAAAGGCTTATTTTCATTTTTCAAGTATACCCCGTCGGCCCATCCAAATACGAAATAAGGGTTCGAGATATTGCTAGACACGAGAGCTAGAGAAAAGAGAAATTGTGACTTGACCACAGGGTGGTTTCTAATTAACTTATGATATAGTGTTTAATAGGTGTACTGCTTACTGATTACTATTGCCTATATTGCAGGTCTATTATAAGTTCAACTGCCTTTCTATGCTCAGGGAGCCATTGATGTTGATTTCCGGGTTTTTCTTTCTATTTGTTGCCTCCATTGTCTACATGCATGCAGACTTGTCAATCTCGAAGTCTTCTGCATCTTATTTGGCAAAGATCCAATGGGAAGAGGTAATCAACTGGTGTCATTTACAAAATATAGGATTTGTAATTGATTATGGTACTTATACATTACACTTTTGTTTCATCATTCAGGTTCAAGCAACTGTTGGTCAGGTCCATAATATCATTAATCGCTGCTTAACTACGCATGACAAGCTAGAAACATCGTTGCGTGATCTTTCTAGGACAGGAGATGTTCAAGCATGTAAAGCAACCCGAAAATCAGTTGATAGTTCGTTGAAAGAGCTCACGAAAGAATTGAAATCACCAGTGGCATTTTTGCAGTCTTCTCCACAAGCCGCTCAAATATTACCCAAGGTAATGATGGAAATGCTTTAAAATTAATGATAAAGTAGAAATACTTTCTTCCACCTAAAATTTCCCTCTTGATTTATAGTTCCATAATGTATCTTTTGGTTTTTCAGGTGGAGGAGGTCATTGCTAAGGAGAGAGATTTGCAGGAGAAGCTTATGGCAAAACACTCTACTGTTGTAGACTGTTATGAGAAGAAGTTAGGCGGAAGGGAAATTGAGAATCGGGTTGCCTTACATCACCAGAAAATTACAGCTTTGAGACTAGAGATTGACGATCTTATGGACTTGATCGATGAGATATGATAGATGACTATGCTGCTCGAGTCGAGATGATAACATGCTCCCATTTTGACCTTGTTTTACATGATTTAGCTCAGAATTTTTTTGCGGTTTAATACTTGTGCTGTGCGGGTGAGAACTTTGTTGCAGTCTATTGTGTACCAGTAGTAACTAGTAATGTTATGATAATTTGAGCTTATACCTAGAACTAGAATAACGTTTACACTGATGAGAGTTGAGTCTAATGGAAGGTTTAGCCTCCTACAACGATGCAAACTAGTGTTTCGATCCTGTTAGTATAGGTGCTCATATTTAGTCTCACACAACGCTTCAAAGACCATCTTATTCGTCACTAGATTTTCTTATATATATTATAAAGGCCAAATTTCAAAGCAACTAATCTAGTAACAAAAACACCCACGATATAATAATACATACGCCCAACACATCTTATACTATTTTAATCGTTAGTCACTCGTAATACATCTGTTTATCTTAATTTAACTAGTCATTGTTTAATATCTGAACGTCTTTTGTTTTTAAATTATCTTAGTAATTATAATTATCTTAACTTTTATTTATAAAATTTATATTGAACATTTTTTTAAATAATAATTGGATAAATATGATTTTTCTATACCTAAATAGAATTAGAGATATGTATCGGTGTTGTGAAATAGTTTTACATAAGATTGAATCAGATATCGCCTTTGTTTTGTATTTTGGTATAAAGATACAATCATATTTTTGTATAAAGATGCGATCATTTAGATACATATTAATATTTTGAATTTCTTCTTCTGCTCTCTATGTTTTCAAATATTTGTTTGAATTTATCAATTTAAAAGTATAAAAAACACTTCAGAATTGATCAATCAAACTAAAAATTTGAGGCTTTTAAGAAAAGAAAAAAATAGAGGAGAGAAAGTTTACAATAATGTATCATGTATAGAATATAATGGGAGGAAAGTTTTTTTTTTTTTTTCTCACCTCTAAGTCTTTTCAAAAAACCTCCAAAATTTGTTGGTATTGTCTAACTTGGAGGTGTATTTTACATGTGACCAATAGGAAGAAACAAACAAATAGGAGTGGATAAAGTTGGGCCTATACAAAATGGTATGCAATAGGCCCATATAGATGAAGAATAGCACGAGTGTTTGAGGCCGATTGTGACGTTGTTCTAGGGCTGTGTAATAACAACAAATTAAAATTAGGAGAAAAGATAATTCATTTTTACTTTTATCTTCTTCTTCGACAACAAAATGGAGACTTCTTTGAGATATGGAGGAGATTCCAAATCCTTAAGAATCCACGCCAAGGAAAAACTTCGAATCGACCCCAATACCTTCTTCCAGGTACTAATCACATCTCTCTCTAATTCTAATTCTAATTCTAATTCATTCAATACAACACACTCATCAATCATTTTCTCTTCTTTTTTGTTATCATTCCAATTTACAAGTTGCGCGGAGAACTTGACACACGAATTGGACAACCAACTACTCTCAGTGCCCTCATTAGACATTTCTATCCAAATGTATGTTATTATCTCTTCATTTTCCTTTTTCTTTCATTTCAACTATTCATTCATTATTAATACTTGTTCTCATATTATTTTAGTTATCAGCAACACTTGGTGTCGGAGTCAGATATGATAAACACGACAAGTTACGTTATACTGTTCTTGCTAAGAAAACTTTTCCTGTAACCATGGATGGTCTTGTCAATTTCAAAATTAAGGGAGGATGTGATGTTGACAAAGATTTTAAAGAGGTATACAATGTTTTCATTTGTATTCCATTTTGTCTTACACTCTGTTTGAATTACTCTTTGTTTATTTTATTTTTATCATTTTTTGTAGAGGAAATCTAGAGGAGGTGCCGAGTTTTCATGGAGCGTTTTCAATTTTCAGAAGGACCAAGATGTCAGACTCAGACTTGGTTATGAAATATTTGAACAGGTTTCAGTTGTTTCCTCTCTCAATTGCAATTTGCAAAAGTTATTACTGTTGTTTTGTGCATATGACCCCGAGTGATGAGGATTTTCTCTGTTTATCGATAGAAATGGATATCTTCATTACTAATGTTTTGTGTGTATAAATGCTCGTAAAAATATATAACCTTTTTTATGTCAGGTATCTCGGCTTCACTTTATACAGCTGTAGTCATTAGATTGTATAGAGATCAGGGCATCTCCAATGATAGAACCGATTTAGAGCTCTTTACTTTTAGTGGATCCTATACTACAATGCCATTTCAGTTTTAAGAATTTAAACAACTTTCACTATAACGATACAACTCTTTTAGAACTTGTAATGGATTATACAAGTTATCCTACATATTTATATATTTTTAGAATGGGTTCCATAAGTTACCTAAGAACTCGTTCGGATAAGAATGGACATTATCCTCTTCTGATGGTGGAACTTGTAAGAACCAATTCTTACCTTTAAGAATTGGCATTGGAGATGGCTCAGTTTGTTTTTCGCTCAAGTGTGTTTGTCGTCAAAAGATGATGGTGTCAAGACTCACAACGGCTTAGGTTATTAGCAGTCATCCTTGTCGATAGTACACAGGTAAATTGGAGGGATTAAATATACAAAAAAAGAAACCAAAGGAAAATGAGAATATTATTATTGTCTTTTGGCATCTTGTTGTCCAACAAAACAAAGCCTGGCAAATCACTCAATGTTACAGGGATCACGACGGTGTTCTGTTGATAACTATGAATTCATATCATATCCAATTTAGGGAAATCCTCTTTTACCCCTTTCTGTTTTGTTGCATTCTCTATCTCGATGTTGTTATTTTTGGTTTTGGGTTGTGTCTTTTCTCTGTACAGTCATAAGTGAGTTGGTTCTAGATTGAACTGTCGTGGGCAGGGGCGGATCTTCTTGAGGGCAAGGGGTGGCCATGGCCACCCCAAAATTTTATTATTCTATATAGATAGATATGCTCACAATAATATTTATGTATTATATATAATTTGTTTTGCGATATTACATGAATGTCACATTGGAGCAGGGGTGAAGGCCTTTGACATGTAAACGGTCATGAGTTTGAGTCTGCCTCAGCATGTTTTTGTTTTATTTTAGTGATTTATATTTGACAAAAAAGGTAAAGTTAGGATTTGAACCCAAGCACGGTAGTTACTCTTAAAGCTTAAATTACCATTACACAACAAAAGTTCTAAAACTTACATTGAAAAGGTTTATATCTAGTCTATTTGTAATTGGCCCCCTCAATAAAACTTGTGAAGATCCAGCAATGGTCGTGGGGTCAAGTAACTACCAACTATAGATTTTGACTAACTCAAAAAAATGTTCTACTGACAAATAGAAATGTTACATTCAATGTGTGTTAATGTTATAGTCATGTCCAGTATCCATATTTAACGACATGAGCGTTGCAATTAATGGAGGCAAGTCTTTTGGGAGTGGAAACTGGAAAGTGTTGGTTTTGACCAAGATTGAATTTTGACAGATGAGTCTGTCGGTGCAGTTAAGTAAAAAAGTTAATTAATTAATGAGGTACTTCAACTACTATAATACGTTGTTGAATTTTCATCTGTTGCCAATTTTTTGGAATCGAGAAGTTAGCCGAATCTGTAAAGATGCACAGCTGATCATTTTACCAAATATTTTTGATGATTTAGTTCAATGTTCCTTACTCTAATTTTGCCGTCCTATAATTTTTTCATGTTATCTCTCCCTAATACTGAATTCTATCTTAAAACTCTTGTTTCAGGTTCCTTATCTGCAGATTAGGGAGAATAATTGGACATTTAATGCAGATTACAAAGGTAGATGGAATGTGAGATATGACTTATGAGAATAGCAAATCTTTTTTTCTGTAGACATGTTCTGCTTATCATTTTTTCCTAGAAATGTTCTGTATTTCACCCCAACCCTTAGCCTCACCCAAGAAAAGGGACCATGCATACATTTTAAATTTGGTCATTAAAGTGAAGTGCCATATACAGTTGAAAATAAATCTGCATGATTTAATATTTGATTCGATTTTATGTATTAAAATTCTTACAAGAAAATCGAATGGAAACAGACCAATCATGTGTATGAATTAAACTATGTAAAATAGACTAGATGCACCAATTAAAACTTTAATTCGATATGACAAGGTCAAGTGGTTGAGTTAAGATATCGAAGGATTTTGAGAATGTCCAAAACAACTATGATGCGACAATGCGTAACTGGTATTTAAGCAGTCTTTGTGGATGTCACAAAAGTCTTTTGTGTGCTTAAAGATAAGTTCGTGTGTGCACCTTGGTGTGAGGCAGCAGTTACAGAAATGAAAATGGACTAACTATTGTTTATATTTCATTTATGTATAGAATCTTTACATCTAAAATTAATTGCAGCAGAAAATGTGAGAATATGATCTATAACTATAACAGAAAATATTATTATTTGTTTGCCCCGAATCTATTTTCTAATGAAGCATTATATCAATGAATAATTTAGTTATATGTAGTTGCGTTAGTTAGAAGATAGGTGAGTTAGATATAGATGGTTGTTAGCTTTAATTAATTGCCTTTGTGTATGATATTAAAAATTAGGTTTCTTTTATTCTCATTTTCAAACTTTTTGTTAACTGAAATGAAGAGTTCACGAGTTTTTGTATAAACATTATTTTTCTTATTTTGTTTGACAAGAAACCTCTCATTTTATCCATGAAATACAATATCCAACACTATACAGTTTGTATATTACATATTGAAATTTTTCACTCCAAACTAAAGTATATTTTGCAAAGCAATGAGTAGTAATGTTGTCTAATGTCACACTATATGTGAGAAATAAATCATACGAAATTGAGGCTATTTTGTAGCTACCTGCTGCATCCTTTTCTTCAGATCAAGTGTCACTGTGAGCAACTACTACAACTACTTTGCGTCCCTATCATGTTGCTACCACAACCATCTTATGTATTCATTGGCCAAATAAATTACTTAAAAAGGTTTGCCATTCTTAGACTGTCAAAATGAAGTAAATTCACTTTGTGCATTTTAAACAAGTTTTTGTTTTCTTTATCTTTATTGGACTCGATCGAAACAAAAGTGAATTTAATTACTATGATTGGTTGTGCAAAAATAAATTTGTAGGTGTTCAATCATATCTTATCATTTAGATTTTTTTTTTTATGTTTAATTGTAATTTTGGTCTTTTTATTATTATAAATTTACGTAATTAGTTTTGATGGTTTTGGTGCTTTCCTCAATTTTTTGAACTAAAAAAAATGACAATTTGACATATTTAAAATTATGTGACATACAATTATATGATATGTAACTATTTAGATGCATTAATTATTCATATGTTATTAATTAAAAATATGAAAAAAAAATTAAAGTTGAAAGTTAAGTTTGTATGACGTTTTATTTCAATTTCATGAGTATTAGTAATTCTATATCTTTATATTATATGTTACATTATTTAAAATATTTCACATCATTATTTTTTAGTTAAAACATAAGAGAAACTAAAACTGTCGACTTTTAAAATAAAGAGACCAATTTCATAAATTAATAAAAATATATAGATTAAAATTATAATCAATCATTTTTTTAACCAAAAAATGCATAAAAACATCACTATAATTAATAAACAAACATTTACGGTATCCAATAGATTTATTAATTAAAAAAAAAACAAGGGAGAGAGGATAAGAATACTTAAGCATGGTTTCATAAAAATATGTAATTGTATATATATTATATATATATTTGTATACTGTATGTGTACAATTATTAAATATGGAACTTATAAAGATGAGGATTTAATTTGCAATGATGTAATATTTCTTTATACATACACCCAATCATATTTCATTATATAATTTTTTATTTAAATATTTTTATAAATTAATATAAAAAGTGACATTATGTTATGATTGAATAAAATAGAATTATTTTACTACGATTGAATTATATACATATTTAAAAAAGTTTTACGGTATGATTGTACACGTACAACAATTAATCTTATCAAATTATTTTAATGAAGTTGTAGATAAAGTTATCAGCCGCCAAGAAGTAGTTAAAGAAAATAAAAAGCAACATTTACTATATGATTAGTAAGAAAAAAGCAAGAAAAAAGCAACATTTGTTTGAAAGTGAAGCGATTTTAATTTTTTATCTAAATAAAAATAATAAAATCAAGTGTCTCAAAAACACTTATTAAATAATTAAAAAATAAATAAAGGCACGGATCAAAATATAAAATAAAAGATAGGTGTTGTATAAAAAAAATAAAATTTTAATAATAAGTTAGAACGTGCGATCTTTTAAATTAAATTTCAAGTTTTTAATGTGTTGAGCATTTTCCAAAAATGCATAAAGGAGACACAAGAAGTGCAGTGGAGTTGTGAATCGTGATTACTTATAGTAGTGCTTCTCCAACGCAAAAGCTAAAACGCTAACCACACAACTCAACACACAGTTTTCAAGTTTTCTTTCACCTTATTCATTCACATGACTCGTCCCTTCAGATATCTCGGCGAGCTCAACTCGTCTTCCTCCGACTCATCTGATTCCTCCGTCGTTGATTCCGATTTCGTCGTTATCCTCGCCGCTCTCCTCTGTGCACTCATCTGCGTTTTAGGTCTCGTCGCTGTCGCACGTTGCGGTTGTCTCCGTCGCTTACGTATGTCCTCCACCACCCTCACGTCTACAACTACACCTCCGGCTGCAGCAAACAAAGGCGTCAAGAAGAAGATTTTGCGCTCTCTTCCGAAACACACAGCGACAGCTGAATCTGCTGTTAAATTCTCCGATTGCGCGATCTGTCTGAGCGAATTCACCGCCGGAGATGAAATCAGAGTGTTGCCTCAGTGCGGTCATGGATTCCACGTGTCTTGCATCGACGCGTGGCTCAGATCTCATTCTTCGTGTCCGTCTTGCCGTCAGATTCTGGTAGTTTCTAGATGCGATAAATGCGGTGGAATCCCCGTCGCTACTGCTACCGCTTCCGGCTCTAGCTCCGCGCCGGCGCCGGAGTCTGAGACTAGATTAAAGCTAAGGGAGGACGACGGCAATAGATTCTTGCCTTAACTGAAAATTAGTGAATAATTTTCTCTGTATGTTTCAAATTAATCTTGTGTATATTAAGATAAGCATGAAAAAGGATTGTGAGATTCTGTGTAATGAACTAATAATAGTTTAAAAATTGAAATTCGAATAGGAATTAGTAGTTAATTAGATTTAGCACATAGGATTAGAAGAAGTTATGTGGTTGCATTCGCACTCTGCGGAATGGATTGCGGTAAATTTGAATCTGTACAATTTGCGTCAATTAAGTTCAATTGGATTGAATAATTATTATTTTTTTCCTTCTATTACAGCTTTGTTTTTATGATTCAACTTCTGATTGTAATCGGTCTACAAGAAGAAAAAAAATTAGAGAAAAAACTGTTCTGTTCGAGACAAAGTAATGACTCAATCGATGCAGTTGATTAGTCAAAAAAAAAATCGACTCAGTTGTATATTTTAAGCATGCAAATTCAACTAAATGTATATTTTGTATCACTTTAATTGTCATAATCACTACAAAATCACATTTTTAGGTCACCGCTGCGTTAATAAGTTCCTTGTAATTAATCCGTTGTGCGCTCTCGTCCAAACATGAGGCAAGAAGAATGTTGAGAAAAGGGAAATTTAATTATATATTGTTTGCTGTTGTAAAGTTTGCAGTGCAGTGGTGGTATATTTAAAAAAAAAAAAAGAGAATAAGTTTAGTGGATTATTAGGAAAATGTTGATCGACAACATGAATATTTTATTCGTGTACAGTGTAAAAGGGTTGATATATAAAATGAAAGAATTGGATTCGCGGCATCCACATAGTCAAGCAAGAAACTGAGTTGGTTTACCAAACTTTATATTTCAACTGCTGAGACTAAATAGATTCTCTGACCATAAGAAAGTGAGGTCCCTATAAATCGGAAAATATGAATTGCAGTGTTGCACATTTGACCTGTTTCAGTTTCATTTCATAGTCATCGTTTTAATTTCTGTGTTTATATATTTTATAAAGTTGGAGGAATACAAGCCATCTAAGGGAAATAAGATGATTAAGATCTTATAAATGGGGAGTTATAAATCTGATTGTAGAGAGTCTCTCGATGAGTAAATGGGGAGGATAATAAGTAAACAAGTTATCATCATTGAATAAATAGTTAAATTGTCTGTGTAGCTGTCATTAGTCTCTAAATTTTATAAATAAATTATTGAAATCGTAAAATATTAATTAAAATAGTTTATATTTAAATTTGTATCGTTAGAAAATATAACGTGATATATTAATTAAATATGTGACTCCTTTAAATTGATTTGACAAAACAACGTTAACTAATTTTTTTTTTAAAAATTAAATATTTTGTGTATTAGTTTGTCAATAATTAGTTTATATATAATTATATTTACTCATAAGTTTTTATTTGAGAAGACAAAATTTCATTAACAAATTTGTCTTTGAGAAAATGATATTGATATAGAATCAACGACAATAAACTACTTACAATGACACATCAAAATATCTAATATTAAAAAATTTACTAAAAACAATATTTTATAATTTCAAAAATATATTTATTAATTTATAAAATTTATGAATTAATTTAACTAATGTTTACAGTTTAATGAAAAAATTTAAAGAACTATTCTGCTGAATGATTATGTAATGAAGGATTTTGGTCATAGTTGACGAGGTAGTGTAATTAATTAATGATTGGATGATTGGAAAATTGTGTGGTGAGTGAATCGGAAATGTTCTAAATATTTGAAGTGGCAGTGTCCTATTGGAATTAGAATAAGGTGGAAAGGGGTGGATGAGTGTGGACCGTTGCTGGAAAAAGTGGCATAAGCCGGACCTATCAAACAAAGCTTATGAATGTTATTATAGTACTGTGGTATCACTATGTCTACGTCACTGTCATTGTGCCGTGTAAAGTAAACCATATATTAGTGATATTGAAGGATTTTTTTATAAAATGTATTGAAAATTTTACTTTAATTTTTTTAAAATTTAAATTTTTTATTTTTAATGCAAGAGAATTATTTTTTATATCTTAACAATGCTATTAATACATTTGTTAGTAAAGCCAAAACTATTTTAATAAAATAAATTATTAATATTATTTTATAAGTGCAACTCATAAATTAAAAGGTTATCAAAATATATTAGATATGATGAACCGATACCATGTTTCTCTGCACTAAATATGAGTTTCACTATTGACTCTTTAAAATAAAAGTTTTATTGCTACAGTTTGTTTGAATAAATTTTTCAAGAAGTGTTGTAGAAAATATATTTTAATAAATATATTTGATGCAATATTGTAATAATTACAGGTTCTTAAATAATATTGTTACATAAACACAAGTCAAAAGTTGTTACCTTATTTTTGTTGAAAAACTCCTATAAATAAATGACTCAAATTGTGTCATGTCTTGAAAATCATATGTGGATTAATAATGTTTGAACAACAAAATATGTGGATTAACATGGACAAGGTGGAGACAAAATCCTTACAAAAATTAGCAGAATAATAAATATTTTGTGATGGATTTGAATTTGAGTCAATATTTGATTTGGTGGTGAAAATGAGAAAATCATGATGAGTTGTTATAATTAACAATTTTTACAAAATTATATGGTTTATTGTAATTTTGTTGATTCTACTGTAAAACTAAATAGATACATAGACTTTCTTAATATTTGTTAAATGTTTTTTTAACTCAAGAACCAAGTTATTTATTGGAGACAACAAAATCTCAATTTAATTTTATCAAATGGTTGATTTTTTTTGTCTTTGATTTTGTTATATATATGATTTAATCAATTTAATTGAATTGGTTCTTTAAGTATTAAATTTCAAGATTTAAATGTCTTGATGAATTTAATTTTAAAAGTTAGAAGAGTAAAAAACTGAAACACTGTCTCCGTGTTTTATTTATTTTTTAAACACTTTGATTGATTATTTACATTTTTGTCTATTATTATATCTAAATGTTTAGCCTTACGCAACATTATAGATGTTTTGTAGGCTGAAACTTTTCATACAATTTGTGTGGCTCTTCTTTTATTGCATATCACATCTTGAAACATTTTTTATTTTATTCATCTTAATTATATGGGCCAAGACCAACCATTGGCATTTATTTTTATTTTTTATTTTTTTTATCTTACCATTGGCATTTATTTCTATTGTGTCCTTTCTCATATTTTGTACGATACATTCATTCAAGTTAATCTTTAATTGTTTTACAGACAAATAAACTTCATTCATTCATATTAAAATAAAAATAATATAATTAAATTTAAAGATTAAAAAAACAAAAAAAAAACACATTAATGATACACGTAAAAATTATAAAAGCTAATGAAAAATAACAACTAAAATCTTCACGTAACATCTAAATTAATGTCTTCTATTGGTTAATGATGATAAAAAATAATGTGATATCTATAATTTTTAATGTCATTCATCTTTAGAAAAATATTTAATGGTCTTCAATGTTGCTCATGTTAATTATAAGTGATATTTTACATGACCAATTCAATCATACATTGATAAGTTATTTGTAAAGTTGTGTTAAATTTAACAGTAGTCTCCATAAATCCAAAATATGTTATTGACAAAACAAATTATTTACATATGGGAATACCGCATCAAAATAAGAAAATAAAAAACGCCACACCACGATAACAAATAAAAAACATGAAGAATAAAATGTTACACATGTGTAGAAAACCACTAATATTTAGATAAAGAAATGAATATAATAACTTAAATGTGTGATTTAAAATAAAAATTAAAAAAGCTTTAGACCAAATAAGAGAGAACTAAGTTTTCTTGTTCCTTGTTTAAAAAGAATTAGGATATTGAGAATTTTCCTTCGTGATAAACTATATATGAATTCCATTTGATTAAAATTTGTTATTTATACAACTATATTTGTATTCTTTGATTTTCATATGTAGACTTAGATTTATGCGTCTCTTAATAAACTTAAATTTGATAAACGCATGTCCCATATTTATGTTTATGTTAAGTATGTTCCTTAAGAAAAAATATTTTTAGTTAGCTGTAACTTTATAAAAATATTAAAATATGAAACTTAAATATACTCTAGGTCATGTATTTTGTCTTATTCATAATTTTCTTTTATTTAATTCTAAATCCATTATTTTGGTTGATAAATTTTTTTTTATGATTCTCTGTTTTAAAACGTCTAACAATTTCATTACTCATTTGAGACTAAATTTTGATGGCATATCATAGAGATATGTTTATGTGCGAACTAATGTGTCATTGTTTAGATAAATTCTCAGTTTAAGATAACTTATATATCATCAAAATATGTATTAATTTATATCATAAAAACAATTAAATTTAAATGCAAGTCACTTTGTTGGTAAGTAATTCGCTCTAGATAAGTCATTTTTATGTTATCAGCTCACATGCAAGATAAATACTTCATTTGTCGTATCATTAAAATTAAACTACAAATTAATATATGAAATGATTTGTGACGACGATGGTTACATATCTTTTGAATTTGAAAAATGCTATAGCTAACAATCAATTATGTCGGATAGGGTATAATTGATTCATTTTTTGGAGAAAAATAGTCAGATTTGTTTTGACGTAGATTTCATATATAACAATTTTTTACCAAATTCAAGTCAAAATAAAACCGATGAAGTATTATTTCTTTTAGTTTTGATTCGAGCGGATCACCGTTTTAAAGATTTAAGAATTTTATTGTTTTAAATTATATTTTTCCCCTAACGTTTTAAATTCATCATATTATTAAAACAAATAAATAAACTAGAATAAAAAATAATTAAAAATCTTTTAAAAAAAATAATAATTAAAAAATAAAATATTTTTTAAGATAACACTTTTAAGTTATAATACTATATGATATAAAAAACAAAAAAATAGTTATTTTATTTAAGTCTTAAGGGATAGTTTTTAAATAACGTAAAATTAATATTATGATGCGTCTACTCACTCACGCATGTCATTATAACTCTAATAAATTAAAGTAAATTAAAGTAAATTAAAGATTGCGTAAAAAAATTACACGTTTGTTAAATCACATCTCATCATTATATTACTTTGTTAAATACGATTTCCTCTAATTTCAGTTATAAAAAAAAATTAAGATACATAAAAAAAACTTTATTTATTATTGTAATTTTTAAATGTTTATTCAAATTTTATTATTTGCATATAATAAAATTTGATTGGGTATATGTATAACTTAGTAGTATTGATTTTGCTTAATTACGAAATGAAACTGATCAAAATAAACTTATCGTTGAAATGAAATTGAAATGATTTAAGGATGCGATTCTAAAAATCTCATGGTTATAGACATGTGGCTATTAATTCGGACATTGTAGTCAAGGAAGATCTTAATTAATTTGAAGGAAAGAATACATTTTGATGAATATA
Organism: Cicer cuneatum; assembly: GCA_037974295.1. NCBI lineage: Eukaryota > Viridiplantae > Streptophyta > Magnoliopsida > Fabales > Fabaceae > Cicer > Cicer cuneatum. Next base: position 79,338,510 of record JBBPBO010000004.1, read on the forward strand.
GAAGACATACCTCTAATATCATAAATGAAGGACAGCCAACATGAGTGGTTAGGCTAATGGTAGAAACAAAAGTCAATCACAAACACTGAAAATTCTTGAAGTGGTATTTGAGTGGTACTACTAGTGTCTACTACCTTCACCACCAAACACACTAACTATGAATGTCGGTTTGACTTTTTATTATTTGCAAATACAAATCGGCCACGAATAATAGCTAGGCTTTGTTTGGGTTAGAATATGCCTCGTAATTTTTTGACAATGAGTATGACTCGCTATGATCTACTATCTCCTGTAATAAATCAATTCACACTAACTATGAAGATTATTTTGAAGTCTCCTTACCTTGTTTTTGCATTTTTCCCTTTAAGTTCTTTCACTCCAACAAACACTTTAGTCTTCAAATAGATCTTCTCATAAATTTGCATTACAGAAATATCGAATATAATTAAGTTCTAAGATGAGTATTAAAAATATGTAGCATACCATATATGGCAACCAAGTGGTGTAATTTAATACTTGAAAGAATCAAATAATTGAATCAATAAGTTGCTTGACTTTGGCTTAAAGTGATTCCGTCGCAAGGTTTCTTTCTTGTTTTTACAAAACTTGAGATATTTTATTTATTTATTTATTTTAAACATCCCATTGTCAAAGGAATAAATTCTATTAATTTAAAATTAGGTCAAAAGATTACTAAAATTGATTAATAATTTAAGTTTAATCACTTAATTATTACTATGGAGAATAAATATACTATTCGAATTCTATCAATGATAACTATATTATAAACTTGTATTTATATAATTTTAATCAAAATTATCTATATATTTTTTTTTTGATGTGATTTTTTTTGGTAAACAATAAAATATATAATATACAGTACGATAAATAAAAAATCACTTGGTTTTACCGCAAAAGTTTTTTAAAAACAAAATAAGAAAAACAATTCACTTGTAAAAAAGAAAAAGAGAGAAAACAATTCAACCCAATGCACTTCAAGACAGATGACACCATTTATGATGTGAACTTGTATATATTTTGACAAAATAAAAGATTTTATATCTAACAAATAAAAAATTGAAGGAAATGCAATGAATTAATTAATGAATTGAGTTGTGAATGTGAGCAGAGCAGAGCAGAGCAAAGCAGAAGAGCAAGTATGGCGTCAATTTGGAGAGTTGAGTTTGGGTCTCTATCCGTTCGCGTAAGTATCATTTCATTTCACTCTCTTCCATTAATTAATTACACTATCAATATCATTACTATTACTGATTCTTCAAAATGTAGCCTTATTCTTATTGTTATTGCCCCTCTTCGATAAGAACAACAAACCATCGCATCCGTATCACTAATGGGATTTCCAAATCACTTGTTATCCGCACCCAACAATTCAAACAACAATGTTTCACTTCCATTTCCAAATGGAATCATCAACTCGTTACTTCTTCCCCAATGCACCATTTCCTGGTAGGTTTTCATTTTATTATCATCTTTTTTTTTATTTTATTAAAATTAGGGTTTTTAGGGTTTCATTATTTCTCCTTCTTTTGTAGCTTAATCGAAACCCTGCTACCAATTTTGCAATTTGGGTCTGCGTTGCGGTTGTGGTTGTGGTTTTCGTTGCTGCTGTGAAGGGTTTTTCCAGGAAAAAAGAACGCCCTGGTTCCGTTGCTGATCTAGTTAGACGTGGTCAATTGAGATCGGATAGAAGAGGCATGTATGTATGATTTCAATTCACACCCACTTTTTGCTTTTCATTCACGCTTGTTATTATCTATTTGTTCAACGCACTCTATAAATGTTTTGTTGACCATGATTTTGTTGAAGCTTCAAAGTGCAGCATTCGCTAGAAATACATTGGCATAACGTGATTTTGCAAAATTCACGGTGAATACAAACACACACTTATATAGTTGTTATTTGAGACGTCAGTCATACCTTACCACATGTGAGCCAATTCACATGAAGTATGTTTGGTTTCACTTTTGTAAGAGGCAAAGCAGTACTAGACAAAGAATTCATTTTGATGTGTTCTCGAGTGGAATCGCTTTTGTCTCTGAAATGGATTCTAACGTGAAACTGAGATTTTGAGCTTTTGCCTTCAAACATGATTTCTAGCATCAGATTTATTGTTCAATATCTTTTTTACGTAAATATATTTAAATAGAAATTACTTCATATTCAACTCATTTTTCATCAAAATCAATTTATTCAAAATGAATTTTTACGGCTACCGCATTCAGCACAATATTAAACTCTTTTTTACCAAAAAAATATACATCAATTTAGAATCATAATAATGGGTATTATACTACTAGGTGATGAGTTTTGCCTATTGAGTTTAAGCTTCCTGTTATTACATTTTGCCTATCTATGTTATTGTGTGCATTTTTTCAGATCAAGGCCTCTCAAATATGAAGATCCGTTCAATAATCCCATGGTCAAGGTTAACAAAAGCAACTCAAGTGTAGAGATGTGTGGAAAGGTTTACCGTTTAGCCCCTGTCACGCTTACTCAAGAGGAACAGGCAGTTCACCAGAAAAGGAGATCACGTGCGTATGAGTGGAAGCGTCCCACGATTTTTCTTAAAGAAGGAGATTTGGTTCCTTCAGATGTTGATCCTGATACGATCAGGTGGATTCCTGCAAATCATCCCTTTGCAACTACTGCTATGGATATTGATGAGGACTTTGCTCAGAGAAATGTCAATCAAAAGCATGGAGTTCCTTTCCGTATTCAAGCTGAGCATGAGGCCCTGCAGAAAAAGCTTGAAGCCCTACAAAATGTAAGTCTTAGCAGAATAAGGAATTTCAACTGTCATATGCTTGATATGGTTTTAGAGTTTGTTGTGCAAATGCCACGTCTTTGTCCTAGTTCCTAAGGATTTGGAGGTTTGGCTTTGTAGCTGATACCCACTGAGTCCTTGTTTTCAAAATTCAAAATTCAACATTCAACTAATGTAGCTTACTCTTATTAAATATGAAGTATGGACATCAGACACAACATGGCCACATCAACACAAGTGATGTCTATAACACAGTCAATATTATCTCACCCCATTTACTTATTTGATATGCACCCTGAATGAATTATGCTGGAGACTTATCTTGACTTTTTTATTTTTTCAAGTTTTATCTACTTTTTTTTTTCTCGTAAAAGCCTTGTCAATTGTCAAGTCATAGTTGATTGTTTGTAGTGTCCAAGTCATGTTTGGTATAAGTATGTGCGTCAATAGCATCATAGATTTCTACCCTCTTACTAGAAATCATAAATCCAATATAAATTTAATAAAAGAAAGATACTCAAACCTTTTACCCTCTTCAATTTTCTATATCAAGAACTTGACTGACTTCTTTTAAGACTAACATGTTTTGTATTATTCATTCTGCAGGAAGAGAACCTCAATAAACTTGTGATAGATTCTACCAATGCTAAAGAATTTGAGAGACCATTCAACTCTCATACCAGATTAAATGATCATGCAGAGAAGACCTCTTTAAACGATCAGGCAAAAGATCCCTCCACCCCTAAATTAGATAGCGGCCCAAATCACTTTGAAAGTGCACCATCACCCGGAGAAGATCAAAACCTTAAACTTTAAATTTTCTCTTGGGCAGGCTATAAATATGAGTAACAGTACAAATGTAGATTCCAATTTGCTACAAATTTTGTACTATTATCAGGGAGCAATAGAACTATCTAATTGTATAGTTGAGGACTGTAAATATTATTTATGTTTGGTAAGTGTTGCTGCTGTTACTCAGATTTCATCAGGAGTTTTCCACTTTTCATCCTGCCCCAAGATCAACTTATTCATAATGCAATATGATATTGGGCCAACAGTTTAGTGAGTAAGATGTAGAAAATCGAAAACACTGTTTTTACTGTGTATTGTATGCTGACAGGCAAACGTCCGAAAGAAAAATAATCAGGAATTGAATTTTAAAGATTGGCTTAATTTTAAACAGTTGCAATATTTGAACATTAAAATACATATATTATATTGTGTTTTATCTCCAACTCATTTATTTTATTTTATATAACTTACTCACATTTTAAAAATTCAACCTATTTGACATAAATTTTGTTGTGGAAGAATCATTTTCTAATATAATAAATAATAATGTGACAAAAAGAATGTACTGTCAATATTTTTTATGATAATGACAATGTGGGCTTGACTTTGACATGACCATTTACTAGAAAGATAATTTTAAAAGATAATTGTCACTAACTTGCCTACCATTTTTTCTTTTAGAAGCTTCAAAGAAGGTGATTGTTACAGTGGAAAAAATATCATGTCTATAACGATTAAGTTTCCACCTTTAAGTAAAAGTTAAGGTCTTCCACGTTCTTGTAACCTGAGGCAAAATTTTGAGCATTTAGTATGTTGTCTCCCTCTTTAAGAGTTGATTGATGGAAGATTTTGAAAGAGATAATTTTGGAGTTAAATTTATATTTTGATATATATTTAATATTTTTTAAAAATTAAAAATTAAAAAATATAATATTATATATTTATTTATCATGTTTTTTATATTTTTTTAAAATATTAACTATATATTAAAATATAAATTTAGTCCTCAATATATTTTTTTTCTAAAACCCAACTCGCAAGTACATAAATTAAGTTTTGAAATGTTAGCTTTTGTTTTACTTTTTTTTTTCTAACCAACACATATGTCATTGTTTAAAGCCGCCCATTTAGAATTAATACAAATTAGGCATATGAATACTCAATATCCTAAAACTTTGGAAGCTGGCATAAATTATTGTCGGTGGAAGTAAAGTTGCACTTTCTTGACATGGAATGGAATTATTATTATTATTATTATAATAAGTGTAAGCAGACAAGTTTTAGTGTGAAGGAGTGGTTATCCCTTTGATAAGTAAATGCATTTATAAGAAAAGAAAAAAGTAGGCCAAAAAGAAAAAGCAAAGAAAACAAAATATGAAAATTGAGGTTGTCATTAAACTTAGCGGGAAATAGCCGCCTCCAATTTTTATTTTTTTGTTTTAAATGAAAGGTATGATGCCGCCTCCGGTCACTGGCTAGTGCTCGGTGGCCACTAAGCAATAATGCGTATCCGTCCCTATTTATATACAGTTTTTCCCTTTTCACATTTATTAAAAAAATAAAAACCGAATTAATATATCTATTTTATGTTTAATTTTTAAAATGTCTATTTGTAAATAAATGTATCTAATTAATAAAAGGTATGTTTGAAAAAATAATAATAAATATATTAAATAAATTGAAAAAAAATTTATAATTATTTTTTTTAATGAATGCTTATAATTTTATAAACAAAGACGAAAGAAATACATTAGAGGTATCGTTTGAACCCAACAATAGTTGGTGCTTGTTTGATTTTAACATAAAATTGATAAAATTATGGTGTAATTTTTTAGTATTAAAAAATTATATTTTATTGTTTTATAAAATACGGTAATTTACTGTAAAACTAGTTATATATTTAGTGTATTTTATTTTGGTAATAAAACCTAATTTTAAATGAATTTGATTTTTCTAAATAAAGTTATTTATGTTATATATTTAATATATTTATATAAGAGTTTACCAATAATTTTTCGAAACTAAAAATTACATTTAAAAACAAAAAATCTAAATATAAACTCTAAGTTTAAATAAATATGGAGGCAAAAATTAATATGATGTGCCACAATTAGTAAATATTTGAACCTTTAACAATTTAGTTAGAGGTTTATTTATGACCGATGCGTTAAAAAAAAATGAATCTAAATATACAATTCTTCAAAATAAAAATCAAATATAACTCAAGTTTTAATCTTTGAAGTCAATAAGAAGGGTTTTTATTTAATCATTACGTTGAAATTAATAGTTAAATCTATAATTGTACAAGGCCAAAATTCTCCTTACCACATAATGAACAATTTTTTGTTATCATGAGAAAAACTACATTATTTATGAATCACTAAACTATGGTGTAAATAGTGTCACGTAGTCACAAGGAAAACTAAGAAAACCAGTCAAATTATATGTTGAGTCTTACATTAGATGTAAATTTGTTTATAAGTGGGAGATATTTTTCACTTTACATTTTATAAGGTTGAGTTAAGTCCAAACTAAATTTCAAAATAATATCAAGAGTCTATTCATTATTTGTTGGGCCACCCACTACTAACTAGAGTCTATTCATTATTTTATAAGGGCCACCTACTATATATTAGGAAAGTTGGATTCCATATCCCCAATTAAACTTATACCCCTTAATTAAAAAAATTTAGACTCAAATTTACTAAAATACGCTTAGCCTTACTGTAAAAATAAAAAAATTTAACAATACTCCCACAATCTGAAATTTCCAAAAAAAAGTAAACTGTTTTCTATGGAATTTTTGGTAATTGTTTTTCAATACCGGAAATTTCAAATTTTCAGTTGGCATTCCTGGAAATTTCAATTTTGAAATTAAATTGAAATTTCCGGTATTGAATAACAACTACCGAAAATTTTAAATTTCCGGTTGGCACTCCCGAAAATTTCATTCCTTATTGAAATTTCCGGAACAATGTTTTTTAATTTTTTTTTCATTCAATTTTTTCCAGTGAGGACCAGAGGAGTTAAAAACATCGTTGAACATTCTCGAATTCGACCTCCTACACAATCTAATAGGAGAACTGCCATTGAAAAAAAGGAGAAAAAGGAACGAAGAGATGCAACAGGAGGATTATGATATTCAGCATGAGTTTGAGCAACAAGATCGTGTGTTTAATTATCAACAGGATCAGCAGCACTAGGATAACGTGCATCATGAGCAGCCTGAACAACCTCTATTTCTTGGAGGTCCTTACGATCTTTCCGTCCTTAAGGACTACGAGCACCACATTGCAGTTAAAGTGTGAAATGGACAGGTTAGTAAATAATTTATTTTATTACATATTATAATATAGCGTAATATGTATATTTTAATATATTTATAGTATAGTTTATTACGATTCTTATTTTAGGAACTCAAATGCAAGATATGTATAGTTTAGTTTATACAAATTTGATTATAGTACAATTTATTACAAAGCTGATTATAGTATAGTTTATATGTATATATATTTATAGTATAGTTCATTAGAGTTTAATGAATTAATTGTATATTTATATTATAATTTATTGTGTGTTATTTTAATTAAACAGGATAGACGTGTCTTGAAAGTTGTTTCAAATGGCAAAAAACAAGATAAATTCATTGATATCATATATGTATTACCTGCTCAAATAGATCATTGGATTACTATATCTGAGTTACGTCCTCTACAAAGGTATAGTTTGCAACGGTAATATAATATCTGCTTTTGCTGATAGATGGCACACAGAGACTAGCTCATTTCACCTGCCATTTGGTGAAATGACTATTACTCTTTATGATGTTAGAGGTCTTCTGGGCATCCCATGTTATGAAGAGTTTTTCACACCTCCCGCTAATGTGAATGAAGATTTGGACATGACTGCTGCAATTGAGTTATTAGAAGTTGATCACGATGAAGCTGTATCTGAAACTACGATCAATAGAGGTGCTTCATATAGTTTTGAGTGGTTGAAAGCTATATTTTTTAAGAAACTTCGTGAAGGATGATATGACTGTGTAGCGAGGGCATACCTACTTCATTTGGTAAGGTGTACCATACTAGTTGATAAAAGTTTTACCCTTGTATCTGCAAAATATTTGTTTCTTTTTCAAGACCTTGATACATGTGGTAAATGGGCATGGGGACCAGCTGCTCTTGTGGTTTTATATGACTATCTTAGAGATGGTACATTGCTTGCAACGAAGCAGATTGGAGAATATTTATCTCTATTCCAGGTACTATTATATTATTTTTTATATTGTTATTTGTTAAGATGCTTATTTAATTATTTGTATTTTTTTTATTATTTACAGACATTGATTTATGAACATTTCCTCGACATTTGTAAGTGGGATATGAGTGAGCCTATATCTTCAATGCCACAAATGTTTCGATGAACTGCAAAACAAACATCTGGGAACATTGCATACTACAGAGCAAAATTGGATGCTTTGAGAGATACTGATATTATATGGACGCCAAATTACAATGAGAACTCTACGACACAATTTAAGTCTGTGTCATTGTATATAGGTTACATTTGTTGGTGTTCCACGATGGTACCGTATTTACCAGAGAGGTGCATACGATAGTTTGAGTATACTCAGCACATCCCTCCTACACCACTGATGCTCGTTGTACGTGATGTTGATGTTGAATGGAGCATGTACAGGAATTATGTATGATCCCTTCGTACTAGATTGCATCCAGCTGCATATTCAAATGAGTCTGTTGAAGGATAAATTCAGTGGTACTATAGGATATCTCATCCTCGAATGATCACTTATGTTGCTGCAGAACCTTCACGCTTTGATTTCCTAGTCATGATGTTGGTGTTGGTCCTAGTTATGATGTTGATGTTAATGCTGGTTCTAGTTATGATGCTAGTGCTGGTCCTAGTCATTATGTTGGTCCCGATACTACTTATACTCATGGTGAATGGTATACACGGTTTCAACTAATTGGTGGTTTTACTTATATAGCAAAGTTTAGATTTACATAGGCTAGATCATGAGGATGAGATACATGTCTTATTAGAGAGAGCTTTATACATATATAAAGGAGGAGATTATCAGTAGTACTGTAGTTGTCTTATTTTATTATTCAGACTTATTTATTCAAACTTTATTGGTTAAACTTTTTTATTTAGATTTATTATTCAGACTTTGCTTTATTATCTCGATTGACTTATTATTCAGACTTTGCTTTATTGCTTTAGACTTATTTTGTTAAAAGTTGAATTGATTTAATCTTTTTGTATATTATGTGAATGAATTTTGTTACAAAAAGGAATGTGAACTGTAGAGGAAACAAACTAACTAATTGAAAACTACATATATATATATATATATATATATATAATAAAATTTTAAATCAAAAGTGTTAAAGATCTGCTAAAGACATATAATCTAATGTATGTTCTAAATCTAATTAACTCCAATATTGTAGATGTCCTGCATAAGCTATAGCCCATGATGTAGATTCATCACTGCGATGCTTCTTCCAATGACATGTAAGTGGAGGCAACGGACAAGCTGATTTCAATTTAATTTACACCCGATGAGTTTCATTAACAAAACTAATGCTGATAATACAATCACGTGATAAGTCTTCATTGTGTGCACCCCTCAATTGGAAAAATGGCAAAGAATTTTTTTTCCTAATGTCACAAGAACGATATTATATTTTGTTGCTATCATATAACCCATATCTGGAATGCTCGTCCACTTCTCGTTGGGTTGGTTTCCCAAATCAGTTACAAGTAAAAAGTCTGTCACTTCTTGCAAACGTTCCTTGAATAATGCAGCATATAAATCAAGTTTGGACTTAATCTCTATATACAATTGTCGACGCACAATGCTCCAATATGAAGTAGCAATATCGATTTTCAAGGAAGGGGGTTTCAATTGTAAATCCGTCCTTTTAAAATTTCTGTTAAAAACTTAAGAAAATAACTCAAGATTGATCTTGGTTGTGAAAACAGAAAACAAAGAACGTTATTGGTTAGTTGAAATCAACAGTTCAGTTTATCTATCTAACTTGATAATTAACAGACTGAAAGTAAATAGGGATAAGGGAAGAGATATCACATACAGATATATCCTGGTTCACCCAACCCGGGCTACGTCCAGTCCTCACCACTGTGAGATTTTCCACTAAGTGTTTAAAACAAAAACCTTCTTGGTTTTACAGCACCTAGCTTAGATCAACCTTGATCTTTGTTTACAGAACATAATCTAATTCCACCCAGAAAGAGATTAATCAAATCACCTATCAACCTTGATAGGATTTCTTACAATCTACCCCAAACTATACTTAACTCTTATAGTTTGAGTTTTACAATAATGAAGAGATTGTTTTGTTAGAATCTGAGATGTCTCAACTCTTGTTTGAGATTCGATTCTTTACAAAGAATTCAGTATAAATGTATCAGAGTAAAACGAATTTAATCAAACTGATTCTTGTAAGTGATTGGAGATTTTCAAGTATGTAGATGTATATGAGTGATGTTTTTCTCTGTACTTGAAACTGTATTTCTTCCTGAGCTTTTGCCTTCCTTTTATAGGCGTGAGAGCATTTAAAAATAGAGTCGTTGGTAGTGCTCTTGTCAGGCTTGACCCAAGACATTATTTCTGAATAAAAATAATCAAACTTTTGACTATTTTTATTTTCTGTTCAGACTGGGTTGTGTGTTGCGTTTTGGATCAAATTTTCTTTAGTGATTACTGATCCTTTAATACTTCTGATAAGTGATAATATTGTAGGCTTCAACTGGAGCTTTTGAATCACTTAAAACAGATTAAAAACGATCACAAAGCTTGTTGCAAAAAAACTGTAGTTGCTGGAGATTGATGATCAATCTGGAGCTTTAACTTTTGGGTTTCCTGGAGATTGATAATCAATCTGGACTGATTTATGAACATACTGGAAACTGACTTGACTTCAAGATTGCAACAGTCTTGACAATCATTTCCAGAACTGTCTGGACAGACTTGTTTGAGAGTCTTTTTCTTTTTCAATTTGAATGTCCTCTTTGATTTGAATAGATCCTATGTGAAGGTGCAAAAACGAGAAGGGGGGTTGAATTGTGTTTGTCAAACTTAATTTCTTTTGTTGTTTTATTAAATATTGATTTGAATTATTCGATAAATAATTAATCAGATTCAGCAGCGGATAATAATAACATAATAACACATCAATTTATACTGGTTCACCGTTAACTAGGCTACGTCCAGTCCCTTCCTCCATAAGGCCTTTTACTAATTCAAACTCCTTTGAATTACAACACCACTGACCCTTCAAGTCAGTCTTCCCAAACAGTCTGACAACCCCAGACTTTTGAGGAACAACAACACCTTGACTATACCTGCCAAGTATTCTCAAACAGCCTGACAACCCCAGACTTTTGAGGAATAACAACACCTTAACTAAACCAGCTAAGTCTTCTCCTACCAATCTGACAACCCTAGATTGAAGAAGGAATCTACACCACTATAATAAAGGTTTAGAACTTTGCAACGTTGCTTCTGGAAAGCTGTTTGTTGCACTGTATTTCTCTCTCGAAAACACTTAGAAAATATTGCTCTTGTTCATTTGTGTTTCTCTCTTTTGAACTCTCAGATATCTTTGAATTGAAGCTTGAGTTCTTGTGTTTTTCGATACTATATTCTTCAGCATTAAGTCTCTATTTATAGTTGAACTTTAGAACTTCACTGATGCTTTACTTCTGCAGTATATTTAGATTAATCTGTTTTGAGAATATTCTGGAGTAATTTGCTCATATTCTGTTTTGAGCCTTTTGCTCAGATTTTGTTTTGAGCCTTTTTCTCCAATTCTGTTTTGAACGTTTTTCTCAGATTCTTTAATCCTCATGATCAAATCTGCACCCTTGGATCTTCATGCAATATTCCACAACTGGACCAGCCGAATTGATATGCTGTAATCCTCTGATTTCGGCATTTGCTGGACTGCACAGTCTGTCCCTCTGATTTCGGCCACCACTGGGCCATGGTCTGATTTTCTGATCTGGACCATCACTAGACCAAATAATTATTTCTGAACCATTGATCTGGAAGTTTTTACTCTGATCTGGACAGATTCTGGACTTTGGTATGGAACAAACTGAAATTAACTTGAACAAAAAATATTTCAGTCTGGACATTTTACCTTTAATTTTGGACCAGATCTGGAGATATTCTGGAACTCATTTCTTTTGGTCTGGACTTAGTTCCATGTCCTGAATCATGCTATCTTATGGTCTTGGCCAAATCTGGATTGATCCTTTTGTTCTGGACTCATAAACATACCTTCTGGTCAAGTTTGGAACAAGTCTGGACTGTGTAGTTTTTCACTGCCAAACCATCTTCTGGTCAGAATAACTTCTGGAATAAAATTGATATTCGACTCCTGTTTGTCTGGAACAACTCTCCTTCTGGCAGGCTTTCCAATAGTATGATCCATGTTTCGTTATGATTTTTATTCCTTCTGTTCTGGGCCACCAAACATATCCTCTGGTGATGTTTTGACATCCTGGAACATCTTCTGGAAATTCCAGAATTCATTTTCCTTTGATCTCTGCTTATGTTTCCTTCAGTTTCTGGGGCATTTAACTTAATAATTCAAAGTACAAAATAAGTTTACATTGAGTACATTTGTAAGCATCAAAATCCTAAGTACTTAGAACCAACTTGGTTCCAACACTATGTGTTCTCTGCCATGTAGTGATCATATCCATGTAACTTCTAGAGTCAATAACTTCAATTAAGTGATGGAGAAAGATTGGTCTTTATGCGTCATAGCCTGGCGAACTTTCTCCGTTCTCCAGAATATGTCAAGAATGTTCTCTGCCTTTGTTTATGCTGTTTGCTTTGATTCTTTTGAAACCTGTCTTTGAATTAACACACTCAAAAGCACAGGTTAATTTAACAATACATTTAGAATCATAATTAACAATCTTTAAAGCTTCATATCTAATGATGATGTACTGGAAATCCGTTTAAGATAAACATGATTTTTCCTTGCATAAAAATCAGGTTCAAACAGTCTTGATGAAGTGAACAGAATCCTGGAGATTGTTTATCAATATAGAGACTGATGATATGATGTTAAACATACTGGAGATTAATGTTAACATGCTGGAGATGGATTGTTAACATGCTGGACATTGATGATTATTTCTGGAGACTAATGATCATTCTTGATAGAAGATCATTCTGGAGACTGTTCTGATCATTCTGGACATTCTGATGTTCAAGAACAGACTTGGTTCTTCCTCTGAATGTATTTTATGGAGATATCCTCTGATATCGTTTTCTGGAGATATCCTCTGGTATTCTTTAGTTGAGGTATCCTCTGGTATTCTCTAGTTGAGGTATCCTCTGATATCCTCTGGTTGAGGTATCCTCTGATATCCTATGGTTGAGATATGCTCTGATATCCTCTGGAGGCATCTTCTGATATCCTCTGGAGGTATCTTCTGGTATCCTTTGGAGGTATCTTCTGGTGATGTTATCGGGTAACATCTTATGTTTTTCCAGATTGTGTCAAGAGTGTTCTTTATGCTGATTTCTTGGCTTTCCTTGAATCATTAACATGCTGTTAATTCTGGACATTCTGGAGACTGTTCAGTCTTGTTTTGGCAGCTTGATTCATGGTCTTTTTCTTAGTGATTCGAATGGCTTCTTGTAATTGATCACATTTGTGCATGAATGGTTTCTTGCTTTGTTCACTTATGAATTCATGTTCCTTAAACAAAACTTAAGTGAAAATCATTAGTAGACCACCATTCATAAAACTTAATCATTTAATTTAAAAGGTTTGTTGTCATTAAAACATATATCAAAAAGGTTTTTTCCTTAATTTAAAAGGATTGTTGTCATTTAAAAGCAATTTTACAAAGTTATCTTTCACATATCAAACATCCTTAATCTATGCAAAATTATTTCAACAAATAATACATGTACCTTTGATTTGTTAATGTTTCCAAAGGTTATAGACGCTCCAAATTTTTGTAATGAGAGGCGGCACCATACTTTTCCATTCATGTGTATTGAGCAAGCCTTGTTTATGTATCAATGTTCTTTCTTGATTGTTGGATGGTCTTCCTGCATCACAAGTTAGTAATGACTTTGGTACCCATATTTGTTTGGGTCCTTGATGGTTAGTATATCTTCTTTTAGAAGATTTTTTAAAACTTGATCTCTTTTTAAAATAGCAATTTGACTCGAAGTGGCCATTCTTGGAACAATGGGAACACTTTGTTGTTGGTCTTGAAGAAGGTTTGAAAATCTGAGTTTTAAAAGTCTTTGAAATTGATTTTGATGAAATTCCAGAACGTTCTCCTTTTTTCAAACTTTCTGGAGAAAGTTCAGCTTTTGTTCCAGAACGTTCTCCGTTTTGAGAACAACCTGGAGAATGTTCTCCTTTATGCAGATTTTTCAAAACTGGTTCAACTTTATTTGCAGAACACTCTTTCCTTTTAAAAATCCTTTTGTTCTTGATTTTTTCATCTCTTTTTTTAAAATAACATACAAATTCCAGATGTCCAAATTTACTGCAATATGAACACTTGGTTTTGCATTTCTCCTCTTTTCTTTTAGGAACAAAAAGGTTTTCATAAATCTTTTCTTTTTGAGAAGTTTTGAAACATAAATCATCTTTGTCAAATATCCTTTCTTCTTTAGTTTCAGAACATTTTGCAAAATGATTTTTTATGGTTATCTCATTGAGACTCTTTTGTTGCTCAACCGTTTTTAAATGAGTTTGCTGCAAACTTTGAATGACCTTTCTGAGTTCGTCATTCATAGTTTGGGATTTCTCTTTTTCTTCTTTTTCTTTACGGAGTTGTTCTTTTAATAAACCATATTTTCGAGCAAGAAGATTTGAATCACATAAAAGATTATCAAATTATTTTTCCATTTCTTCACATAAAGGACAGAGTTCAGAGATGGTTACCTCATTATTTTCTAAGTTTTCCTTTAAGCACATGTTGATTTCTGACATTACTTCTTCTTCCTGAATCTTTTCCTCTAACACTTGTTAGGTGCTTAATCTTTAGAGACCAAGCTCTGGTACCAATTGAAGTAGCAATATCGATTTACAAGGAAGGGGGTTTGAATTGTAAATCCGCCCTTTTAAAATTTCTGTTAAAAACTTAAGAAAATAACTCAAGATTGATCTTGGTTGTGAAAACAGAAAACAGATAACGTTCTTGGTTTTCACCAGAAAACAGAGTACGTTCTTGGTTAGTTGAAATCAACAGTTCAGTTTATCTATCTAACTTGATAATTAACAGACTGAAAGTAAATAGGGATAAGGGAAGAGATATCACACACAGATATATCCTGGTTCATCCAACCCGGCTACGTCCAGTCCTCACCACTGTGAAATTTTCTACTAAGTGTTTAAAACAAGAACCTTCTTGGTTTTACAACATCTAGCTTAGATCAACCTTGATCTTTGTTTACAGAACGTAATCTAATTCCACCCAGAAAGAGATTAATCAAATCACCTATCAACCTTGATAGGATTTCTTACAATCTACCCCAAACTATACTTAACTCTTATAGTTTGAGTTTTACAATAATGAAAATATTGTTTTGTTAGAATATGAGATTTCTCAACTCTTGTTTGAGATTCGATTCTTTACAAAGAATTCAGTATAAATGTATCAGAGTAAAACGAATTTAATCAAACTGATTCTTGTAAGTGATTGGAGATTTTCAAGTATGTAGATGTATATGAGTGATGTTTTTCTCTGTACTTGAAGCTGTATTTCTTCCTGAGCTTTTGCCTTCCTTTTATAGGCGTGAGAGCATTTAAAAATAGAGCCGTTGGTAGTGCTCTTGTCAGGCTTGACCCAAGACATTATTTCTGAATAAAAATAATCAAACTTTTGACTATTTTTATTTTCTGTTCAGACTGGGCTGTGTGTTGCGTTTTGGATCAAATTTTCTTTAGTGATTATTGATCCTTTAATACTTCTGATAAGTGATAATATTGTAGGCTTCAACTGGAGCTTTTGAATCACTTAAAACAGATTAAAAACGATCACAAAGCTTGTTGCAAAAAAACTGTAGTTGCTGGAGATTGATGATCAATCTGGAGCTTTAGCTTTTGGGTTTCCTGGAGATTGATAATCAATCTGGACTGATTTATGAACATACTGGAAACTGACTTGACTTCAAGATTGTTTCAACAGTCTTGACAATCATTTCCAGAACTGTCTGGACAGACTTGTTTGAGAGTCTTTTTCTTTTTCAATTTGAATGTCATCTTTGATTTGAATAGATCCTATGTGTTCTCTGCCATGTAGTGATCATATCCATGTAACTTCCAGAGTCAATAACTTCAATTAAGTGATGGAGAAAGATTGGTCTTTATGCTGTCACAACCTGGCGAACTTTCTCCGTTTTCCAGAATATGTCAAGAATGTTCTCTGCCTTTGTTTATGCTGTTTGCTTTGATTCTTTTGAAACATGTCTTTGAATTAACACACTCAAAAGCACATGTTAATTTAACAATACATTTAGAATCATAATTAACAATCTTTAAAGCTTCATATCTCATGATGATGTACTGGAAATCCGTTTAAGATAAACATGATTTTTCCTTGCATAAAAATCAGGTTCAAACAGTCTTGATGAAGTGAACAGAATCCTGGAGATTGTTTATCAATATGGAGACTGATGATATGATGTTAAACATACTGGAGATTAATGTTAACATGCTGGAGATGGATTGTTAACATGCTGGACATTGATGATTATTTCTGGAGACTAATGATCATTCATAGAGACTGATGATCATTCTTGATAGAAGATTATTTTGGAGACTGTTCTGATCATTCTGGACATTCTGATGTTCAAGAACAGACTTGGTTCTTCCTCTGAATGTATTTTATGGAGATATCCTCTGATATCGTTTTCTGGAGATATCCTCTGATATCGTTTTCTGGAGATATCCTCTGGTATTCTTTGGTTGAGGTATCCTCTGGTATTCTCTGGTTGAGGTATCCTCTGATATCCTCTGGTTGAGGTATCCTCTGATATCCTCTGGTTGCGGTATCCTCTGATATCCTCTGGTTGAGGTATCCTCTGATATCCTATGGTTGAGATATGCTCTGATATCCTCTGGAGGCATCTTCTGATATCCTCTGGAGGTATCTTCTGGTGATGTTATCGGGTAACATCTTATGTTTTTCCAGATTGTGTCAAGAGTGTTCTTTATGCTGATTTCTTGGCTTTCCTTGAATCATTAACATGCTGTTAATTCTGGACATTCTGGAGACTGTTCAGTCTTGTTTTGGCAGCTTGATTCATGGCCTTTTTCTTAGTGATTCGAATGGCTTCTTGTAATTGATCACATTTGTGCATGAATGGTTTCTTGCTTTGTTCACTTATGAATTCATGTTCCTTAAACAAAACTTAAGTGAAAATCATTAGTAGACCACCATTCATAAAACTTAATCATTTAATTTAAAAGGTTTGTTGTCATTAAAACATATATCAAAAAGGTTTTTTCCTCAACATAATATTCTTCACTATGGCCAAGTAAAGCAGTAATAACACGATATCCATAGTTTCCATCCGCTTTAACATTAACTATGTCTTCAATATATGGATGAATTAGAAGAGGAAATTCGTCCAAATATTTTTTAACTTCATTCATCATAGATGTTTGCTGAGAGACTTGTTTGTATGCTTGTTGGGAGACTTGTTTAGATGCTTGCTGGAAGACTTGTTGGGATGCTTTCATGGGTCCTTGCCGAGAGACTTGAGTATTTGCATTATCAGAATAAAATGCATCAACTTGAGACTTGAGTTTTTGCCTTCAGTGGGAATCGAGCTCAGTACCTAGGGGATAAGTACCGCTTCATCACAATCCCACTACCAATTGATCTATAAAAACTCACTATTTCCACCGGGTGGTTTGGGGGAGTGAGAAGATTGAGTAGCATCGCCGATAACGCGGAAGGGTCGGGGTGTTACAGATGTTGTCTCTGGATATGCTATTTCACGCAACTTGCTCTTCAATGGCCTCCTTCAAGCAACATTAATTGTTTTCCATGTTTTCCAAATTATATTTATCTCTGATGTAATGTCCAACTCTGAATCACTTACCAAAATTTCATGGCATAAATTTCCAGTAGAATAAAATAATTACCGGAAATTTCAAGGCACCAAATTTCCGGTAGTATAAATAACGTACCGAAAATTTAGTTAGCGAAATTTGTTTACCGGAAATTTGGTACCTTGAAATTTCCGGTAAACAAATTATACGACCGAAAATTTTAAAAATCAAATTTTTGATATTTATAAATTGTGTACCGGATTTTTAATGGAAAAAGATACTTACCGGAAATTTTGGTGAGGATTAAGATTTTAGAGTAATTATTTTTTTTACCATCAATTAAATGAAAATTAAAAGGATAAATTTGAGTTTTTAACATTTTGGGGGGTATAAGTCCAATTGGAGGGGTACGAAATCCAACTTTCATATATTAGCCTTAATTAGTCCACATGTTAGAGGGGGCCAAAAAACCTTATGACTAAAAGGTTTGTTAAAAGAAAGCCTCCAATACAAAAAAGCTTACAAAATTTCATGGGCCTAGAGGGTCCATAAACCCGTTTTTTAAAAAAATCAACAATTTTTTTGAAAAAATATTTCAAATATTTTTTTCTTCAATTTTTTTGGTATCTTCATATATAGTTTAATAAAGCATAATATATATGATATAATAACAACTACTCCATACAAGTTAATGAGTTTTCACTAGACAAAATAGTATATTTTAGTGTTTTCGAGGGGAATGATAAGAATCGAATGATCACAGAGTAATGGACAATAAACAGTTTCAAATATAAAACACAACTACTTGCATTAGGTCTTGAGCATATGTCAAGGCAAGTTTGTTGTAGACTTGTAGTCTATGCATATCAACCGGTGCTTCAAATATATTTGTGCACCGATCATCATGAAAAAATGATCCAAATGTAACATTCACAATGCAACACACATTTTACTCATCTAATAAAGAGTTGTGCATTGGGTAATAAAATCAGCAATACATGTTTATCTTCTG
Source organism: Cicer cuneatum (assembly GCA_037974295.1). Lineage (NCBI taxonomy): Eukaryota > Viridiplantae > Streptophyta > Magnoliopsida > Fabales > Fabaceae > Cicer > Cicer cuneatum. The sequence continues at coordinate 79,357,195 of JBBPBO010000004.1, forward strand.
TTTAAAGGTGAACTACAAATTTCACATTGACATGCAACTAAATTCACTATCACTAGTTGATTCATAGATTCTCATACTATAATACTATGTCAGCAAATTAATGAATAAAAACATAAAAACATTCAAAGGTATTCGTAGACAAACAGTTTCAAATATAACAAGTAATCATACAAGTCTATTACAAAGAGCAAGAGTCAATAGCTTTGTAGGCACAACCAATAAGTAAAATCATTTGAAATATAACACTGTTTTTTCTATCCAAAAGCCTCATGAGTCAAGGATTGTAGTATTATTCTAGAACATCATTTTTTCGTGGGATTATTCTATGCTTCTATACAACATAGGGAAAGAAAAAAAAGATCAGAGAGAAGGTTCTAAGGGATAAAATTATTTGATGTGTTGATTTTGTAATTTGATCCCCAATAGTTAGAATAATGGAAATAATTGAGTTTGTTGTTTCAATTTATGTTTAAAAAACTATAAAACCACTTATCGGTCAACTGACTAGATAATTGTATAAATTGAAATTTAAGAATAAAAACAAACAACTTTTACAAAATTAAATCTAAAATTTAACAAGAGATTGAACAATGGAGACATCTGGATGATGGTTCAATTGATTTCATCAACTCAACAATATTGCATCTCTTTAGGATTGTGAAGCCGATAGAGAAAAAAGAGACCAATGTACTACTAGTTTTCCATTAGCCTCACCCAAAATTAAAGCATCCCCATCAAACCCCTAAAACTTACACAAACAGAACAGAGAAACCTGAGAAAGTAAATTTGCTTCAACACAATATTTTCATTTTCATTCACACAGTCGATACTTTGATTCACAAAAACAAAGTAGCCTTTTATAGGCATTCTATCGTAAGATTTAAGCAAATACAATATTAAGGATTAAGCAAAATATGAAACAACAGTGTTGTAGGTATTAAGCAAATACAACATTTTGATCTAAAGCATACAATTTGACTAATTTTTTCTATCATATATTAACAAGAACATTCACCAACTAAGTGTTTTGTCTGCTACAACTCCAGAATTTTATGTTCATAAAGAAATGTGTTTCTTTAGATTGAAATAAAATGGTGAATATTATACATTAACCCTCAAAAAGTGTCATGTGATTTGAAATGCATCACGAGATACACTTATTCTAAATGAGAATATAGGAACCATCCTACAATCATACTAGAACCAACAATAAATGAAAGCAAAATGCATGACATGATTTGAATAGATTTTGTTAATTAATCAATCTTGGTATTTCCTTTTATCTAATAGATATAGCAATCAATAAATTTCACTATAAACAAAAATGCTTGAAACAAAAGAAAATAAAACATTTAACAGAGTAACAAATACAATAGACAGAAATTTCAATAACAAAAGAGTAAACTAAAAAATAGAAGGAAGAGGATACTTCAACAAAATAAAACAGAGGCGGACATCGAAGACAGGAAGAAAACAATAGTAACAAAGGTCGGAAAACCGACCATGACGATGGCCTGAATGCAAATCATCGGTGAAGGGAATGAGAATTAAACGTGATGGTGGTCGGAACCAAACAAACATAAGAGAATTGGAAATCGCACGCCGCTTGGGTTCCATGTGTAAAGTCTTCTGTTCTCAAATTGTGAAAGAAGAAAAAAAAAACTGAAATGAAATGGGCTGTGATGCCCTTTGACGCGAATCCACAAAAAAATTCAAAAATAGTGAACTGGGGCTAAAAAAAATTCATTGATAGGAGCTTAAAATTTAGGGTTTAGTAGAGAATTAATAAAGTGGCTTCAAGATTTGAAACTTTTTTGACAGCTCTGCTACTAACCACTCAGGTCAACCACTAGATGTCATGTTCTACGCATGAAGGTGTGCGTTGACAGTCCCACATATGAAGTACGATTTAAAAATTTATTTATAAGTGAAAGGCTTCACCTCACAAATCCGTTATGTAACCCAGCTCAAATTGCAAGACTGCGCATCAAAGGCTTTATACATACACCTTCAGTCGAAAATCCAGAAGGCTATTCCAATTTTGAAATGCAAAATTTTATATATTAAAGAATAATATTTGAACTAGAAGATATCCTCCACCAAACAAACTTATGACAATCAAAATCTATAAATACGAGAGATGGTGGCTTTGGCAACTAAAATTACACAAGTTCTGTCACTCATTTTTGGCAGATGCAGCCTGCTTTGAACCAACAGAAAAGAATTCAGTGATGACTTCAAGGGGCATGCCCTTTGTTTCTGGAACCTTCAGATACACAAATATCCAGGAGATGAAACACACAACAGCATACACGGCGAAGACACCGGCCAGTCCTAATGAGCTTAGCATCACAGGCAGCGAGTATGTGACAATGATGTCTCCAATCCAGAACACTAATGCACAGATAGCAATGCAGAGGCCACGCACTCTAGTCGGAAAAATCTCTGAGCAAAGGATGTTTGGAATTGGTCCATAAGCCATGACAAAGAAGCAGAAATAAACCACAACGCATACAGTTGAGATTGCGGCATGAACAACATTGCCAAAATCTACTATGCTTCCAAGGATCAATATAATGAGTGACACTATCAGCACGGGAATTGTAACTAGTAGCAACTGCCTGCAAATGACACAGATTGAGTGAGTTTTACAGATGTGTAATTGAATGAAATTAATTGATTTTGTAAAATTCAGTTTGAAGTACTTAATTTGAGTTGTACATTTATAATTTGAACCAGAGTCTGTTAATCTTTTTCCTTATAGATTGCATGTGTCCGGAAAAGACTGGTGTTCTTACTACTTAGTTCTGGACTAATCATTGCAGTTACCAATAGGGTTAAATTTCTACAAGTTATCTTCCCTTGTTAGTTATGCTTCAGCTTTAGTAAATAAAATAAAAACGAAAAAACACTAGAAACACTATAGATTGAAAGTTGGTTCAATACAAAATATTTATTCTTACTTAGTTTATAAGAATTCCACCATTCAGTTATGAAAGAGAATATGATAGCATAACACCCTACGGTATACCTCTAGGATAACAATGGGAATTTCTGTTTTAAATTAATGAGGTATCAATCACAGGAGATACTTATCATCACTTTCACTAAATGTTTGCAAATGAATATTTCCTCGTATTCAAGCAACTGAAAACAAGGATGCACCATGAAAACTACACGCCAGGGATTTATTTTTTTCATGAAAAAATAGTGAACATACCTTCTGCCAGAGACATCCATAAGCCTCATGGCTAAGCCTATACAAGGAAGCATCAACAAGGTTGTGGCAGCACTTATAAGAAAAGATGCAGACGCTGAGCTAAGGCCCAAATCTGCAAGAAGAACTGCAACACCTGCCTCTTCAAGGATTTGAGGAGTGTAATATAAAACCCCATTTATCCCTGAAAACTGGACAAACATGCAGAATTGAGTGTTAGATATAGAAAAGAAAGAACAAACCAATAAATTGGTGCGGTAAACTGGAAAAGACACCTTGATTTTCAGCTTGGAATATTATAGCTATACAAACTTTGCTAACATCGTATACGAACAGAAAAGAGCAATCAATTATGTATCACTCATCTTATTCTCCAGTTAGGTTATGTACGTGATTTCATTGTTTCAGCTAATATTTTACTATCTCTGAACATTTTAACACGAGCATCATTATTAACACTCTCTACACGTTCCTTGTAAATTATTTGGCAACAGCGGGTAGTGTTACAAGATCAGTAATTCGGTATTCAAGTGCTAGAATAATAAACACTAATAACAACAACATACACTGTAAAGCAGAAGGTTTTATGTAAATCACAAAATGCAGAATGGGAAGAATACAAGGTCCCCTCTTTCCACCATTATAATAAACAAGGTCAGCAGAAAATATAATCATAAATAGTAACTACACAATACCTGCTGAAGAAGTTGTATTCCAATCCCAACAAACAATGCATGCTTGACCCCTGGTTCAAGAAGAGCATCCCAAACGGGCGCTTTTGTAGCAGTCTTAGATGGGTGAACCATTGCAGGCCCAACTGGTTGTTCACCAATTAGCTCCTTGGAGTAAAGAGCAGGTTGGCTAACCAAGGCAGCGGCCTGTATAAAATCACCTTCACCAGGAATTGATACAACAGATCCACGTCGAGATGCAGAAACTCCCTCCTCGTGCAAATAAATCCTTTTAAACTCTCCTTGCTTTTTACCATCCTCACCTTTACCAGACCATTTCCATGCAAGCTGCCAACCACCACCAATGCCCGTACTACCAGCTGGCTCACCTGATCCTTGCATGAGACTACTGTGGCGCCTCATGCTGCTCACTATACTGCCATGGGAAGGAGGAGGAGGCAAGTCTTTTTCAAGGCTTGTTGTTTGACGTGAGATTAATGGACTATGCAAATTGTCATCAGAGTCCCCGGCGGCAGCATCTGACATGTAGTCCTCACCTTCTCTTTGTAGGCTTTCTTCATCCCAATGTTCATTTTTAATATGAGGCTCAGCTGTGCTGAACATGCTTCCAAAATTTGGAAACAGAGCGCTTCTCATGCTTCCTGTTCCTGTCTCAGGGAGCTTCTCATGAACACTGCCAAATAGGGTCACAAGAGGATCCATGAGAGACATGCTTTGGTTGGCAAGACTTCCATGGCGTGACACAAGGCCCAGAGAACTCTGTCCAGTTACAGGTTTTGCTAACCAAGAGAGGCCAGCTTGAGATCCATATAATCGGATTTTGTCTTTATCTGTTGCTTGTTCGTGACCATCAACCGCGTCGTCACCTGGGCCTATTATGTACTCTTCTATAGATGCATCACCTCCAATCCCGAGACCTTCAACCAGCAATGCCATCTCACCTGTATGAAATCATAAATTCACAAGAGGATACATGAGGGACGTGATTTTACATTTTACTTTACAATCTTTTGTTGTCAGTATGTAACAAGTTAAGACTGATGAGTGATCACACAAGACAAGATAAAATAATTAATACAAATTTTTGATCGAAGTTCAATTGACTACATAATTTCAATAAACAAATTAACATTTGTCTGAAATAAAGTAACACAAATCCGGCATCACATAAACAGATAGTGTCCTTGTTCAAATGGATGAAAAATGGTTAAGATATAAAAACATTACCAGACACGTCTTCCTGGCCACGTAGCTTTTGGAGAACCTTTTTAGCCTCAAGCATCTTTCCTTTACTCACCAGCCACCGCGGAGACTCGGGCAAGAAAAATACTGTCAATATAAAATAGAAAAGAGAAGGAATAGATAGAATCCCAAGCATTACTCTCCAGCTAGGTGAGGCAGTCAATGACATACCAAAAACCATACAATATGATAAAAACATGCCACCAGAACCACTGAACTGGGGAAGTGTATTTAACGATCCCCTTATATCGGACGGGGCAGTCTCAGATATATAAACTGGAACAAGAGTTACAGCAAGACCAATACCAAATCCATCAAGCAGCCTTGCCAAGCACAACACATAAACATTAGGAGACCATAACATTACCAAACTACCCAAGAAGTATAGCACAGATGAGATAATCAACATGGGGCGGCGACCAAGCCAGTCTGATATGGGACCAGAGCAAGTTGTGATAACAGTCGCTCCAATGAGGGACATGGCCACCACAAGTCCTTCCATAGTTGTTTGCAAAGCAAGGTCTTTCTTAATGTAAAGAATGGCACCTGCAAAAAAAAAATCAGGAAGAATGAGTATCCAATAATAAGCAATTGATCAAAACAGATAATTACTACTTTGCTAAAAAAAATCGTTAATGACCAGGAACAATTTGCTTGCGAAATGAAGCATACTAGATCCGATTGAGTTGATAAATAATAGCAGCAAATTAAAGTGATTAATCTTATAAAGTGAGATGAATGATGAAAATCACATAGTTTCATGACATGACGATTCCGATGAAGAAAAAGCTTACAAATAGATTCAATTTATTTATTTTTGGAATAATTTAAAAATATATTAATAATATTGCATTAGATTGAATGTTTTTGATCGATTAGTATGAAGGAAAAGAAAATGAAGAAAAGGAGGTAAGAGTATTAAGTGTATAATACCAGCAATGGTAGCATTATCCCAACCCTGAAGAAAATTACCGATGGAAGCCACAATAGCTACAAAGACAGCACCTTTCATTTTTGGTTACTGTGAAATTGAATCTGCGCGGAAGAAAGGTGTTATTATAATGAATCAATTAAAGAGTGAGAGTGAATGAAAATATCCAAGTAAAGTGTGAGTGAGTGAGTGAGTGAGTGAGTGAATAGTGGTAGTTGAGACTTATGATGAATATAGTTAATTAATTGAATACCTGAAAATATAGATCGATGTTTGGTTGAGACTTGAGGACTTGAGGGTGAGGGTGAGGGTGAGGGTACCCCCACACACACTCAGTAAGTAGAGTGAAAGAAAAATAATAAAAGGCTTTTTATTTTGTTTGGTTTAGAGGAGGAAGAGAAGAAGAAGGAGGAGGAGACACCTAAGTCCAACCCCCGACCACACCCACTTCCCTTCTAAAATCACGTTTCAGTTTCACCCGTAATCGTAATCTTAATCTTTATGCTAAATATCTTTATTATTCATTATTAATAATGAAAGAGTTGACAGTTGTTTATTTTTTTTCTTTTCAATAATAATAATAATAATAATATAATTAAAAACGAAAAGGCGGTGAATCTAATGAAAGAGGGATGAACTGGAGGAGAGATGGAATCTGTTTTTTGTAAATAAATAAACGGACAAAAATGGTTCCAGCCAGAAACAGATCTCATGATTTATCTCTCTACTCTAATTCCCAAACTAATATACTCCTATACTAAGTCACTCAATTAAGTAGTGTAAAACAACACCATTATCTATCTAAGGAATAATAATAATAATTTTGCCAAAAAAAAAATTAAAGGAATAATAGTACCTGGGTAGTATGTGATTCTGAATTGATCGGTCAATGTTCGTCCAAATAAAGAGTAGAAAATTATTTAATAATTACTATAATGGTAGAATATGAAATCAACAAGACCTTATTTCTTCACCTTTTCTCCATCCAACCACACCACTTCTCACCTTTTTTGTATTTATATAAGATTGCTTGATTTCTAGGACACGTCTCACTCTCTCTTTTTTCACCCTTGCTTCCAATTATACTAGCTGTATTTTGGACAGGTAATATTTCTTCATTCATATATGCTACATTTTTAAATACTTTACTATTTTCATATTTCATATTAGTCAAATACAGAAATTATTTAAAATTAAGTTGGACTTAGAAAATAAATATTGTACTTCCAATATCATAATATATTATAATATTAAAATGGCATTATATGAGTTTTTATAATTGAATATCAAAAATATATGTTGACTTCAAATTACTTCTTAAAATTATTTTTTATGTGTATGCCATGAGAGAGGATAACTCTTAAATTTATTTACTTTTATGTGTGGAAATACATTGATTTATATAAAAAAAAATATAAACAATGAAGTGGAATAATGTAATAAAAAGAGTGGCACAAAGTTTTAGCACATAGGAAGTATTATTTTGATTCAAAAATAAAAGGATGGATTGATCAGTAATTAAAATTAAGTAATAAAATTAATTAGGTTTATTTTTTTAATTTGTAGACGATATATAAATAATGAAGTGGAAACAATGTAATAAAAATAAAAAAAGTGGCACAAAGCTTTAGCACATAGGAATTATTATTTTGATTCAAAAATAAAAGGATGGATTGACTAGTAATTAAAACTAAGTAATAAAATTAATTAGGTTTATTTTTTAATTTGTTGACGAAATAGTAAATATTATCATAAACTTACATACTCGCAACATGATATTCAACTAATATTGACTTTTATCAATTGCGTTATTATATAAAGACAACAAATTAGATTTTTAATTAAGAAATTTATTTAATAATTAATTGATATGATGTCAAATATAAGTAAATCACCGTGATCCATTTTAAAATATTAGAAATTCTAATTGATCATCCCCTTTTAAATAAACTATGTCTTCAAATATTAGATATAATGCACATCGTCTCTTTTTTAAATTCTAACTGAAGAGAACTCGAGACATAACAAATTTCAATTGAAAAAATATCACAAACAATGTGTATTTGTTACCTGTTTTTCGCAAGATATTTCCGTGTCGAGAGATTATTAGTATTGAATCTAAGTATTTATAATATTTTTTATAAATTAACATGTCTAAAATCTTAAAAGTGTCAATTTTAAATTTGTTCTTATTGATGTTTATAATATGCAGAGTAAAGAATTGACATTTTGGGCACAAGTCATTTTAGTCTTGAAACAAAATATTACTCAAATTAATATTTGACAATTGCATAAAGAGATATATTAATTGATCAGTTAAGTTTAATCAAAATTTAATTGATTTTTGTTTTGAAGTATCAAATAACAATCATCACATGTCAATTATCTACGTAACATTATTAAAAATTATTAACGTGTAAATATTTTTAATCAAATTAATTTCTCCTAATACCGTTCTTCAATTTCAAAACTAAATATCAACGTGGAATAAATATTTACACTTCACAATTTTTAAGTTGTATTCATCTCTCGATTGTCTTTCATATTCCTAGGTTAGGGAAAAAAAATTGGTTGGATTTTGTTTGTTCTTAAACCCGTTTAAATACTCATCAATAATTTGTTGTTTGTACAATGAACATACGAGCCTTAAGTCACGTGCTATTTCCTGGCATTTGGGATCGATTGGTGTTGAAAAGGGTGTTTGTGTGTATCTATGCCAAACAAAAACAAAAACTACATAAATAATATCTCTACATGGAGGAGTTGATTGATTATGATTAGTTGATGACGAGGAAGATTAGTCGATAGTGGTTGGAACGAAAGCAATATTTTGTACAGAGTAGTAGTAAACAAAATTCAACGAAAGCAAAAGATGAGTCCAAACAATGTAAACTTTAAACTAATAATATCACCATAAAACAAAAACATAAAAACAAAAGGCAAAACCGAAAACATACAATAATCCCATCCCATGTTCATTAAACTAACTTATAGACAACTATTTCACTAACTTTATTTTTTAAGATACTAATTATATCAGTGGGACCCTTATTGTACGGTCCATATTAAAAGACTCTTCAAAGTTAGCTTGTATCATTACGGAGTCTTTTTAAAAAAATCATTATTAGTGGCAAAGTTAGAAATGATGTTTTTTGACAAAGTTAGAAAATAATGTTGGTGGAAGCCTCAAAATGGGCCACGTTTGCGAAGTGTTAACCGACGTGCTTGATTTGGGCCGAAACAATAACAGAATAAAGAAGATTTTTTAATACATACCCCTAAATTTATATTCTACCTCCACATTTTAATAAATATTTAATTTTATATTTTTTGAAAAAGAAAAAACGTTAAATTTTATATTTTTTTTACATATTTGTGTTTCGAAACACAAATGTGTTTTATAAAATTTGTGTTATAAAAAACTTAAAAAAAATTTTCGAGACATAAAACTAAATTTTTTAAAACATATTTGTATATTAAATTTTTTTTAATTTTTTTTATACAAAGTTCAAATTTTTTAAAACGCATTTGTTTATAAAAAAATTTCTATACATAAAGTTCAATTTTTTAAAACACATGTATATATCGAAAAATATTAAAAATAATTTCCGATACATAAAATTAAAATTTTCTTAAACACAAATATTCGAAATTTTTTTTAATGTTTTCTAGAACTCATGTTAAATTTAATTGGATAAAGAAAATTAAAAATGAAAAAGTAAAATGTAGAGGTATAATATATAATTTCCCATAGCAAATCATTTGTAAGCCCCAATCCCAAGTCAGCCTCCAATTCTTATAGAAGTAGAAAAGCCTTTGGAGATAAATTTTTATTTTCTCTGAATTCTTTCTCAAAAACTTTTAAAATTTATTTTATTTTTTAACTTACCTCTTCAGATGATATTTGTTTAGATTGGAAAATCCCATCATATCATGTGTTGTGAGTGTATTTCTTATTCTTCAACTATTGATTCGAAATAAAATATAAGTAAAAATAATAATTAAAAAATTATTATATTTAATTAAAAATTATAAATAAAAACATTAATTTTCAATTAATTTTATTTATTTTTCAATTATTTTTATTTATTTATATTAATTTCGTAATAGTATTTTTTTTTTCAAAAACAAAAACTCTCGAAATCCTAAAACTACAAACTCCAAACTCCCAAAATCCTTTCAAATAAATACTTGGTTCACCTCCAAAACATCCCTTTTCACAAGGTGGTGGCAACGGCAAATGAGATTGCACCCCTTCTTGACTCTTTTGAATGAGACATTCATTACTTTTGTCTCATTAACTTGTGCAATGTGTACTATAAAACAATTATCAAGATTTTGGCTCGTGGACTTCAAATAGTTGTTAATAATATCATTGTTCCTCAAAAGGTCTTCACCCTAATTAAGGGAAGTAAATGTGGTGTTAAAAGAGAGACACCTAATTCAACATCTGTCAAAAAATTATTTCTCTAAATAGTATGTAACTATATCAATATTGTATTGGTCCGAGTAAAATTAGATTTGTATCCATTTAAAAAGGACTCATGTAAACAAAATTTATAATTCATTAGCAAAGTATAAAATAGAAAATGAATCATAGATAAAAAAAAAAAAAGTAACAACAAATTAATAACTCACAATATTGCAACAGTGGCAAGATTTTGTATTAGTCACCTTATTTTTTATTTTATTTTATTTTGTAAAGAGAGTTTTATTTTTTAATGAAATTAGTTTGATTTGTACTTGTAAAAAAAAATAATTCAATCGGCGAGTTTTATATAAGTTTTTGGTTTCATTATAGAGAAAATTTGATTCCATTCATATTGAATTGATTTTTATTTATAATTAGAATTTATAATTTTTGTTGTTATTTAAAATTAGAATTTATTGATCAACTCATTTTTATATAAATTATTTTACATTTAAGTCACTTTTATTCAAAACTAATTTTGTAGAATTAATTAAAAATTAACCAAACACACACTCCATAAATACATATCTTAGCACTTCGATAAACATTAAAAACAAAGATATTAATGATATAAGATGATGCAAATTCACATCTTAATTTGTAGCCACAAAAAGTTGTACTAAAAATCAATCCACTAGTAGAATATGATGTAGCTAGGTTGATGAGACATAGTGATAGTACTAATTATTATTTATGCTACAAGTTACAACACACACTAGTTAGTAGATAGAGTAGCTAGTCTAGACAAGTTGGGGCTGTGACCAAGAATCTATTCCAACAGGAGCATCTAAGCCTAGTCTACTATTAAAGAGTGTTGAAGTTGACATGTCCCTAAATTCAGCATTTGAATCAGCTCCTGATGAGAATGCAATCAACTGATCATGATCATTCATCTCAAGAGGGAATGAGCTTTGAAAATTATTAATATTGTCAATCCATCTCAAGTTAACAACATCATCTATTGATTGTGATTGGTATAATTCATAGAATGTAGCCTCTGTTTTTGGAATATTGGGTTGTTTCTGCAGGGTGAAATTTTGTTGTGACATATCATGAGTGATTGGGAAGGAAGTTTGGAATGCATGCAATGGGAAAATATTAGTATTATGAGAATGGGTGAGTTGGTCATTTTGTAATGTAAATGAAGTTTGGTTTGGAAGTAAAGGTGGAGGAGGTAATAAAGACCCTTTTTTGAGGGATAAATTAGAAGAACCACCTTCAACTTCAACTTGGATCACTGAATTTCTTTTTTCAACAGATTTGTGAAATATCCTGCATATCACCCACTCTTCCTGTCAAAATTTTCTAAAGTTAGAGACCTTATAATTTTATTATCCATAAATAATAGTGTTACAGTAGAAATGGCAAACAAGTAAATAATGTTGATGCATGTTATTTAATATTTTATTTTAAAAAATACACTAATTTTTTTTTATTTAATCGCAACACTATGTCTTTTTTATTTATTTTATATATATAGATCCTTTATTTTTTTTAAATGTACATAAATTAATTTTTTTTATTAAAAAATGTTGAAGTTGACATAAATATTATAATTAAACAAAATAAATATGTAATAAGTGCATCTACAATGGAGGAATGTTTTCCCTATTAAACATCAAGCTAAATAGACACACATTGTGAAGGAATAAATTTTGATGTATATTAAAAATATAATGATATAAAGTTATTAACGAGATTTTTTAAGTAATTATTTATGAGAGATTAGATTAGAGGGAATGAATGTTTATATTAAGTACTAAGAGAATGTCTAAAAGGAGTGTTTAATCAAAATTTTCTTGTTAAAGAGCAATGCCTGTTAGACACTCCATTGATGATGAAAATATATCGGTTGCTATTAAAGAAGCAACTATGATATTTGTACCCTCACAATTTTTTTATATTCTTTCTAACATTTAATTTTCTTTTCACATCTGACTTCTTATTAAATCACTAATATATCACATTTATTATATTACTTTCAGTTTCTCTCTCAAGATATACCCAAGACGTACACCAATAATATTTCTTAACTGTAAGAGTACATATACAAAAGGATTTGCTATGTCTTCACATTTTTTGAATTTTAATTAATAAATTACTTTAAAATAAATGAATATTATCAAAATATAATAACAAAGAGTTATTGATAAGATTTATTTATTTATTTATTTTGAAATTTATTAAATATTATTAAAAAATTGTAACTGAATCATGTAACTGTGTGGCTCTCCTAAACACTCAAACAAAAAAAAAGTATGACAGCTGTGAATGCTCTAACAATCAAAAGTATAAAGAAATGGTATAAACATATAGAGTGTGTTTAATCACCCAAATTGCAGTGCTATATTTTGTCAATTTTATGTCATCATGTGATTGTGATAATCTTCATATTTAAATTTAATGGACATACAGTATCTATATAAACAATGTAGTGATGTTTGTGTTGAATAAAGAGAAATGAAAATGGTCATTCATAAAAATCAAGTCAATCACATCAAAATTAACCCAAATGGAGGAGAGAAAAAAATGAAGAAAAGTGAAAAGGGATGAAGTGAATTTATGTCGACTAAGAAAAGAAATGAGTTGGTGTGTGAAGAATTGTGAACCCAAAAGTAGAGAAAGAGAAAGAGAAAAGTTGTTAAGCACGTGTGTAGTGTAGTGTATTGTACCTTGCAGGTGTGAATGTGAGAATAGTGAGGTCCCAAACGGTACTCATGCATGACCCATTTGGTCTTTTCACCGCGTGGGGCCCTACCTTTGTAAAAAACAAGTGTCTTCTTCATGCCGAGCAAGGATCCAGTGCATCCAGTAGCAGAGTAAACTTCTTTATCTTTGCCGGTTGCTTTCCAGTAACCAGCACCAGTTGCTCTGTTAGTTCTAAGTCCAGTTGGGTATTTTCTGTCTCTCAAACTGAACAAATACCATTCTCTTTCACCCATCTTAGCCACTTCTGGAAGTTCCCATGGCTCACATCTATTCAAATCAACTTCAGCAAACTTCACAATACTACTTAAATTTGTTGGATTAAAAACTTTAGTAGCTAAATAAAATGTTATCAGTTCTTCATCAGTGGGATGAAACCTGAAACCTGGTGGGAGACCTTGTTGCTCGCTTTTGTTTTCATGATCATTAAGTTCACAAACTACTTCTTCCATTGCTAACATCATAATAATATAAAGTAATATTTGTGGCAATGGTGTCATAGATATATATATATAAATACAGAGCAAGGGTATTATTGTTATTTTAAGAAACTGAAAACGAGGAATAGATAACGTAATTCGTGAAATGAAAATGTATTATAAGTAGAAACCTCAATATGTGGGCCTACACCAACCTACATTCTCTCTAAACAATATTTCATTACTAATTTACTCTTTCTTTTCGTCAATTGAAAAATCATTCAAAATAACGTTACTTGTTTCATCTTTATTATTAATATTTTTCTTTTTATATTAATAAATTAATCACTCTTATTTTTTTATAATTAAAATTGTTTCAAAATTATCAACTTTACTTTTTATTCGTGATAATAAAAAAGAAAACACATCAATTATTTTTTTTTAATTATTATATTTTTTTAATAAATATGTAAACATTTTAAATGATATTTATTTTAAAATTATATTTAAGATTAAAAAAATTAATAAGAAAATTAGAGTTTTTAATTCGTATAATATAAGTTTAAAAATGAATTAAATTAAAACTTATTTATAAATATTATTATAAAGAAAAAATGTGACTCACTTGCCACTTAGATGCTACGTGGATTAAAGTATACACGTGGCAATATTCAATTTATCAATAAAAATTATTATTTAAAAAATAAAATAAAATACAAAAGATTAAGTCTCAAATTAATTTTTGTTCGTACAAACTCAAATTAAAATTTAATAGATCAAATTTTAAATGTCTCAATTTTATAAAGAGGAAAAATATATTTAATATTTTTTAACAAAATATAAATCTCCATACAATTAAATATAGAGATTAATGCATGATTTGATGTTATTGAAATTATTTAAGGGGTCAATAATTTTTTATGTATATTTTTTTTATACACGTCAAATATTATACGTACTCTAGTTAAATGATTAAGAAATTCAATCATATACAATTTACATTACACTATGTTAATAGTTTAGAATTTTTTTCTCAAATAACGTCGAATAAATGCAAAGGATGATATGTAATAGAGATCTCACAAATAATATTGTATTCGTTAGAATTTTCTTCAAAAATGACTTAGGGCTTGTTTGATTCTCTTTCTAAAAATTCTATTTTAGTTTTTTAAAATTTAAAAACTAAAAAATTTATTTAAATTACTTGTTTTTAAAAACTGTTTTGTAAAACTATTTTTAATATTATAAATTTTAAAACTAAAAAAGCAAAATAGATAAATGATATTTTACTTCTCAATTTTCATTTTTTTTAAATTCTATAGTCAAAAACTATTTTAAAAATTTAGATTACCAAATAGGTTTTCTATTTTTCTTATCTCAAACTGTTTTTAAAATAAATATCTCAAACAAGTTTTTTCTTTAATTATATTCTTTAAAACAATTTTTAAAATCAAATTTATAAAACAATTTTTAAAAACTAAAATGCAAAAGTGATTCAAACAGGCCCTAAAATATCATTTATCTGTTTTGCTTTTTTAGTTTTCAAAAGTATAATATTAAAAATAGTTTTACATTAAAAACAAGTAATCCAAACAAGTTTTTTAGTTTTTAAATTTTAAAAAACTAAAATAGAGTTTTTGAAAAGAGAATCAAACAGGCCCTTAGTATTTAAAAGTCTATTCAAAATAAATAAATATATTAATATTTAATTGTTAAATTATTTTTTTCTCTCAAATGAAATCTCAAGTACTTGAGAGAATCACAAAGGGAATCCAATTACTCCGCCAATTTCAAAATAGTAAATATCGATTTATATTTTAATATCATAAATGTAAAATATAATATTGTAGATAATATTAATGAAAATATACATCACATCTATCACATAATTATTTATATTTTTATGTCTTCCAAAAATGAAATGAGTGTCACGTGTACACTAAATATTTTGCTAATGATCGGATCTCAAACATAAATCATTATATTACTCCCTCCGTCTTATAATAAATGTCTTTTAAAATTTTTGTATATATATTAAAAAATATAATAATTAAAAAAAAAGAATAAAAAATTTTATTAAATTGTTCATTTTAATCATTAGTAGATTTTGACTTTATAAATACAAAATATAACAATGTTTTAAATTTTGTGTATATAATAATCATCGAAAGATTATAGAAAAAAATATTTAAAATTGTATTGAAAATAAATAATATTTATTTTGAGATTATTATTTTTCACTATTATTAACTAAAATAATAGTTATTGCGATACGAAGGGAATAAAATTCACGCATAAATCTTATCCACTAGTAATTATGACTACATTATTACATTATCCATAGTTGGTCTTAATTGTTTTCGGGCTAGTTACCATTCCTCTTCTATAGCAGGTGGCTTTTAAGATGGAAAATGTCTTAAATGGTCTACACTATAAAATAGAGTACGTCTACTGTTGTACCAAATGCATATATATATTTTTTTTTTACAAAATTTTACTTATATTTAAATATCAAAACAATTATTCAAACTAATGAATGACTTAATTAATATTAACTTTCGTATTTTTTTGTTAAATCTTATCGCCATGTCAATATTAGATTTCTAACAATTACTAATGCTTAAAACTCATCTTTATTTGAGAATGTGAAATAATTTAATGGTTAGTCATGCCAATTTTTTTAACTAATTTTTATATATATTTAAAAAAAGTGTTAATAAGACACTTTTTAATATATATTTTTCAACACTATTTTTAATTGATTAAATTTTACATAAATCTCACTAAATTATATAAATTTTATAAAACTCATAAATTTAAATCATTCAAATAGTTTGAATTTACGAGAGAAAGTGTATCTTTGGAGCATTATTTTATATTTGAAATGGAAGTAGTAATGGTAATTTGTAGATGAAAATTGAATATTACACAATGAGAGAGGTCATTGTTTAACTGCATGAAATAAATAATTGTTACTAGTATTGAGAAGGTGAAATAATTGCACACGGATGGTGTTAATTATGCATCCAAGTATAGTAAATGATTATGGTTGGCATGAAATGGGAAAAATAACTAGTTTGTGTCTGCGTAAGGCAGAGGTAGCAAATACTAGCAATGCAGTGGTAGGTTGATAGATTGATGACCACATCTGGTATTAATTTGTGAGTATACATTATTATTATTAATAATAATAATATATAATAATAAAAGTGGGTGATGGCAGTGCACGTGTGTAATGTAGCAATACCAATAATAGAGCACTATATATACTAGTACTAGTACTAGTACAACTAATTAAGATGGCATTGATCCGCATAAAGCATTAATTATTCATCATTTTTGAATGAATATGAATATGAATATGAATGGTGCAGTACTGTGCCCCTTAGATCTTAGTTACTCGTCCAAGTAAAAGATCAATTACAACACAGACCTTACATAAGCCTAGCTACTTCCCTTAACTAGCTAGCTAGCTATAGCCACCCCCCTCTCTGTTCCCTCCTCTTTTTTATTTTCAATTTTCAATCTGACATATAAAATATCGTATGCAACTACTAGATTTCCTTGCGGTACCAACGATCAACAGGCATAGCAACAGAAGTTAAACTTCTATTTCATAAAATTAGCTCAGCGTTTAATAGTTTATATCATAGTTGAAACTGATAGTTTATGCATTTCATAATAATAAACTTGCTATATAGTTACTGTTGATAAATTGATATATAAAGATAATTTTATTATTTTATATATATATTGTGGTGTTAGTGTGGTTTTTATTGATAAATCAACTACAATTATTATATATTCCAGTAGAGTTTATTATAAATTCGAACACATGAATATTTCTATTTCAATCATTTATATTTTATTACATTTGTAAATATTATTTTATTTTATGTTATTAATTTGAGTGTCGCGAATTTATGAAAAATTTATTATTTTTAATTTTAGTGATGTTGAATTTATCGCGTTTTTTTATGTATTTTAAAAATTTAAATAAATAAATTTTTTTAATGAAAAAGTAATAAATAAAGTACATATGGTATCAGTAAATTTTTCTCAGTTAGATTTATATCATCAGTTTTTGTTTTAATTAAAAATTTGTTTATTAAAAAAAAAACTTCTCAATTTTATTTTTGGTAAAACTTCTAAACTTCTCAATTTTATTTTGACCTTTAAAATACTATTATTAGAAGAAATGATATTTAAAAAATATTAAATTATTATAAATATTGGGTCAAGAATCAAGTCAATCAACCTTCCATATCATATGGAAAATCATAAAAACCAATAATTTTGATTAAAAAACTATCTGACCATTTAGTTTGATATTTTTTTCATTATATATAGTTATATTTAAAAAAAAATAATAATAATTAATTACAGAATGATTATTTTACAGACCACTTCAAAAGAATTCAAACTCTATCAATAATTACTTGTTCTTAAAGACCAAAAAAATAGTGATATATTTTCTATCTCCATCAACACTCTCAAAATGTTATTTATATATAAAGAAAATTTTTTTATTTCTAAATTATATGTATGACCACAGCTATTCTTTCATTCTCATCAATTATTATTTATCATTGTAAAATTTATATTCAACTCCAACGAACGTTACAAAATATCCTCCTCTTCATAAAAGTATAAGAATTAATTAATATAAAATTTATAAATATTTTTTAAAATCAATGTTACATTGTACTTGGTATTTAATATTAAGTTGGTCAACTCAATTCAAAATTGTAATTATTAGTGGGTTTTAAACTTTTTATAAATTAAACTATAAATATTACTTTGTATTTACCATAATTAATATTTTAATAAAAACCAAATTTATTATAAAAAAATTATATTACGGAGTATTTTAAATATAAACTGTGTTTACCAAAAGTCAAAGAGATAACTCATGTGATGTGCATGTAACAACCGTTGACCAATATATTTAATTTTAAACTCATACTAGAGAATACTTGATAACAATTGATTTGTATATATTTTCTGTCTTAAAATTGACGTCGTTTTTTATCATTTCAAATATATAATAGAAAAAGACTATATATAAAAGAGAGAATGTTTTTTAATAAATTATCTTTATTTACAATTAATATACTTTTTCCTAACATAAATATAAAGTAAAATATATATGTTTTGGAAATCATTTACATAAAAATAATTAATCTTACATAGCTGAAAAAATGGCATTTATTTACTCTTATCATAAATCGCATCAATTTTTTTTTTTTTTTGCTGTTAAAATGAATTCATGATCAGAATCACTTGATTTAGAAGTCGGTAAAATATATATACCAAAAAACAAAAGATGTCAGTAAAATTATTTGAAATTATTTATTGTTAAAATAATCTGAATAAAATGATGAAAATTAATTTATTTGTATGTTGTATTAATATTTTAATAAATTTATCAAAAAAAATAATATTTTAAAAATAAAATTAAAGGAAGGTTTTCTAATTGTAAAACATAAAGAGGTTAGAGGTGAGAATGTGAGGAATCAAAGTTTTGGTTAAATAGGTTTGACCTATATTGATAATTTAAAGTATAAGGTTTGCCTAATTATCTGTTATATACCATTTTTTGAGGTTTTTTTAAAGTATATCGTGACGTGGAAGCCTATTTAAATGTTTATTTTTTTATATTAAAATTTTTAATTACAATTATAATTAAATAGGCTAAAAGTCAAGAAGCATGTCAATATACAAATATACTAAATATAAGCCCTCAATTAATTTGTTATGTGTAACAAGACAATTGAAATTTAAAAAATATACAACCAAATAGACCTACACCTTAAGCATATTCAATAACATTATAAAGTAAACAACCTATCAATTTCAACCATAATAAACTTTAATTAAGTTTCACATAAGTCAATTGAAATAGCAAAACGAATAAAAAAAATTAAAGTACATAAAGATGTTAGTCCGTCAAACTTATTAAACTTTTTTGAAGAGCTTAAGTCTGATTTGTATACATAAACATGTTTTTTAAAAAGTTTAAATTTGATATTTGTATTAAACAAGTCAAGTCAAGCTAGGTCTTAAATAGGTTAAATCATAAGCCTTTGTCGAACGGCTTGACCTAGTTTTATCGCTAGTAGAGGTTGAGAGCACAATGCACGTGGAAGCATTTGAATGCATTGTCGTTCTTGACTCCGAACAATATGCTCTATTAGGGACGAATTGCTTTACGCCCTTGTTTTGAGTTATCTTCTCGCTCTTCACAAGTTTCACGAACTCAAAAGGTGTTATTTTGAAAGTTGTTGCCTTTGACTAGTGTTTTTAAAAGGTAGTTTATCATAGTTAACTCAAGAGGTGGCTTTGCCAAGTTGTAAGCAACATGTATTCTGGTTAATATTACTTTATTTAGTCCTTTTACTTGCTTGCCCCTCATCCAATGGTTGCATGTCTAGCCACTCATTTCTTTAGTATTCGAGGTGGGCTCTTAAAAGAGCTCATTCAGCAGTGCCGTACGTGACATTCATTCTTATGCTTATTTCTTTGTGTTGGTTATCTGGAGCAACGAGCGAGCAAAGGAAGGGAAGCTTCGCACAAGGAAGCGAAAACTGGTTGTTTCCCTTGCTTGTTTTTAGTGAGCGAAGCGAACGTGTACTGTTAAGTAAAGGCAACCATTGTTGGCGGTGAACCCTCTAAGCCCTGACACATCACAAGCCATCTTATTAATATTCAATAACATTATAAAGTAAACAACTTATCATTTTTAACCATAATAAACTTTAAGTCTTACATAAGTCAATTGAAATAGCAAAATGAATTAAAAAAATTCAAATACATAAAGAGGTTAGTCTGTCAGACTTATTAAACTTTTTTGAAGAGTTTAAGTCTAACCTGTATAGATAAATAGGTTTTTTAAAAAGTCTAAATTTGATATTTGTATTAAGTAAGTCAAGTTAGGTCTTAAATAGGTTAAATCACGAGCCCTTATCGAACGGCTTGATCTAGTTCTATACGGTGGTGTGTCTAGTAGGTGTGGGGGGTATATTTAGCATGGAAAAAATAATAGTCTTTTGTTTGTTTAGGCCCTACTACAAAAACCTTTTCTCTTTCTTAAGTGTTTCAATTAATGGTGTTTGGGATATTTAATATTGAAACTTACAATGGATCTTGTGCACAAAATATTCAATTACCGTTGCTGTAATTTTAATTCTCTAATTGTTTGCTTGCTTGTTTTCCAATTGGATAAAGAACAAACTTAAAGTTAAAGACTACTCTGTATACAACAATATCATACCATACCATATTATAAAATAAAATAAAAATAAAATATTCTAACAAACTTTACTTAAAAGCAATATGTAATACACAACCTATATATACTACTTCTTATGCACATTATTTCTCATCCCTTCCTTTACCTTCTTCTTCTCTTCTATTACTAATTCAATAACACATTGTTGCAATGGCTTTTTTCTCTTTTTCATCCAAAACACTTGTTCTAGCTTGTTCCTTATGCTTATTTCTTTCTTTAGCATTTGGACGTGATTTCTCCATCGTGGGGTATTCATCCGAGGACTTAAAGTCCATGGACAAGCTCATTGAACTCTTCGAATCATGGATGTCGAGACACGGCAAGATTTATGAGACAATTGAGGAAAAACTACTTAGGTTCGAGGTGTTTAAGGATAATATAAAGCACATTGATGAGAGAAACAAGATTGTTAGTAACTATTGGCTTGGTTTGAATGAGTTTGCTGATTTGAGTCACCAAGAGTTCAAGAGCAAGTACCTTGGTCTTAAAGTTGATTTCTCTAAAAGGACAGAATCCTCACAAGAAGAGGATTTCGCTTATAGAAATGTTGATTTGCCAAAGTCAGTGGATTGGAGAAAGAAAGGAGCTGTTACTGCGGTAAAAAATCAGGGTCAATGTGGTAAGTATTATATACATAAAACATTTTTAAAAATTAGATTAAAAGTCGAATCAATGAAACTTCTGTGCATAGTTTACTTAATTAGATGACACATAAATACCATTATTCAATAAATAAAAATTCAAAATAGTTCTATTGATACTATTGGATTACATCACACAAGTAAGTGCATATAATTTTTGTGTTGAAATAGTTTGCAACAATATTAACATGGTAACATGAACATGATATTTGCAGGTAGTTGTTGGGCATTTTCTACTGTTGCAGCGGTTGAAGGAATAAACCAAATTGTGACAGGGAATTTGACATCTTTGTCTGAGCAAGAGTTAATTGATTGTGACACAACTTACAACAGTGGTTGCAATGGGGGTCTCATGGATTATGCATTCTCTTTCATAGTACAAAATGGTGGACTCCATAAAGAGGAAGATTATCCTTACATTATGGAAGAAAGCACTTGTGAAATGAAAAAGGTACTTAATTAATTAATTAAGCTAAGAAATTAATATTTTTAGGTGTAAATACATAGTTTCTTATTGATAATGTAATAATGCAATTTCACTTGTTTGTTTCACCAGGAAGAAACTGAAGTTGTTACTATTAATGGATATCATGATGTGCCACAAAATAATGAACAAAGTTTATTGAAGGCACTTGCAAATCAACCCCTTAGTGTTGCCATTGAGGCTTCAGGCAGAGATTTCCAATTTTATAGTGGGGTATGTTTAATTAATTTTATTATAAAGTACTAATTTGTTATGGAAATTTTTGTGTTTTTTTTAATGGGTGATGTGAAACTAATTTTAATGCAATTTGTTTAATTAAATTGATTAATTTACCATATGTAGGGTGTGTTTGATGGGCATTGTGGAAGTGAGTTAGATCATGGCGTGGCAGCTGTTGGATATGGTACATCAAAAAATTTGGATTATATCATAGTGAAGAATTCATGGGGGGCAAAGTGGGGAGAAAAAGGGTTTATAAGGATGAAGAGAAACATTGGAAAGCCAGAAGGGATTTGTGGACTCTACAAGATGGCTTCTTATCCCACTAAAAAGAAATAAGATTTTTCTTATGTCATTCATCCATTGAATTTCTATCATTGTCTTCGTTTTATGAATTCTCTAGTGTTTCCCATTTTCATGTTTTTATTTGAATTAATGTAATGTCTTCAATTCAATAATATTAACACATGTTTAATACCTCTACCTCTTTTATTCTTTATCTCTCTTTTAGTTGCATCACTAATGTATAATATATATTACAATATTTTGAAACAACTATTCAAACTTATCGGTTTCTTAAAACAACTATTCAAACCTATCAATGGTGTTCCAAGGCGGAGGTTTTGAACAAAGAAGAAGAAAGATGTTTTGTTATTCTTATAATGTCAAAATATTATATTTATATTTTATTTTGTGTCCAATTTTATGTTTGAATAATATTATTAAACAAATAATCCAAATGAACAAATTCCTGCGACATATGTTTCTCAACCTATTACATACCTCCACAAATTTTCAAATAAAAACAGCACTATAGTTTTAATGATCATAAAATTGTGCAGAGAGAGTAATAAAAGTCCACAACTGAATCACTACCCTTTGATGGTGAGATCCTTTGGGCCTTCTGTAGGAACCTCTGTTGGGCCGGACTCGTTTTCCTTCTGGTTTTTAAAATCCACTTTCTCTAGACCCTCTGAAGAGAAGCTTCCCAATACTATCTGCAAAATAAATGCAATATGTATCATATTTAGAGAGAAAACAAGCACACAACTATATTTTGCATCTAGAGACTTATATACGTAAAAAAAAAAAAAAACCACGCTAATTAAGAATATTATTTAAAATCGTTTAATTTTTTAATCTAATCTAAAAAGTAAATTTGGTTTCCTAAATTTCATATTAATGGAAATTGGAATATCTTGTTTTAAATTAGGGAGAAATTTTTGTATAAGAAATAACTCTTACAAACACTAATTAAAATATGTTTTTAATTTCTTTAAATATACCAACTTTTATTTTTAGTCTCTCTAAAAAATTTCTTCGAAATTTGGTCATTGTATATTTCGGTTACTAATTTTAGTTCTTGCTTTTTTATAAAAGTTCACATCGCATATTCTAATTGACTTTTTTTTTATAACATGTCATTGTTAAGATTTTAAAATATTATTAACTTAATAATTTAATCTTTAATTTGAAGTTATAGATAAGTTAATAAATATTCAAAATTAAATAGTTAAACTATTAAACTAATGATATTTTGAAGTCTTATCAATGATATGTTATAAAAAAAAAAGTCAATTGAAATATGCAACGTTAGCTTTAGTTAAAAAAACAGAGACTAAAATTAGTAATAGAAAATTTAGAATAATCAAAGTTAGAAGGAATTGTTTAGAGAGATTAAAAATGAAAGTTGATATATTTAGATAACTAAAAATATATTTAACACTTAAATTTATACCAAGAGTAATTATGTTCTGTCTATGATGACAAATATAATCAAATTTCACAACTTATTAATTATCAATTATCAATTGAACCACAATTTTAAATGTTACTAAACACAATTTTTAATTGTTCAAATATACATGTATCTATTAATCATTCATTCAAGTTGTGTTTGAAATATACATAATTTTAAATGTTCAAATATACATGATTTTACTATCTGTAATTTATGTTCAAATATACGTTTAAAAATAACGTTAATTATGTTTAGTTGTAATTTTTTATATTCATTAATTATCTACAAAATATAATTAACTATATATTTACACAGCATTAGTCATAAAATAAAATGTACCTGAAGAGAGGTAGCAGCTATTAAAACACCAGCAACTCGACCCCCAAATACGCGACCATCGGAAAATGATGACAATGTCACGTTTAATCCACTATTTATGTTTCTCTGACTTTCATTTTCATAAAAAATGAAAGAACCAGAGAGTGATATGATTTCATATCGACCCTGACAAAATCAAATCCAAAATAAATGAGTCCCAATCGACTTGCCATAGGCACCCAACCACATTACTTGTGCAAAATAATGCTACCAATCATATTATATTAATGTGTTTTTTACATAGAAAATTTCTGATGGACCATTTTGAGAGTAGTTCACCATAGATGGGTGCTTAAAAAACAATTGAAACTTTAACAATGATAGTATTTAAAAGTATAAGTAAGCCGTTTTTTTATTTTTACAAATGATTCATTTGATATCAATTCGATAAATTGAATTCTGATAGATACATATGTTTTGTTTTTTTTTTTTTTTTTTTTTTTTAACTACCTCGTTGTTATAATCATAAAAATCAAGAAAATTGTCGTTTTTTAAAGAGTAACCATAAAAACTTAGTGATACGTGAAATATTTACAGTAACAAAATTATTAATAGTTATACCCTTGATTTTGCCTTCAAGATGATACATGAGAATGAGATGGAAATAAATATACAGTAGGACGAACCTCATAAGTTGTAGTTTCATCTGAAGATGGATGTGAAGATATTCTCACTTTTGAGACAACACCATTTGCTGTTACGATGCTAACACTCTTTGCAATATCTTGAGAAAATGCCCTTAGTTTTTCGGACAGCTCCTAAATATCAAATATATATGTTATATAACTTGATTATTTAGTCAAAGAGCAACGCAAACCCTTTTTTTAAAACAAAATAGCAAGACATAATGGTTGGACATCACAATAGAATTTTAGTGGAGACTATTTTTTCAAACGTTGATTTTAATATTCACTCTTTAATTCAGTGAAATTCATATAGATTCTATCACTTTATTTGAGATTTATTTATAAAGTGTAGATTTCACATTAATTTTATTTAATAAAAGAGTGAATGTTAAATGAATATTAAAAATAGAGTGTTTGTAATATTTTTCATAAAATTTTAGACATTAAATCCTCCCAGACTTTAGAGTATTAATCAGACGGAAAATATCTAGCAGTTTGTTAAGATTCTAAATTATTTCTCATTCACGTCAGAAAAATATAGGCAACGATCAAATCTAGGAGATGTATTAATTATAAAATCACTTCTGTAAACAATTTATTCACCAAATTAAATCAACTTACCACTTAAGTATAGATGTATTAATAATAGAGGTACATATGTATTTATCAAAATTAATAATTTTGGTTAACTATCGGTGTCAGATTAGTTTACGGTGCATAATTTATTTTTTTGTAAAATATTTGACTTAATTATGCATTTCTAATACTTTGAAAAAATTAGTGAATACCTCTCCCGGGTTGACCATGATGATGTGGGACGTAAGTGTAGGTCTCGCTAATCCTACAAAAAGATTCCACGACCACGAGATAACATCAAAAAATGGTCTAAAAGCAACATAAACATTAGGGAAAAAAGAAAAAAGAAATTACCAGAAGCTATTTTCCTAGAGTGATTCTTGTTGTGAGAACCACGAGGCCTGCCTCTACTCTTCTTGGAGGTACCAATTGGGACTGGTAAGGCCAACACTATCGAACCCTCGGGAGGAAATTCATCATTGCTCTTTGATTCAGATCTCGAATTACTCTTTGATTCAGATTTCGTCATAGTTTTGGTTATCTTTCGATTTTACTCAATGTGGATACAACTATCACAACCACAATGTTACGTTTCGACTACACTCATGTTCTTATAACATGACATATATCAAAATGGATTCTCTGTCACTTAGTGACTTCGATGACGTTAGTGTATTTTAGTCTAAAATTTGTGATTAAAATTAATTGATAAAAATTATTTAAATTAGAGTGAATTATATAAAGTCATTAAAAGTAGAATATATATATATATATATATATATATATATATATATATAAAAGTTGTAATTTTTTTCCTCTTTTTTTAGATTAAAAAACTTGTAATGAATTTAAAAAAAATGAAATGAAAGTCTTAATTTTCAAATTTTAAATAGACTGGCCATGCCAAATTGAAAAACAATCAAACTTGTTTTTCGAATTTTGTGTAAATGTGAAAAAGGAACAAAATGAGATGAGAAAATAAATTGAGAAACCAAACTTCTTAATCAGCAACATTGGTGAACTTGTATATTATTGAAAACAATTATTTTAGCTAATTTATTTTCTTTAAAATAAACATATTTTTCAAATGACTTTTGAAGGATTTTTTTTTAAATGAATAACATGATAAAATTAAATTAATTGTTATTTTAATGCAATTAGTCATTAATTAAAATATGGTTAGAAGTGTAATATATATATATATATATATATGAGTGCAAAAAATTGGTATATATTTTTCTCTTCTAAATGTTACAAAAATTGAAAATAAGTAAGAGTTGACAAAAATATATAAAATAATAGTTTCCATTAAATAGATTTTTATAGTGAAGAATATGGACAAAGAAATGCAACTTCATGGAAATTTATTGAAGGTTGGTCAATGTCTATCACAAAAAAAATTGTAGCTTCCATATGTGTTTCTCCTTCTTATGGTATGACTTGTCTTAATATTTGTATTAGGAATTGTTTGTTATTTAATATTCAAAAAAACATTTTCATTTTTTTTAGAAATTAGTTAAAAAATTGACTTTCCTATTAATTGAGTGATAATTTAAATTTCACTCATAGACGTCATTATATATCAGTGCATTTAAGATATTCAATAACAATGATAGTGAATGATATCTTAATTGACAAATGTTATATTGTTTTATTAAACGTTTTACTATAGATTCGAACTCATACCATCGCAATATTATGTAAATTTATAATTGTATTTATCATCTATTTTATAAAATAGATAATATATATATATATATATATATATTATTTAAAATTTTCAGGTGTCATTAATTAATTGATGTAAAGTTTTAGTTATAGTGCATTCATTGTAAATTCAATTGCAAACGTAAAAAAAAATGTAAATTAAATTGCAATAGTATATAGTAGACAAGAAATACACTAAAAAAATTAAAGATTTTATTTATTTATTTAATTGTAATACGTATATATTATTTATCATTTGAATTTAATTTATATATATTATTAGTTTAAAAGTCAATCCAATCGGTTAAAAATCATTAGGTTTATAGAATTGAAAAGAAGAAGAAAAAAATAGCAAATAACTAAAAACATAGTCAAAAAGGGCACAAAAATGAGTCACCTGCATAGATCCTATCTATTTTTCGACCTTGGACTGCATCTCCCATAAAGCAGAAGGTTTTTCACGAGTTTGATAGATCTAAGATTTATTTTTAAATTTGAAGATTTTGATTTTGTAGGTTTCAGGAATAAGACGATGGTAAAGGTGATAAAAATTATAACTAAGATATTAATTTCTTATGGGTTTATATGACGATTATTAATATCAGTTTCTTAATATATTTTTTTCAAAAAAATAAAAATGCTTATGTGGCTTGGCACGATAGCGTTTAAAAAAAAAATTAATTTGTATATATTATAAAAGATACTTGACTGACTAAGGAAAAAAAATAAATAACTAATATAATATAATAAATAAGATAAATTATCATTATTGTATTTTTGTCTATATAGTATAAATAACAAGAATAGAATAGATAAGAAAGAAAAAAAAAACTAGATAGATAATATTTTTAATTCATGTAATTTTGTTAAAATGGTTTTATATAAAGAACAAATCTAGTATATAAAAGTATTTACATTTTGGCTAAACAAATAAAAAAAAAATTTAAAAACTTACTTTCATAAAAAAATTATTGAAACAAAAAATTAGACTGATTTTGATGAAATCTGAAACAAAAAATTATTTCATAAAAAAATTGCTTTCTGATATATGATTGTCAAAGTAATACTTTTGAGTAAAAAAAAGTAATTTTTTTTACTTAGTGAATAGTAACAGTTAAATTCTAATATGGTAGTCAACTTCACTATTTTAGTATAAAAGAGAGAAAAATGAGATCTCAAAAAAGAATGAGATTCAACTTCTCGTGCTCTGAAGAAGAAGAATGCAGCAGAGGAAAAAGCAAAGTATGGATGGGCCTAGCATCTATGCGTGGTTGTTTTGTGTGATCGGAATGACATCACTTTTCTGTGCT
Source organism: Cicer cuneatum (assembly GCA_037974295.1). Lineage (NCBI taxonomy): Eukaryota > Viridiplantae > Streptophyta > Magnoliopsida > Fabales > Fabaceae > Cicer > Cicer cuneatum. Next base: position 79,385,846 of record JBBPBO010000004.1, read on the forward strand.
GCTTTCCTACCAACAGACATAGGAATTGTGTTTTTTCTCAGAGAAATATGTCTATTTGTGTTTCGATCAATGTGGATGACAAGGTTGGTGTTTTTACTAGCGGCAGCTGCACATGTCATTGAAGCTATTTATGCTTTCTACTTAGCTAAAAGAGTTGATCCTTCCAATGCAAGAGCTTGGTTTTGGCAAACATTTGCTCTGGGGTTTTTTTCATTGCGTTTTCTATTGAAATTGAAAACAGCGAAGGAATAGTTATGAAATTATTACTTATTGTACCATTGTTATTTTCAGGAAATTATTTATCTTTCCCGTCAATTGTATGGCTTTTTTTTGTAAAACTACTATTTTAAATAAAACGAGTTTAATTTCTGATGTTCACCGAATTTACCATGATGGTTTGTCCATTTTGTTTTCTTATCTATTTAATTAAATTAGAAATAGACCTTATCAAATGGAGAAGTAGAAATAGTGTCTTGTATGTGGAGGATAAAAGTGTAATTAAACAGATAATAATAATAAAGGAAATGAAGGGTGAGAAAGAGAAGCTGATCTAAAAAGGAATGGCATCCATTTCATGGTTCAGCTGTCTACACATTCCACCAACATCCTCTGCTGTCGATAAAGGTTTTTCATCATCTCCCATAACCGTGGAACATCATAAAACAACAACACGTTTAATGTAAGATGGAATATGCAACAATTTCTCAATTTCAATATACTTCATTTTTTTTTAATATTAATATGTTTGTTTGTTTTATCAGCTCTTCCTTTGAAGGACAACAACATGTTGTTAATAGAAGACAACTGATTCTTTATACATCCACAGCAGCAATTGCAGCACTATCTACTGTCCCAAATGCATTGGCACTAAATGGTGATTCATTGTGATTTTTTTATTTGTACTCAAACTTTGTATTATTACTACATTAGTAATGGTAAGTACCATAGTCTTTTTTATTTACTTTTTTCAATTTAATTTAAATGTGTGTATCAGATGTGTCTGAGGATGTTAGTATCTACACTGATGATGAGAACAAGTTCAAGATAGAAATTCCTCAAGGTGAATTGAATTGCATGTTTGGAAGTAAAATTATATGTATATATATACCTTGGAATTCAATTCAATGGCTTAAATTAATTACTATAATTTATATGCTTGTTTTCTATTTTAATCAGAGTGGCAGATAGGAACAGGAGAGTCTGCAGGGTTTAAATCATTAACTGCTTTCTACCCAAAAGATGAATCTAATTCCAATGGTATTATAATCAAACTCTCCTTCCTGTCAATTTGTATTTTCTTAAATCATTTGTTTCTTCATCAGTTGCAAATTGCAATGCATACATGTAAAACTAATTGCTATCGGTGTGGTTCTCCAGTGAGCGTTGTGATCACAGGGGTTGGACCGGATTTCACTAAGATGGAATCATTCGGAAAAGTTGAAGAGTTTGCTGACACTCTGGTTTCATTTCTGTGATCAGATTCAAAAACTACTATGTGCTGATTTTTTTCTTTTCCTCGGTTACAACTAATGCTTAATTTTCCTTAAAATGAATATAACAGGTAAGTGGGCTTGACAGAAGCTGGAAAAGACCCCCTGGTGTGGCTGCTAAACTCATAAATTGTAAATCATCTAAAGGTGCATACTCTTACTCTTAAATTAAATTCAAAACTTCGGCATTTATATAGTACTGAAATTTGAATTTTGAATTTTGAAGTTTTTTAAGTGCTTAATTTTGACTCAAAAAATGGTTCAGGATTTTATTACATTGAGTATACGCTGCAAAATCCCGGCGAGAGTCGCAAACATCTATATTCAGCTATTGGGATGTCAACAGTTGGCTGGTATAACAGACTCTATACTGTGACAGGACAGGTACTATTAGATATACTATAGTGTCTACGTGTTTTCAGTTTATATCTAAATATTGCTTAGTAATGATGATTCTATATCTTGTTGTCTGCATGCAGTTTGTGGAAGAGGAAACAGAAAAGTATGCTTCCAAAATTTTGAAGGTTAACTTCTTTTCATAGTTGATATATTCAGATATTTGACAGAGAAAAGGTTATGATGCTCCAAGATATTCATTCTGGAATTTAGTTTATGGAATAATGCAGGATAGTTAGTTTATGGAATAATGCTCCAAGATGTTATTATGTACTGAAACTTATTCAGCTTCCACTTGAAATTTGCAGGCGGTTGCATCGTTTAGGTTCACATAAAGAAATGGTTGTGACGGGAGAGAAATGTTCTCATTCGTTTCTTTCGTAGGCTGCCGCGGAATGTTTTCATGACATTTTTTGTAAGCTAGAAATGGCTGTCTAAATGTTATAAATATGATATTTGCTATCGCATTTCCTTCAAAACTGATAAACCAGAGTAGGCTAAATGAATGGCACAAATTGATGTAATGGATAAGATATTTTGCAGTGAATATCAGCACCTTCGGTTAAACATTGCCCTGGTGTTTTTTTGCTTACAGGAAATGGGAGAATAGAAAATGGATAGCAAAGAATGAAGAGAAAGAAAAAGGAGAGCAGGAAATTTTTTTAAAAAAGAGAGAAAGTAGGATGGTTCTATGCATAGTTTTGAATTGATGCAAAAAGTGGGGAAAGTGAAAGGGTGAAAATTGTTTTTCTCTTGGTTGGTCGGATGAAAAATGAAAAGAAAGCATTACTTTCAAATTGACTTGTATGACATTTTAATGTAATGACAACAAAATAAATAAACAATTTTGTCTACCCATTTCCCTACAATTTTCTTTCAAACCAAACATGCAATAATCGAAGCACGGAAAAAGCTAGTGATTATGGTGTGTTGTGTGACATTGACATACTGTAGTTTTAGATTGCTCTAAAAACAAACACTCTAATAACTTATATTGACATGAAAGATTTCTTTTAAAACGTTGTGATTACTGATGCAACTTCATCTCTAGATATAAATAATTTGTTCTTTAAAATTAAAAAGAAATACTCTTCTGAAACAAACAGTAATAATGTATACATAAATTTTAAAAGTCTTGACATAGATAGTATACGAGGGTTGTGAAATTAAAAAACAAAATTTCAAGAAAATCTTTACAAGTACTACTTTTTCATACCACTTTTCCTCATTCCCCCCCTAGTTAACACTTGGGTTGGGGGTAGAGAAATGAGGCGTAAACAAAACATATTTGAAACTTTAGCATAGTTTTTAGGCAGGAATGTGTGAGCAAGTTGACTATATGTAATGAAAAGTCTACAATGATATGAAGATATTATTACAAAAATATTGAACAAACACTCCAGTGACTTCACAACCAAAGCAAAAGGAGTGCAGAAAAATTAAAAAGGAAAATTGTTTACATTCAACTAAACCTACGCTCGATAGTTAACTAAGACTCATCAGCCATCAATTCCTCTTTACATGATTGCTTTCTGGGCATTCTCCACTCTTCAGTGCAGATGTTTTATTACGAAATAAAAGATTAAGCTGATCAAGGAAAAGCAAATTCTTCACCTGCACCAACTGCAGGCCTTCTTTTTCCATTAGCAGATCTAAATCCTCAAAATTAATAACCTTGTCTTGGATATCTTTCATCTAGATAGCACAACATCCAAAATTTAGCAAAGATTATCAAACTTTAAAAATGAAAAAACCATCAAACAAAAAGCCAACACATGACAGACCTGAATTGCTATAATATCAGAAATTGCTTTTTCCACATCTGATTCTTCCTTCTCACGCTGTATATTTGCACGCAATAGAGATCCTTCGATAGAATCTGAAGCATTACCACCGTTAGATGTCACACCAGCATCTGCATGAAACATTAAGCCACTAGTTCTACTGAGGAAATTGAGTTTATTAAAAATTTGGAAACCATTCCAATTAGTACAGTATACACTATGAACATTGGTCAATCATTTCCAGATAAACCCCATTATGAAATATGACAGCTTAAAATTCATTCAAAAGTCGATCTTAAGCCAGGAAATGTCATTCTCACCTTGCTGCAATGTATTCTTTGGAAATGACCGATAATTAATTCTAGTTGACTTGTAAAGATCGGACAGACTTGTCAGCGCAGCTTGAGCCGCAGCTTGGGCAACCACTGTCCCTGCCAAAGCAGAAAGGAAAGCAGCCTGCAATAATTTGAACAACGAAATTGTAAAGACACAAAAGAACTTTCAAAGAAATCATTTGTCATTCAACACAGTTCATAGTTTACAAAGGTCATAACCAAACTCAGGCAGACAGAGTAATTTGATTACCTACCAACTACTAAGAATTGAGACAATAGTTATAGAGCAATTTGAACTTGAAAGTGGATGTCATGGCGTTACAACACACAAATGTAATCAACAATAACTCAAACAAAACAAGAATCATTTTAAGCCAAGAAAGAACCTGAGCCATAATAGGATTGCTTGCATCTGCAAGAGGTGTGAGACGCATTCTCTTATTAGATTTAGCTGAGGCAACAGTTTCTGATTCACAATCAGCATCAGCAGAAGGCTTCAACTGATCAGAACCATTATCAGTGAGAGGATCAGACTCTGAGTGTTGATAATGCAGAAATTGATCACCAAAAGGAAGCTTGAGAAATCGAGCAACGCATTCCTTCTCAGTCCTACCAACAACATTGTGAGAAACCTTCTTCCAATCATCACCAAATTTGGTAATAGCTTCAAGAAGATTCAGTGTTTCCTTCTCAGTCCATTCGGTCTTGGTCTCGTCACTTATCTCCACTCTCTTGAAATCTGAATTACTCATACCAACTCTGTAGTTGCCGCGAACAAAACACCTCGCACAGAGAGTCATATCATGCTGCACCCAAATTCACAGTTCAATGATGTGTGGAATTAAAGTTTCTTTAGATTGATTTATTTGAGTTTATTAACTTACATAACTACTTCTGATATTATTTATAAGAACTTATGAAAACAACTTATACATATCCATAAGGTGTTTTCAGCTTATTTCTATAAGCTCTACATGATAGTTTATGAAAAAAACTTATAACTTCGAATGAAAATAGTTTGACTTGACCAGTTCGTTACATCTTTTTTTAGAAGAAAAAAATCACTTTTTTGAAAGTGATTTTTACTATGATAAACATACACAACAACTTATATTGTTCTTAATCTAAATTATTAAATAATAAAATATTTTTCTAGAATCTGCAACAAACAATCCTTATTTTATATTTTGTTATAGAAATAACTTATACATAAACCTTTACATGGATGCTTAATTACATTATTTATCCAAATGAATAAGAGAAAGAGAGGGAAGATGAAAAATAAACTGACCTTATCACAGGCAAAACAAGCAATGGCACAGAGAGCTTTGCAACCACTGCAAACTCTCTTAGCGGTTTCTCTGACAGGCGCCGGAGAAGGAGATTCCGTGGAATTTGAAGTTGAATCGGTTTTGGATTCTTTGTCTTCCCATTTGAAGGGTTTACTGAGCGCCGAAGAAGGATGGTAATTGATTAAACCCCAAGCTTCGAGAAAATCGAACACTCTTCGGATTGAACCGACATCACCAACGAGCGTTTTGCGGACATCGGTGAATGTTATTTTTCTGTTGGGATTGAATCTGAAAATTTTAACGATGGAGTTTCTGTAGTATTTGTAAACCCTAGGGTTCTTGGAAGAGTCTGGAATGAGACGGATTTCGCATTCGTGAATTGAATCCCATGAGAACCATCTCGAGTGACTTGGGACTAAGATTAAGCTTGGATCGTTTGACGTTTTGGATTCTGGCAATGGGACCTCTGGTTTCGCCGTCGGTGGTGGTGGCTTTGCAGAAGGAGGAGTAGGAGTCGGAAGTTGAAGTTGAGTTTGAGGCGTTTCGGCGGCGGTAGATGGAGTTTCGGATGCGGCGGACGGAGCTTCGACGGTGGTAGACGGAGTTTCGGTGGCGGTACACGGAGGCTCGGCGGGTCTGTTGGTTGCCATTAGTTTACCACTTTACAATTGGCTCCAACAATAGTTATGGTCGTCGATACTTGCTAAAAACTTTTTTTTTAACAAAATTCGCTACCGAAATTATAATACTTCTCTCTTTTTTTCTTTTAGTTTAATCCCAATTTTGGTAGTTTTATTTTTATTAATTTATAAAATTAATTTTTTATTTGTAAAAATTAAAAATTTTGATATTTTTTAACTAAAAAATATGACGTAAAATGTTTTCAATAATGTATAATGTAACATATGATACAATAATATAAAATGATTAACACCCATAAAATTTAAATAAAACGGCGATTTAAAAAAATTAATATTATTAATTTAATTAATGACATATGAATAATTAATGTATCTAGATAATTCTATTTCATATATTTATATATTACGTTATTTAAAATATATCAAATTGTCATTTTTTAGTTAAAAAATTTAAGAAATGGATAAAAACGGTTAACTTTTAAAATAAGATGATCAATTTTATGAATTGATAATAATATGAGTCAAAACCGCAATTAACTATTTTTTTTAATAATAGAAAGTTAAACGGAGAAATTATAATTCAATCGTCTAACGAGTGTTGTTCAAATTTTTTATAAGCATATTAAAAAAGGTAATAACTAAAAGAAAAAGAGAAGAGATTTTATTAAATTGTTTATTTTAACTGTCTTTACTGGTATCTATGCGTAAAATATAATAATACTTTAAAATTTATACATAAAGATTATTGAAATGTAATATAAAAAAATAATTAAATTATAATAAAAATTATAAATGACATTTATATTAAAATAAATTATTTTTAAAAATGACAATTATTATAAAATAAAAAATATTGACACTTTTTTCAACACACATTTCACAATGTGAAATTGTTCAGTATTTCACTCCTTTATATAAGACTCATTTTTCAATGAATAGGACTCATTAATTTTACAATTAAAAGAGTAAATATTAAAATAAGTGTTATAAAAGAGTGTTCTTAAGGCTCTTTATTTAGTTAATATTTTGTTTGGTGAAGACATAAATGATAGTATAATATAAAAAAAAATGCTCATATATATAAAGTAAATTCATAAAACTTTTATTGTATCACAAAAAAATAATAATAAAATTTTAACTATAAAAAAATTCACAAAACTTTTAACTATAAATTTTTTTTATATAAAATACATTGTATAGTCATTTAAGTTATACAAAATATCAAATTGAAACTTTAAGTTTTTTTTTTTATCAAAGTTAGTATTTTATGTTTGTAAAAGTTATAATGTTGAACTATTTTTAGTCTAATTTCATTTCAATCAATTTTACTTAGAGATTTTTAAAATGGTACTATGAGTTTTGTTATCAATCATATAAAAAATAATATAATAATTTTCATGACATAGATCGAGAGAATTTTGAATTTAATTTCAAGAACTCTAAAATTTATATAACTCGAATTCCCTCTTGTTTAATTATTTTTCTAAATTTTGATTGAGTGTTTATACTCTTGATTATTGCAATCAAAACTCCTTAAGAATTATACGAATTTATTAAAAAAAATAAGAGAATTTTAGATTTTAATTTTGTTGATTTGAAATTAAAATATTTGGTGTAAATATTTACAAACATAAATAACGAATTTGACGTTAAAAGAAAGTAAAGTATTAACTTATTAAAAAAAAATTATTAATATGATATTTCCGTGTAAGTTAAAAAACCGTAACATGTATTAAGTTTTTTTCGTCTTCTTAATCTTAAAAATAAATTGAACTCAAATACAATTGAGAGTGACTTTATCATTTCAAGAAATATGGAGTCTAGGTAAGTCATTGAGAAAAAAAAAATGTTACATTAGTCATATTTTCAATTCAACTAGTATTTTGTTCAATTTTCAAACTGTGATAGAAATGATCTCTTATCTAATATGTCATAATATCAGGAGGTTGAGTAGTTCAACTAATTTGAACTAAAGGTTAAAGAGGTTTGAGGGTGAAAGAATCGGGATTCAAACTCTAGTAAATGAGAAAACAGTACTAACATAATATATTAACATCATATTAATATTTGTCTATAAAAAAAACAATTAAATAAAAAATAAAATCATACTAATATTTGTCTATAAAAAAAAATTAAATAAAAAATAAAAAATAAAATGTCATAACATTGATCATGTAGTAAGTTTGAAGGAAGTAAGAAATGTATTGATATCTATAAGGGATATATAAATATATGTATAAGAATCAAATCAATGTTCGATGAATCCAAATATCGAAACTAAATCAATTAAATTGATTTTTTTTTTCTTTCGTTCTTTGAGTATAAATCAAACCAACCAAGTTCAATATCTATTTTACATTATTTTATATCCGATCACCCAAAATCTATATCAAACTATTATATTTTAATATTATATCTTTTATTTCGTATGATATTAGTATATTTACCTTAAAAAATATGTTGCATTCATATAGTTTTTTATAATTATATATCCTTTTTTTCATTGTAGCTTATATACTTATTTTTATTGTATAAAAAGTTTATAGTGTTTGAGTAAAAGTTAATTTATTTTAGATTTTTTAAAATAAATTTTTAAAATACCAATCCAAATGAATCAAAGCAATTCAACTCGTTTTTCATCGAATTAATTTGGTTCGAATTTCGGGAATAAAATTATCAAAATTAAAACCAAACAAATTATTTTTGATTGATTTGAACTTATTTTCTCCCAAAAACCAAACCAAAACAATCCGTCCATAACTCATTTCATCAAGTTGAAGTGCAATGATGATTCTAGATCACAAACTTTTTCATCTCATTCCAAGCATGATTTATGTTGTAGCTCTTCAAGATCACATAACATAATGTCTGACGATTGTAAATGTATGTCCTTTAGGCATTCTTATTTGAAGGTAAAATTGTTTGTTGATTATGATTTTCAAATGCTTAATGATGATAACAGTTATGTTCATGATTTGCATTTTCACAACCCAAAGTTGATTCAAATGGACCAAATTGAGCTCATGGGACTTTGTCTGGGACCAATATAGGTCTCCTAATATTTGTTAGGAGTCAAATTGACATAGATGAATAATAGAAGAAAGATGGTCAATTATGTTTCAAAATTTGTTTCAAACATATGAAAGAATAATCTCTCTTTCAATTTTGGTTAAAAATTGAACATTGTCTTCTATTCCCCGTTGTTAATGCCATATATTCACATTAATATTGCATATATTCACATGATCGAAATAATGCATATAATATTACATGAAAATGAAAAAAATATAACTAATGTCACCTTAAAAATGAAGAGGGTATATTGTTTTGGAATAACTTATTTGCATATAAGTAAATTATTGTGAAAGAGATGGAGTATCCTTTAACGATTCCAATTTCAAACGTGATGTGGATGCGTGACAAACAATTCAAGTAATGAAGGCAATTTCCATTTATATGCCCTTAGTCAATAATCAAAGTACGGTAGAAATTGATGATTAGGTGGACTCACCCCTTAGCAAGGGACTCAAATGGTATCACCACCCGATTGATGATTACGGGACCACTGTGCGTGATTACCGTGACCAACTCCATCATTGATAAAAAAAAGTAATTGAATTGTTGTTCAGAAAAAAACAGATAAATAGAAGTTTATCGACAACACCTTGACCTTGATGAGAAAGTTGAAAACTAATAACTGAAGAAAACGTTGGACATGTGACTACAATGCAAATCTTCTCTAATGGAATATACTGATGGGTCTACCCCTGCATAAACGGCAGGTTCTTCATAGAATTATAAATAAAATTACATCCGTGTCTTGTGGTAAAACCTGACAACTACTATGCACAAAAATCATATTCAATGTGATGGACCATCCATCTTCACGCAATTCACTAACATTGACAACTATATCTACAAACCCAATGCTTGACTGGACTGGACTACAAAGAATCATATTTTGATTCAGACGTGATTTTCTTTTTACACAAGTTTATTCCTACATGGCTGCCAGAAACCTATTCCAACACCCATTGATCCAATACTACCGCCACCCTTCCTGAGTGTGATAGTATTAGGTATAAATACAGTAGTGTAAACATCCAAATGGAAGAAGTAGCCTGCACGACCCATTTTCCTTCGCCATCTGGAGCGATTCAGACACAACTTGGTGAGCATGACTATATATGACCTGCAGTACAATTTATAAAATTTGTTAAAAGAAAAATCATGGTTCCGATATCATTATTTTCAACTTCATACAAGAAGAGCACAATTCATTTGGGAAAATACAGACTTCCAACACTAGGTGAGAAAAAAATATACTCTTTATAATACGCATCTGCAAACAGAAAGCAAAAGAAGGATCAACGATGCCAAAATCAGATATATATATATATATATATAGCATATCTAATTTCACGCTTGCAACAGAGTAGAAGGATTGAGGATGCCAAAATCAATTATAGCATATCTAATTTCACACTTCTAACAAAGGCTATATTTATTCTATTGCAACGTCCTATGTAATTTTAAGACAAAAAACTGTAAAATTACATGCCAAAAACATGCCCGGTTAATTAATCTCATCAGCTTAACAGAACCTAACATTGACCTTTGGACATCTTTCCACTATTTTTTGTTCACATCAGCACAGCAGGTAATGAGCCCAGGTAAGTTGAGGTTTGGTTGCGCATTTTAACTTCAAGTTCAAACTCAGTTCATGGTCTTGTGCATTTCAAGTTTAAATTCAGTTCATAGTTCTCACATATTTGATTTGAGTTAATCTTTCAAGACATTTTGTGGGCTAGCTTTAGGAGCTCAATCGATATTAACAAAAAAAACAGGGCTTTACAAGTTATAAATTACAATTAGTCAAATACAATTCAAGAAAGTTTCTTATTCCATCATTTTAAAAAAAAATATCAAATGTGTATTTGCTAAAATAATGCAACTGACTCATAAAGTAAATCTTAAATGGCAATACCATTTTACAATACTATCTGTAGTACTAATAAAAATAAAAATGACACATTTTAGGCATAATAAACCAGCTCGCGAACAAGTTGAGCACTCACTAGATTGTGTGAATGAGCCCGGTAATGCTCAATTCAATTGCTCACGGGCTTGGCTTATTGAGCTCAATAACAAGTTGAGAGTTGTGACTTATGAGCCACTCATGTGCAACTTAACTCATTTCCACCCCTATCATCAAGAGTCAAGACAATGTATAACAAAGCAACAATACCTCTAGAATGCAAAATAAATAACTTGCAAGGCTAGATTGGAGTCCCGCCACTCAAGTAGCAGTTCCACTGCTCTTAGTCCTGCTGCAAACTAAGGATATCTGCAACAGGGATAGATCCAAAGCATAAGTACATGATGCGCATAGAGACATGCACTGTAAGATGCTCAGTGAATAGCCCACCTTAGTCATCCCCTCACCCAGCTGTTTGGTCAGGACCGCTACCTTGCATAAACTGAGGAGAAACAATAAATTGAGGTTGGCCTGGAACTGGTGCAGCAATTCCTGAAAAATCAAACACTTACCAATCACACCCATTTACAAAAGATTTAGTTATGCACTAAATAATAATCCATAGATTTTTATGCCTTTAATAAGTTACATTGGCATTTGCTTCACAAAGAATACCCACCAAAGAGGGCGGTTCATAAACAAAAACTACCTCAAATATGAATCAGCACTCATCCAATCATGTAACAAATAAAAATTAAAAGGCACGTGAATTAAATTGAGATGTGTGAAATGCATGTCAGAATGCAGCAAAAAGGAACAGCCCGAGTCACAAATCAAAATTCTTTAAGACATAGGACTGTACCGCTAGCATATGTGGCTTGAACGGCGGCAGGCATAGGTGAAGTTGTTATTGCATTCACATTGGAGCCACCATAGGGCACAAACTGATGGCCTGGTACTGTATAACCCTGCATTGCTGTATATCCATGACCACCAGGAATAGCTTGACCCAACTGTCCATAAGGATAAATAGTTGTATTGGCCGCACCAGGAACACCATATATCTGAAGGTACTGTTGACCCACATAAGGATTGTACATACTCTATTAGACACGATGGAAGAAGTTTAAAAAGTCAGCATCATACAAACGACATTAACATTTATCATAAGCGGTAAGCCAATTAAAAAAATAATAATTTGACCTGTGGGTAGACGTATTCAGGTCCATATGTCGTATACCTGCAAAGATAAAACAACCAGACATAATGTTGAAAAGATCACCTCAATAGCATGATTCTGGTGTAATACATCCTGATGCACAATGCAAATGTAGTTAGGATTTAGGAACACCTCACCCACGTGGAGATAAATATTAAACAATTATTTGTTTATTAACATCCAATTGACATAGGTTTTCCATATACAGTGGACCAGTAATGACCAAATCTGGTTTTTCATCTCCTAACCATTACCACGTGGGTGCTGCATGTTGCAATTAGCATGTATTGATTACCACAGAAAGAAAGAGATAAAGAAAAAAGATTTAATCTAGTCCTTGCAAGGACATGTTGTATGGATCTAGTTGACCTCGTCACTGTTATATAACAGTCAAAAAACAAAAAGAAACATTATACAGAAAAAGGCAAGAGCATAAATCTTCAAATCCAGTTTTTGCAAAGTAATGAAGCAATGGCATCCCACTCACCCATAAGGAGGATAAACCACTCCTTGTTGGTAGCCATAGGAAAGTGGTTGCTGCTGGTAGCCATAACCTCCAACGTAAGCACCACGGGCTGGTTGCAAACTTCCAACATAAGGGGATGCTGGTCTTACCCGTCCTATATATATAAGACAAAAGAAGCAATCGGAAATTAAAAGCAAACTATGTAGGAAGAGTAATCTGGAAACTTTTAAGTTGCAGCAGACTATCAAGAAAAGAATAATGTGGCTTGATATAAACTCATTTCTTTATGCAAAACAAAGACGTTAAGTTAAAGAATGGATCAGAAATAACATGCACGCTCACTTGACAAAACAGTCAAACAAGTAAGAAGAATTGAAAGAGTGCAGTAGGAGTTATTACATAACTTCAGTTAACAATTGAAACCTATTATACACATGATCTAGTGTTTTTTTTTAGACAAATGTAAGTTTTGTGGAAATGATAAGTAAAAAATTAAAATGTACTGGAAAGCAAAAGCACCAATTTGAGAATTAAATTTCAGTTTACCTATTTGGGTAACATTTAGGTAAAGAATGGAGCATAGCATAACAACAAAAGATGGAAGAAAAGGTAGCATTATTAAAGGGGTTATTTAATTAAAAGTAGGCAATATGTATATTAAGATGTAATGCAATACCATATGGCAAAGGGGGTCGTGGACGGCCAAGTGAAGCCAAGTTACAATTAGCCCTTCTACCATCAATAACAGGACTTGGATCAGCACAGGCTCTCCTAGCAGCTTCTGGATCACGGAAAGTCACCTATACCCTCCAATTTCATGCAGGTGAATAGAAACCAAGTCATTCTATAGTAAACAAAAAATGCAAACATGCTATAGCTTATATAATTATATGATGTAATCAATCTATACTATACATACAAATCATAAAAACAATAAAAGAAAAGACAAATTTGTGTGTGCGTGTGTAATTGTTGTTGCCTAATAATAATGCCAACATTAATAAATAAAAGCTAAGATGCTCACAAAACCGTAGCCCTTGGATCGACCGGTGTTCTTATCTGTGATGACAACGGCTTCAAGAATATCCCCAAACTGTTCAAAGTAACGGCGCATGGTTTCGCTTTGAGTTTCCCATGCCAATCCTCCAACAAAGACTTTTGTATAAGTTGTATCTCCAAAAGGAGAGTTCAACAATTGAAACCCTGAACTTGAACTTGATCCTGAACTTGGACCCTGAATCGATTGGTATGCCATGTATTTAACAATCAATTAGTAACTATTCTTCACCGCCACACGCACCCACAAACACCACAAAAATTAACACACGAATAGTATCGAATTGAGATTATTATAATTATTATTAAATGAAAAAGGGAAAAACACGAAAGTGTAAACAAGTATACACAGATGGTGGGTGCGTGTGGGTGTGTAAACGACGAAAAAGAAGAAGAAAATATGTAGTTAGAAGAGAATCAGAGGAAATAGATTGATATACAGAAGGGAGAATATATGGAGAGAGAGAGAGAGAGAGAGAGTAAACCTAATAACGAATTAAAAGTGGAAAGAGAAAAGGGATTTTATTAAATTTTAAAAAAAAATTATAAAAAAAAAAGGAAGAAGAGAAAGAGTGAAAATGAAAACCCTAGAATTGAGGTGGGGATAGATGGAAAGGAAAATTGAGAAAGGTCGGTGGTGGGAAAGGGGGGTACATGGAAGAGAGAGAGAGAGAGAGAGAGTTATTGGAGTGAGAAGGTGAAAAGGTGGTGATGGAAGGAGTGACAGGCGTAAAAGGAATGGGATGGAATACGGCGTAGTATACAACAGTGGAAATAGTGAATCGAGAGAGAGAAATTAAAAGGGAAATTGGTAATCAATTATGGTTGTTGTTGATGATGATTATGATGATGATGTGCGTTGTTGACAGGGTGGAGAGAAGGATCGGACCAAGAAGAAAGAAAGTGGAAGTTATTCATTTCTAATTCAATTTCATTTTTGGCAGTTTTATGAACAAAATTGAAAACGGAAATTAAATTTGTTTGACAACGAAGAGGAACAAGTAATAACGGCGAAAGAAATATAGAGAGAGAGAGAGAGAGAGAAAAGGAAAGGGGAAAATAAAAATGAAAAATGAAAAACGAAAAAAGTAGAGAGGGGCAGGGCAGGGCAGGCTTGTTGGGTTTTCAAGATTTCTCGTTTCTTAACCGAACTGGACAGCCTGCGATGGTGCTCACTCGGGCCCACACATGCCCTCTCTCCCAGGAATACATCTCTCATGTTAAAAAAAAAAAACATAAGGACTAATGTGTTACTTTCTATCATTTATTTTTTAATTTTACTTTTACACTCATTTTCTCTTCCATTCAAAATATTAATTGAATAGTAATATTTCTCCTTTATTAATTTTTTAAAACGACGGAATACATTCCTCTCTCTTGTCTTTTCTTTTCAGTTTAATTCATTTTATTTTTGTTTTTAAAGTGATTATTTGTTGTTATAAACACTATACAGTGTCTCTTTAATTATAAATATTTATTGATAAAAAAATTATTTCTAAATATAAATTATTTTTTAATTTATCAAAAATGTATTTATTATTGTTTTTTCAAACATAACTTTAATATTATTAATGTGTCTCAACATATGAATAGTCATTATTACTACATCTACCCACAAATAATATTTTAATTATTATTTTTATATGGAGTAATACATTAACTACACTACTAATTTTTCATAACAAGTGTGAAATTTTTTACATGACTTATATTTAAGAATGAATACAATATTATATTGTATAAATTTAACTCCTTTAAGATTTTATTTGGATATTTCAAATAAATCAAATAAGATGGAAAGAAATGGAGTGGAGTGAACATAAGAGAAGCAAGATAGAATATAATATATATTTTATTATTTAGTTATTTGATGACAGAATGACATAAAAAATAAAGAAATGATATAAAATATATTATATTTCATAACACCTCATTCATTTTTAAAAGATCAAACAATTCAATATCATTAATTACCATTACATTCCACTTTATTCCATCAATCCAAAGAGAGGTCAAGTAATAAATTAATAAAGTGAAGAAATCGATAATTTATCCTTTATCATTGTTAGTATTTGTATTAATTTCTTCTACTTTTACTTACTTCTCACAATACTAACATATTGTTTGACTTTATGTTTCTATTTTTACTTTAACAGTGTCTTTTTTATTTTGTCTCTTCACCTTCTATTATTTTCAATCTTCCTTCACTTTTATTTCCTTTTCACATATCATACCTACCACACATATCATACTAAAATGTCCATTTTAAATTGCTTATCTTCTAACGTTTACATTTCCCCATTTACAGCACTATTATAAAATATTTGAGAAGAGATATCCATAGATATGCATATTGTTATTTTAATCATTATTCTTTAATTTTAAAATATATTTTTGTTGTGTATAATTTACTCAAATAAATCATTTGAACCATAAATTTAAATCACTATCTTGACTACAACACGAGAACACGAGACCATTAAATATATTATTTAAGTGCATTTTTTTTTAAATTTTCATTTGTTATAACATTTTTAAAGTCAATAGAAAAAAGAGAGAGTGAAAATACGAAAAAGTCAATTTTTTTTTCTAACCTACTTTCTCCTTTAATATTTGTGACTCTCTATTTTTTATGTGTTCTTTTGTTATATTTCTCTAAATTATTTTTATCATGAAACTTCAAT
The DNA here is from genome assembly GCA_037974295.1 of Cicer cuneatum. Lineage (NCBI taxonomy): Eukaryota > Viridiplantae > Streptophyta > Magnoliopsida > Fabales > Fabaceae > Cicer > Cicer cuneatum. The sequence goes on from JBBPBO010000004.1 coordinate 79,402,187, forward strand.
TGTACAAATAAAGAGTTTCTGAATATCATTGTTTCTTCTTTGTTTGTATTAACGTTATTTGTATAATTTTTATTTATTTTTGTTTAATATATTATTTTTTCTTTCTCTTCTTTTTTTTTTTTATGGGGGAATTTTCTCTTTGTTTTGGATCGAGGAAAAGAGATTTTTGGTTGGAGTCACCATGGAATTGTTAATGTGCATGTAAATGACAGTAATCGAATTTGATGGGTATAGTTCTATTTGATGGGTAAAAGTACAATCGAGTAATAATCAAGTTTTTTCCGATTAATAGTTGATTTTCATTGTTTTATGTATTACTTTTTATTTGTTACGAACATATAATTTTTGTGTTGGTGTAGATGAGCTTTTATCCTTCCAAATTAATTGTAGATTTGTAATTTTCATCTAATATCAACTTTAAATTTGATTGATCAAATTATATGTTTTTTACTTATAGAATTTTAATAAATCTTAAATTTATTTTTATTTAAAAACATTAAATATTAATTTTAAAATATAATTTTTCCGTACGACACATTGTACGAGTCTAAGATATAGTTACAAGATAAGTTTTTATAATTGTATTTTTGTTTCCTTAAGGTTTGTGTGCTCCAACGTAATATACAAGTTATTGCCAGGGTGTATAAGTAAGTTAAGTGGTGTACAATATAAAAATTAAGTTTTGTCATTAGATCATTAAGATTCTAGCAAGTTTTCTAACGATAGCAGAATTTAGATGATTCACAAATATTGACGGCATAGTTTTGGCGACCGATCACCTCCAATTCCAATATTATTAATTATTAAATTGAGAATAAATAAATTTTAAATTTTTATCTTTATTTTTATTTTAAAACAAATTACTTATTCTAAATCAAAACAATTTTTTTTTAAAATCTTAAAAAAAATTCCAGTTTTGTACCCTCAAAAGAAAATAATAATTTAAGGGATTTTTAAAATTATAAATAAAATTATTTTTAGAAAATTATTAACTTTTTAATATAAATAAAACCGTTTCTTTTAAATTAAATAAAAAAAGATACAGTTTTCTAATTATAAAAAATAAAAAAATAATTTATCAAAAGATTACAAACCAAAAAATAATAATTTATTAAAGATATCTATTTTTTCTAAAAGAATCAAATGTATCTATTTTGGGGAGTTCAATGAGCACTTGAGTGCCAAATGGCCAAATGTTTTTAAATCAAAAGAGACTTAAACACCATATCTCAACCCAAAACCTTAAGATGATAGATTTATAGGTCAGATCTCTTATCTTATATATCCAACATTTACTTTATTCTTAATAAATGTGAGACTCTTTTTAACCACTCACACTTAAGTTTCCAACACATAATAAATAAATGTAATATATTAGATCTAATTCCAAAAATATGTAATTCATTGAATTTTAAAAGTGTCCAGATGAATTGGATTTCACCCGTATCAATAGATAGATTGAATCTAATCAATTAACTAATTTTTAGTTTCGTTGATGGATTAGATAAATGATAATTTAATGGATAATTTTACCACCTCTAGGATTGAAGATGTTCCAGTTGATTCACAACTTAACCTAAGTTTTTGTTTATCAAAGATTAAATTTTATGCAAATTTGATCAAAAAATATTAATTTCAAACACTTTCTTCCCCAAATCAATTAACTCTTTGCACGCGGTGCCAACATGATCAACGAATTGACTAGTCTCGCATAATTCAACAATTAATGTCATTCGCTAGTCGTCAAAAGAGTGACATGTGAAAAACTTCATAGAGGTCATCTTGAGTGTAGACGAAGAGTGAAAGATGCACGAACATAAGTTATCGAGGGTTGGCTACGTTGTTGTTGTTCTTCCACGAAGTGATGAGCATGTGTGAGATGATGGAAGACGAGGTATCACTTCTCACATATTCGAGGAGTGGGCAGTGAGCTAGTGAAGGAATGGGAAGGAGAAGTTAGATGTGGTGAAATTACATATACTATAAGTGTGAAATATTATTGCCCTAATAATCATTTACCTGCCTAACACATCAAACTATTGCATAGTTGCCCTTTTCAATTTTTATTTTAAAAAATGTATAATACAATGTGAAAAAAAAAAGAAAATTTATATGTTTTATAAATTGTATGTCAATACGTAAAGTTGTTAATATCTATATAAAAAATTGTAAAATTTGACTTGCTGGCCTGCCCAACTTGTACATGATTGGGCTTTGTAATTCATAACTCATCGGTAAATGAATTGACGTTTTTTACTTGTCACTTTTTATATTTATCTCTCGTCCCAATACACTTAAATGATTGTTTTATTTTATTTTTATTATATTTAAAAATTGAATTTTTATTTTTAAAAATTTTGAGCAATTTTAAACTTTTTAAATAAGGAATTTAAGAGTTTTCAAAACTTTTAGTATAAAATGAAACCTTCAAAACTATTTTTTTAAACATCTTTCAAAATCTAAAATTTATGACATGCATGTGATACTTGCTTTACCATGATCAGAAAAACCAGAACTTGGAACTCGTAACAGAAACGAAACATGAGAACCAGCATCAACAGCTTTAAGAAAATAATCATCAAACTCTTTGATAACTTCAACAAGATCTTTACTGTTCCTTGAAACTACCATTGCAAGAAGAATGGGTTGAGGCTTAGGAGGAAGATGGTGGTTAAGATGAGGGGTTTTTTCAGCGTTTGCAAAGTGAAACAAAGCTGAACCAGTTGAGCAAAGGGATCGAATGTACATAGCACACGGCAGCTGAAAAAGCGTGTCTTGCTTCTACCAACTGTTTCATGTAACGTTTCCTTGATTTGCAATGCGACACCGTTTCTTCCCTCTCTACTCTTGAACAGCACCAACCAATTTTATTTTCAAAGAAAACAAGACACAAAATGGTTTTGTTAAGGTGGTTGTGTTTTTGCTTGTGTTTGTGTGTTACATGTTTAGATCAAAAAGTGAGAGAGAGGGCAGTGGTGGTTTCTTCAAAAAAGGGAATGCATTGAAATGTGGTATTGGTTTGCAAGTGGAAAAGAAATAAAATGAAACTTTTGAAATAATTTGAAACTTTTAAAAATTATTAAAAAAATAGTTTAGAAAGTTTTATTTAATTTAAAAATTTCGAAAGTTGTTTGAAACTTTTGAAAAATAACGAGAAATTTGCTAAAATAAGAACTTTTTTTTTAATTTTTATATATAATAAAAATGGCTAAATAGCACCCGTGGTCCCTTAACTTAATTTTTGGTAACGATTTGGTCCTTTATCTTTTTTTTTTCTTCCCCATTTTGGTCCTTTATGTTTTTAAATAATTTCAGCCTCAATCTTTAAGTGAGGTTCCGTCACAAAAAAGTTAAAAAGTTGTCCCTCAATTTCCTTTTCCATGGGTTTTCTCTCACGTTTATGTTTCTTTTGTTTGGTTTAGGGTTACCTTTATTCTACCATTCACTTTTTCCCTTCATCTCATTTCTTATCTCCTTAAAATTATTTAAAAACATAAAGGACTAAAATGGGAAAAAAAAAAGATAAAAGACCAAATCATTACCACAAATTAAGTTAAAGGACCACATATGCTATTTAACCTAATAAAAAGAGTAAAATAATTATTTTAAGTCTATTAAAAGGTGAGAGCCACAATTAAAATACTTAATAAATGCTATTTGCTATATTTTTTCTTGAAACATTAATCTCTGAAAATATTAATTTACAAAAAAAAATAGACGAATTGGTTATTATGAATTTTGAAAATTGGTAAATACATCATTAACATAATTTATATTTAAATTTTTATCATTAGAGATTATGATGTGACATGTTAATTGAATATATATTTTCTGTGTTGATCTCGTATCAATGTTATCACAATATTTAATTAATATTAATTAATTTTTTTTATAAAATTTAAACATTTAATAAACTAATGTGTTGATATCTAATCAATACATAATTATAATTACTCACAAATTTATTTTTAAAATAATAAAATATTATTAATAAATTTATTCCTAAAAAAATAACATTATGTAAGATAACGTTCAAGTCACATGAATTCTAACGCAAGTCAAAATATGTGACAGACAAAATCATTTTGAAGTTTTTATTTATTTTTCACTTTTTTATTAAGAACGGTTGTTTGTCGAAAAGGTCGGTTCACGATAACTTGCTAGTTGCAACCGAACGAACCCTCACGCTTACTCTCAACACATAACAAGAAGAAAAATCAGTATTTTCAATCGTCAACTTTGTGAAATCTTTACGACGAAAACGTTGAGATTTGATCTAAATTTTCATTATTATTAATAAAATAAAATCAAATGGCTAGTAGTTGGAGAAGAACATTTGGCAACGCAAGGTCCTTCGTAAACAATTCATTAGGAGGTTTAAGAGGTGGAAGCAACCTTGCTTCTTGGGTTGTCGCCGGAACCCTAGCTTACTTTCTCTGGATCAAACCCTCACAAGACCTCAAACGCGAACAACAGGTTCTTAATTCTTTCTCTCTTTATATTTTCAACATCATCAATTTCTGATTACCGTTGTTTTCTTTTGCCGTAGGAAAAATCTGCTCTTTCTGCTTCCTCCGATCGTTATCGCTATGTTGAGACTCGGAAACCCGTTCCTGATCCTCAAGTTCGTTTTCTTACCACCTTTGATATATAGATTCGTTCCATTCTATACTGTGTTTCTTATTGTTGTTTTTTAATTTTAATTTTAATTTTAATTTTAGGTTACCGGTTTGATATATGGAAACAAGAACAAAGATGAATCAATTAGGGCAGAGGATTGATTACCTTAGCTTGTAAGTTTGTTGTTTTACATATTTAAATTTACATCTAGTCTTATTTAAATTTGCAGAAAATGAGATCAATTGAGTTATTTTCTATTGAGTTTAATGGGAAAGAATTCTCTCAATTGGGTTTATCTCAACTGAAAATCTTCACCACCATCAAAATTCTATGTCCCATTTTTTTATTATTTAAATAATTTTGGGCTGATATTTCACTAGACAAATGTTACATCAGGGAAGCCTAACCCGAGTTTAATAATTGTACATCGACAATGTATGTACATTCAATCATGTTTCACTAACTTGACACGTTGTAAAGATGTTCTTCGGAAAGTAATATTACGACGTAACAAAATAGTGAAATTCGACCGGGTGTATGTGTAAACCTAATAACTTTCATTGTTGGTATATAGTTATTAAACTTCTTTCTATATTGTATGATGATATGATATGATGCACCGATGTGTCGATACACTGATGTGTCTATTTCAAAATGTAAGATATGATAGACCTAGGATATGTAAGTGTTTGGATATGCATAAAATAGTTCATACTGTATAGCAAATATTGCTTGGATATTTACTTATAAATTATTACCTCATAAAACTAGTACATGGTTTTGGTTGGATACTGTAGGTTTGGTCTGGGAGAAAAACATAACTAAAAGAAATTACAAGTATGCAACAGACATAATTATTAAAGAAGAAAAAAATACAGGAATCTTTTAAAGGCACACACACATACAGCAATCTGAAAATGAAGAGTAATGTGTTAAAATTGACCTATGAAGACCAATTCTCGATACAATACGGTGCAATACAACATGGATACGAGAGATTCGTAAGAAGCAAATAAACAATACATCATAGATACGTAAACAGAAATTTATTTAAAAATATACCTACTGTGCATAATCTGGATAATCTTTGTAAAAAGACATCAATATTTTCTATTAATATTAATGTATAACTATTTATGCAGATGACGATCACAACTTAAAAAAGTATGGTTGTGATCGTAACAAAAAAGCATAGAGACATATATTTCTCTTATCCATATTAAAAATATATTATTTTCCTTTTAAACAAATACTCTGCAGAACCAAATGTTTTTATACCAATGAAATCTTACTCTAAATCTATTTTAGTCTCTAAAAAATATAGAATCATGATTTAATTCTTAATTACATTTTTCCCTAACTGATATCAAAATGTCACAATTCACAAAATACCATTAGTCCTATTTAAAGTAAGTCTCGAGTCTCGACTCTATTCAATATCTTATGGCAAACTCATTATTTTTATCTCCAGTTTCTCATCATCCAAAAAAACATAGCTTCTAATTCTAATTCACCAAGAGACATGTTTCTCGATTCAAGAAGTCGGTCACCACCATCATCAAATGAATTATGTATAACATCCATTCCTCTCTCTCTCTCTCTCTCACACACACACACACACATAAATTCAAAAAATGAATAAAGGAGTATGTTCTCTAATTCTTCTCAGAACACGATGAAGGTATCCGAAATGTGTTGGTCAATATTTTCTTTAAAATATTTGGAGGATATGTCTTGGAGTATCGTAGGCATATCCGGTACATGATCAAATATGAGAACGACACCAATACTTTAGTAATTTCATGTATTATAAAATTTGATTCAGCAGACAGCAAACTTGTGTGTGCGTTTAGAAAAGAAAAGTTGTTGAATTGATTTTGATAATTTGATACATATTGTTTGATTTAAGGGAAATGTGTGTTTCCCCTTGTTTGGTGGGAGGAGGGAAAGTTATACCTGTGGAGCCCACCAAAAAAGTTTCTTGCCTAAACTGACATGATAATGAGCCACATATATAAAAAATCAATTGCGATATTTGTCCATTTCGGTTTAGTAAATGTCTAAAAATCCTTTCCTCTCAGAAAACCCATGTCCTTATGCGGCACTGGAAGCATCAACAAACATTAATCATCACTCCCTCTCCATCACCTGACCAAGAATTTATCAGATGAGTAGTGTTTTCACACTAGAGAAGTCATGGGGTGCACAAACAGCTACGTATATGGAACATGGTTTGTCACTTTTGTCATGTCTCCAATCTATTGAAGAAGCAAGTAGTATTGAGTAAAATTAAGGGGCAGCAGTTTGACCTGTTAATCATTTAGCAGTAACTTGGGGGTTACTGGGTCTTAGACCTGGCACCATTCTACTGTCATGGGTTGAGGTTCTTTTGAATTGATGGTTTCTGTTAAAAGTCCCGCCCTGTTTCATTGCTAGCACTAGTCATTGTTGTAAGTTAAACCATCAATTTACATAAGATGCACATCTATTAATGGAGTATTTTTGTAAAAATAATTGATCATTTGTAGCTGCTGTGGCCTTTGGAAGAATCAGTAATTGATTTTTTATATCATTAGTTGATTATTTAACTTCATCAGGCAGTGCAACAAACAATATACATGTTAGGTAACTATGAAAGAATCAGTAATTTCTTTTTAACCAAACAAGCGGAAAAAAGATTTACTTTTACTTTCTACCCATTCTCTCTCAATCCGAAAACATTTAAAATTCTCTTATTGTCTATCTATTTTATCTTTTCATTTTCTTTCTTTCCATTTCCTTCCCACATCCAAACAGTGTATCAGGTAGTGAACAAAAAATGTAAAGAATCGTGAGTATCTTGATGGAAAAACAAAGGAGCTGTGTATTTAGATGAGTATCTGTATTAGAGTTAGACATTTTTTTCCCATAAAAAATTGACTTGGATACTTTATGGATAGTATCAGTGAAGTATCGAAGAGAATTGATATTTTATTGGATGTGTCCATTATGGATACATGATGGGTTTGCAAGTATCTGTGCTTCACGGCCAATATATTTATTTTTCTTGCATTTTGGTTTAATGCTCTGATTTTAGAGGCATTTATATGTTGATTTATTGGTACATTTATGTGGTTTTCTTTGCAGGATTCGAAATGCAAAGAAATAATTAATAGTGAGGCTTATATTATTTTTGGATACAGGGTCAGTTTCAACTTGCTGTCACTCTCCCTTAGTTCAACTCTGATAAAGGTTACCAATTAATTGTTGTATAAATGTTTCTGACAACATACTGTATTAAGGATATAGCAAATTAAGTTGTCTTTTTTACATAGCAGCAGTGCTCTACCAATAATATATCCATCACATTGTTTTCCCTTCCAGTCTTATAGTGTAATTTCTTGAGTTTTGAGAATGAATGTTGGTAACAAGCCATCCAAGTAAACATGTTATTAATGATTAATAAGTGCCGCCGTTAGTCTATATTACTCATGAAGCAATGTTTTGTATTTGTTCATGGCAATTGTTGAGTTGCATAAAAAATGGCATTAGTAGCTCTGTTTGATTACAATTAACAATCATGAGAGCTTTAAAATATCTGACTATGTATATTTTCTTTGAAATCAATGAAACTAACATTTGATGATAACTGTTCTCGTGATTCTCTCTGAATTTTATCTTCGGTGTAGGAACTTACTTTTTTTCATTTAAAGAGAATACTCTGGTTTCATGCCAATGATATTTGGTTTCCTATTTTCTCCGATATTCACCTTCGAATGGGAAATCTCAACATTTTATCGGCCGATTTTCTCACTTGACAGGTCTAATTGGAGGGGGAAGGTCCGGGGAATAAAATAATATTATATTATATCTTGAGCGTTTCTTTTTATATCTTTTAATATTTTCAAATATACAAAAATACACTTCTAAAATAGTTCTTCCGGACTAAATTTAGGTGTTTTTTAGAAGACTTGGGGATGAAAAAATAGGTTTTATTTATTTGGGTTTTTGTTTCTCTAACTAGATCTCTTAAGTTACTGAAGAGGAGTCTAACTCAACTTATCATTTATTTTTAATTGCATTTATTGTTCTTTTATTTTTATCAATTTGTAAAATTAATCTCTCTATTTTAAAATTTGTAGTTTTGGTTTCGTCTTTCATGTTTTTTTAATTAAAAATTAGTGTTTCGAGATATTTTTAATGACGTGATATAATTTCATAATGTAAAATCATTTAGATGCATCAATTATTTATATGTTATTTATTAAATTATAAGTGCGAAAGAGAAAGGTATTGTGCATTTTAATTTGCTTTCAAATGTCTATACAATTTTTTTATCTCTCGAAAGTGCTAATGCGACTCTCAATATTAGCTTTTTAATACAAAGACACTTTTTTTTTTTATACTGATGTTTGTTTATAGCATAAATATTTAATTTTTTTTATAGCATAAAATAAATTAAAATTAAATTGTTATTATATAAGTTGTTTTTAAACATCAACCAAATAATATATTTTAAAAAAAATTCTTTGTATTTTAGTTAACACTAAGTGAGTAACTTAATTTGTTCCGCCACATATTGTCCATCAAAAGTCTCATGTCGAAAAAGAAAATGATTTATTTTTCCACAAAACTCTAATCACTTGAACATGTGTTACAACCTAAACAATACGTCAGACGCCGAACCAAACATTAGAGAAGGTACCTTAAACGCCTAACCACCCAAGCAATAAGTCCCACGCTAGACCAAATATTTAGCAATAGAAAAACAAGTGATTACTAGATTACATCCACCAACACATAAAACAAAAGTACTATATACGATGTCGTGATACAACAAGTTATCATTTTTGGTTATTCGGTTGTTCAAACTCAACATGCAAAAAGTGACACTTTTCAAGACACTATTTTGTTTCACGTAATCTGCCACAACTTGTATAAACTGTTTTTATAAATTATTCTGATTAGTCTAAAAACAACTTGTAAGCATATTGTGAGTTATTTCCATAAACTCTAAACAAATTTGGATATGTTTATGGTAGTAGATAAATTTAAATAAATCAATCTAAATAAATCTTGCAATTTAATATTTACTTATTTAATTTAATATTTATTTATTTATCTATCTATCTAACATCTATTTAAGAAAACAACATACTAGAAAACGTTACCTCACAATTTTTTTTACATATGAACAAATTTAAGGATAATTTAATCTTTTCAAAACACTGGTTAGTGTAGTTTTTGTTTCGTTTTCTTTTTCTTCCGTTAAATCTATATATCATCATATTCTATTTTTTTTCTTTATTAATTTATTTTTAGCAATAAAAAAATATGACAATTTCTTTACATTTTAATATTTCACATTCTCCAATAGTAAGATATTCTCATTTTAATATTTCACATTTCTCAATACTAACATTATTTCTCATTTTAATCTAACACGTTATTGACATAATTCTTCCTGCGATCTCTTAACTTGATTTCAAGTAACATTTAAGTTTTTTATTTTTTTTTTCTCTCGATTTATTCTTTTATTTAATTTTAAGTAATAATTTGATCATTTATATATTAAAATGTCAACAATGTTATTATTTCTTTACAGAAATTTATAAAACTCATCAAAATCTTCACACAAAATCCTAAAATTCAATACCAATTTCAAGAAAATTCAATATTCATCAAATGCATTACTCAAATATTTAAATAAACTCATATTTTCATCTTTAACAACATCAAACTTATCAAATAAAGAATGAAAAAAAATGAGTTTATTTGAATTATAAATTTGATGAAATTTGAATTATATTGAATATGATAATTAATTTTGTGGTTTTGTTTGAAGATTTTGATGAAGTTTTTTGAATTTTTGTAAAAAAAAAAGATAACATTGTCGACATTTTAAGATATAAATGATTAAATTATTACTTAAAATTAAATCAAATATCAAATCGAGAAAAAAAAAGAAGATAAATAAATGAAATATTACCTGAAATTAAGTTAAGGGACTGCATAAACAATTATACCCACATTTCAGTGACACTTTAATAAATAACAAATTGTATCAAAATGATATACTTTAAATATCAATGTAATATTAATTAATATTACATTCTAGTTTGTATTTATAATAATGTGAAATACATTAATAGTTAATAAATATAATTGATAAAATAATTAATCTATTTTTTTATTTTTAATTAATTTTTAATATATATAAAATTAAAAAAATTGACACTAACCGTGAGACGCAAAAAATACTTATTTATCTAATATATTTTATTCATTTAAGAAATTAATATACTATAAAAGTTATCAAATTGACATTTATTACTTTTTTTTATGTAAACAAATTCGAAGACAAATTTATATTGAAAAAAATTTTACATTTTCCAACACTAACACACCTTCTCTCATTTTGACCTCTCTCTCATTCTAATTTTTCTTACTTATCATTTAACACTATTTTAGTCACATTCTCTTTTTATTATAAAATTTTAACATTTTAGTATCTGAAAAAAAATTTATCCACAGTTTTTAAATCAAAGCATGTGCACTCTTTAATTTTTTGAATAAATGAATCTGTGTTTCTAATATTATAAGAATTCCTCTCACAAATATTTAGTATTATTTAATAAAAAATAAATTAAATATAATTTTTTTTGTGGAAAAAGTTTAAAATTTTATATTTAATTAATCTCCTATTAAAAAAGTCTATTTTTTAAAAAATATATGCTTATAATTTCTTAAACGTGAATGCAAAAAAGATTCAAAAATTTGAATATTACACGCAAGTTGACTTGAAAGTAGAGACCCTGAACGAAAACAAAAATATTTTGAGACTATAAAAGTGAAGAAATTTTTATATAGATTAAAAGTAAAATTCTAAAATTGTATAGGGGATACAAACTTATTTAACCCTTACGCCCTTTTTTTTAATACAATTTCATGAATATTAATCGTTCAACATCTATCGTATCATATGTCACATTGTTTAAAATATGTGATATCATAATTTTTTAATTAAAAAATGAAAGAGAGGGACCAAATTTGTTTTATTTTAAATAGGAGGATCAATTTCACAAAATTAGTAAAAATAAGAGGACAAAAATTACTATTAAAACTATAATTTATTATTAAAATCATATATTAGATAAATATTTATCATCAATTAATAAATAAATTCAAAGGGAAGAGTTTATTTCATTTTAAGTGTATTTCTTAAATATATTCTAGAAAAAGTGCGAGAAAAATTATAATATATTAATTATAATTTATTATACAAAATATCTCTTAAATATATTCTTGATAAAAATGTATAAAAAATTACAATAAATTAATTATCATATTATATACATACCATGTACGACACAATTATTTTTTATTGGTCAACCAATTGGTTCAAAGAGGAACCGGTGTTTCATTAATAGTGTATAATATTTCATTATTATTGTATTTTTGGATGTATTATAAATAAAAGTGTAATAATTATTATAATATATTAATTATAATTTACTATTTTATATGAGACATATATTTATCACTCAATTAGTTCAAAGAGTAATACACATATTATTACTACATATTATTACTATATGTTATTATTACTTTATCTGTTACATGTATTATCAATAAAAGTGTAAGTAAAGTTATATTATATTAGTTATAATATTTTATACAAATCATACACTAAAACAACTATATTTGACTAAATCTTCAGAATATATCTATATATAACTTATAAAACATTTAAAGGATGAATATTTATTTACTATTTAATCATATGCGAAATAAATATTTTTCGTTGAGCAATTAACTAAATATAAACTAAGTATCTAAAATTATATTAATCGTGTAAATATTTATTTTAATAGATACAAAACAAAAAAGAAAATTAATTATTGGCTTAAACACAATTCATTTTAATTAAAACAAAATGAAATTTAGAAAATAATTAGCATTTTTTTATAAAAATTAATTGTTAATTTTATATATGTCTTATTTATGGAATATTTTTATTCTGCACGTAAAAATTAAAAGAAATTCGATTAATTTTTTGTTTTGATTTTAGTTGTATATTTAGATCAGTAACTTAAACATTTATTAATCATGATAAAATATATATCTTTGTTGACATATTTGTGTGTATTTATAATAATACTAATACTAATACTAATAATAATAATATAAATAAAAATAATATACTAGTTACGCGGGTGTTGGATGTGGTGAGTATTAAGGTACCTGTATTCACACTCATATCCGCTTATTTTTACGGATAATTATCAGTGCATACGTTCATACTCATAATACGAGTTTTTTGCTTTACCAGTTGTAGATATTTTTTGTGGATAACCAATGAGTGTGGATCCAATTGTCATCCATAAGCTAGCGGGATTAGACTTTTACAATTGGCGAATTTCTACTATGGTAAATACCAAAATTTAATGTATGATGTACCTCGAATAAGATTACATCTAGAGGTAGAGGGATTTGCAAAAAAAAACAAATTGTTTTTACCATTAAATTATGTGTAGAATTCAGCAAGTTTTTATTACATAAATTATTAATTTATTTTGTATCCAAAAAAGTTATTTGTTTACTAAATATTAAATATTTTACTTGTAAAAATAATTATTTAATTAATATATTTAATACATAATTTAACATTAATATTTTATAAGAAAGTCAATTTCATACTATTTTTGAAAGCTAAATGTAAGTTTCTCTTTCTTCATTGATATTAGCATTGATTTTATTTTTAACAAATAAAATTTAGTATTCTCTTTATTTATTTAAATATTTTTTATAATTACCGAATTAATTGTTTGTCAAATTTTATAATATTATTCTATTTAGCATAAAATGAAGAGGAAATTCTTGTTTGTTTGCTTAAAATATAAATAAACCTTCGCGTATTTTAAAAATGCTATTCAATTTATATACAGATATATTATATTTTAATAATCAATTTATATAAAAATAAATTGAAGTTTGACTATTACATTATTTTTATAATAATAAAAAATACTCATGTTAGTAAACTATTTATAAGACTAAATTATTTGATAATCCATATAATAAAAAATAGGCATATTAGTAAACTATTTATCAAGTAATATTTTAGTTATTAAAACCCAACAATATTCTAATATGAGATCACGTAGAGAAACTTGAACATCATCCATTTCCTCGTTTTGTCAAAAATAAATAAATAGAGAGTATTACAAATCCTCACACGACCAATATTTTTACAATTTGAACTCAATATCTATATTTAAGTTGAAAGAAACTGGCGTGTACGTCGTTTTATTCAAACACTTATATTTGATATTTAAATAGTAAAACAAATATTTTAAATCTTTTACATATGAATGCAATTATTGAATTTGTTTGGGTTGAGGGGGTGAATTGCAATAAAAAAGAGTAAGTAAATGTAACGCATAAAAGTAACCACCGTTGTTTGCAGTTTGCAGTTTGCAGTGAGTGAATGAATCTTGTGGGTGGTTTGAAAATACAAAAATAAAATAATAATAATAATAATAATAATAATAATAATAATAATAATAATAATAATAATAATAATAATAATAATCTGAAATATCCTTCTTCACCACCACAAGTATTTATATGTAACAAAGTAGAGGAAAACAAGACAAGTGAGAGAATGAGTGAGACAAAAGAGAAAATGGTGGTTGATCACAACATTAATAATGTTAGTGAGAAAATTATGAAACCATCCTCTGTTAACAATCGTCGTCCTAGAGGGCGTCCACTTGGTTCTAAGAACAAGTCTAAGGAACCTATCATAGTAAAATATGAAAGTCCTTATGCACTTCATTCACGTGTGATTGAGATCGGAGCTGGATCAGATGTGGTAGAGACTATATTCAACTATTCTCAACGTCGAGGTCAGGGTATCTGTATCCTCAGTGGAGATGGAAAGGTCTCACATGTCACTCTTCGTCAATCCAATGGGAAAATATTACCCCTTCAAGGAAAGTTCCAGATTATTTCGATATCAGGAACAATCCTTCCTCCTTCTATGTCACAGGGTGTTAGAGGATTGTCGGTTTACTTGTCAAGCACAACAGGACAAGTTGTTGGAGGGAGTGTTGTTCCTCCTCTCATGGCTTCAACTCCTGTGGTTTTGATAGCAGCTTGTTTTGCAGATGCTGAATTTGTAAAGTTACCATTGGTGACATGTGATCGAGATGAACAGGAACCTTCAGGTGGTGGTGATTTAAGGAATAAGATAAGCAATGACCTTAACTATCCTTCATCCCCTATTCAAGGTCGTATATTTGGACAGCCTGCTACTACTACTGCAAATGCAGCTGCTAATACTGCAAATTCACCACCCAAACCTCATTGCTTCTAGATACAGAGATTTATATATAATTAATATTGTTATAGATGTAGTATCGCTTTATTTTAAAAATCAATAATTTGGTGGGTGAAATATTGATATTTGTCTTGTTATTTTATGCATGCCTGCTTGCTCTTTTTTTATTTATATATTTATGGCTCTCTTAGTATATATTTATGGCTTTTCTATCAATGGTAAGTTGAGTTTAATCATAGTGTCTTCTTTAGTACACAACCAAGGAATAAAAGCAGTCAATGGAGTATTAGACCAGACATGACGAAAACAACTAGTTGTGTTCTAAATTCTAATACCAAATTTTTTAACGATGTATCTTAATAATCCCCGTTTAATTAAATCGATCATTCAAAGATATTTATTAATTTTATTCATTTTAGTTAACCCCAATTCCTAAACTCACAAATCATATTATCATTTTTCCTTAAAAAAAAAACCATGAATTGCGCACTATTGGTCAAACTATTGGTAGGGTGAGTCAAAGTTGAGTTCAATAACCCTTGTTGATCCGCCCCACCCAATTTAATGAGTTTAATATGCTTTTGTTTTGTTTATTCCTTAATTTTGAACTCATTTGATTTTGGGAAATAAGAAATTTCATAGACTCTTCGGGGAATCGGAGGTTTAATCTATTAAGGTCCTGAAATTGTAATTCATAAAGTTTTTGGTTTCAACTTATCTAATTCAACTAATGCGTATCATTTATAAAAATATCGTCAATATTACCAATTCTTGGAGTAATACAGTGTTAAAATATTAGAAATAAATTTATTTTATTTATATATTGAAATATTTAAATTTAAATTTTAAAATATTTAAATAAAATGTTTAAATTTTATTTATATAAATTTTTTAATAATTTAAAATTTTAAAATATTTATATTTTATTTTTAATATCATATATTTAAATTTATTACATTTTAAATATATTTACATTAAAAATAAATTTATTTTATTTATAAATTAAAATATCTAAAATTAAAATTAAAACTTACAATATTTAAATAAAATATTTAAAATTTATTTTTTATCCAACAATAATTTAAAATATTTTATCTAACTCACAAATATCATGTCATTAACGAGAGTGTCCCATCATAAAAAATGGCGAGGATAAAAAAAAAATACAAAAAATTAGTTAATATGAAAACCAAAAAATTGGTTTTAGAAATGAAGAAACTTAAAAGTTCATTTTGGACAAAATAAAAAGACCAAAAATGCATTTAAACCAATATTTTAACTAATTAAAAAATAATTATAAATATATTACATGGCTTTCACATCCGTTCATCTAATAGTCCTTGTTGAGGCAAAATCTCTCTCAAATATTTTAATGGTAACATAATTGTTTCAAAGATTCTGATTATGTGTGTTATCTAACTTTTGCTCTTGAGTGTATTAAAATTAGAAAACAGGTTCATCACATTCTTGATCAAATGGAATATTTTAACACATATTAATATATCATCTACAACAGAGGATAAACAAAGACATGATAAATATATGTCAAAGGATACAACTGAAAATAGGACAAATGTATATCAGAGAACAAATAACACTGAAAAGAGGATGAAGGTACGACAGAGGATAAATAACGCAAAATAGAGGATGAACTTCTGTAATTTATTCGTCCTCGCACATGGAAAATATGTAAAAGTACAAAAAGTAATGTCCTTGACTCATAAAGCAAGACACAACAGTGTTGGGGAAAAAAAATCAAAAAACACACGTCACATCATAATTAATGGAAGATTCATCCTCCTACTCAAGGATAGACTGAAACACTCATCCTCCCAGCATTCTTCTAACAAGGACAGCTGAAGGACATATTTGCAATTCCAAACAAAGACTATGGGCAATTAACTAAGTCTCCAACAGATACGTTGTGCTTTTCTTCATATTTGAAGTTTCATTACTTTTATAAATAGAGATGATTTCATCCTCATCAAATACAACAAAAAATCATACAAAAGCCAAAGGTCAAAGTTGTGATAATCAATCTTATCCTCAGCATACTTTCTATTAATCTTAATTATATCTTCGACATCACCATCTTAAAAAGTATATCTAAGAGAAAAAAATCAACTATTATCAAATCTCTCAAAAATTCGGCATATCCTTAAGTTGATATTGACTTGTTGATAGTTGTGTAAGTGCTATAAAATAAGAAAGAAATTGTTGATGCAAGTCTGATGAGACTAAGAAAATACACAGTGAAAAGAGTCCCTTTAGAGGATAAGCCTTTTGTGTCATAGCGAAAAAACTCACAAGTAAGTGAGGACTGGACGTAACTCATTTTGAGTGAATCAGTATAAATCTGCGTGTGTCATCTTCTAAACTCTTATCACCTTATTTTTGTCTAACTTTTATTTCATTTTTAAAAACCGTTTATCCTCTACCTTTCTATTATCCTCACACAGAGGATATAAGTTTAAGAGAAAAAGAAATTAAAAAGTGCACAATATCCCTATTCAACCTCCTTCTAGTGATATTTTAAGTACTTTGGTCGCATCATTTATATTGAGTGTCAATTGGAATTGGGTAAAATGTCTAAAACTCAAAAATTAGGAACTGAAATTACATACAAAAAATAGACTTAAATGCATTATTTGTCCTTATTTCTAAAATTGAATGTGTAGTATTCTTATTTTATAATTTGTGGAATTTTGTCAATCACTAAGTATTTTTTTATGACGTGATAAACTCAATAATGACGTGATAATGATGTGTCACAATTGAATTGACTTCATCATTCTTCTTTTTTCCTTCATAATATTTTCTTACATTCTTACTAATAAAGACGTTCATAAAGTTTTGTCGAATAAGAAATAGTGAAATAAATATTGATTAATGATATAAATATAATATTATTCAATTCAGTTGTGTTACATCACTACTACATCATTAGTGAACCTGCATTATAAACAATAGAAAGGACCCAAAAATTCCACAAATTATATATTAGAAAACCAAATATTCGATTTAAAATAAAAGAAACTGAAAATTAATGATAAACAAAATAAAAGATTAATATTTAAATAAAAAAATAAGTGGACTAAAATTATGGTTCGAATAAAACAAGAGGACCAAGACTGTATTTAAGAATAAACATGTAATAGAAAGAAACGTGAAAGTGTAACCAGTTGGATCTTGGAATTGGAGTGCAATCACAGGTGCCTCTCAGGGTTGTCATGTAGGAAGAGTTGTCATGCATGCTACAGTGAGGATATGAACTTCATCATCACTTTGCATTTTAATAATAAATAACAAGAATGCCTTTTATTTAGGCGAATACATGGACTAGGATCATCTAATTTCTATTTGTCTACTTTTTTTTCTATCTCTCTCTTGATTATTTTCTCTCACATATTTTTCTCTCAATTTTAAACATTATCATCTCTTATATTTCATTTAATTTTTGTCGAAAGTCACTCTACTTTTTTCTTGAATTCCGACTACATAGCATCATTATTAAATAGTTAGAAATTTCTTTTCCTCTTGGGGTGGCGAGTCCTCCTAATATAATGTACCTAGTCTAGCTTATTATAATCGTGATATGGATATGGATGCAATTGGATTACTGAATATAAAACAGTTATTTGTAATAATGGTTTAGTGATGACTCAACTACTTGATGTTTTGAGCATACTACAAAAATATTGAATATAAAACTTGTCTTTCAATTTACTTTTGATATTGAATTTGAGTGTATAATTTTTGAAGGTAACTCTCTTAATGTTGTACGAGAAATGCACACAAAACCAAAAAAATTATTCTATTCTAGCTTAGTGATGGATGACGTCAACAAAATTCTTTACATCATGTTAAAAGAATTGCTAAAATTTGTTACCATCATTAAGTTCATTTTGCTTTAGATTTCATAGAGTTGATCCGAATTGTAGATTATCATTCTTGTATTGTTTTTTTCCCAACTGATTTAGCTGCATAATAAAAATCATTTTCACGACCAAAAAAATCATGTCATACACCACGTACACTCTAAATTGACAATTTTTTGTTATTTTCCTACTAATTTGGTAAGATTTGGATTAAATTGCACCAAATCAGTGAAAAAGCCAATATTTAATAGTCCCCAAACATAGATAAACCATCAGCAACTTCATTTACAACAAATAAATTACAATCAAAGACACCGAGGTACCCTCCTTACACTACAATATTTAGGATGTAATTATCACTTATCATTTTTCAAATGTGCATAGTTAAATGTAGGCACCAAACATTAAAAAAATGTTTGAGAGTTTAGGAGAAGAGAAGAAGATTTTGAGAAGAAAGACTGAATAGGTAGTTTAATTTTCTTCTTATATAAATATCCTTAAATTAAGAGAACTCAAAAGATGTATTGAAAGAGAATTTTAGAAGATTTTGAATGACTTAAATAAATTATTCAAATAATTTTTATATCTTTACAATAATTTAACATTATAAATAAATATATTAATCCGTCATCTCCTCATTCTCAACAATAACACTCTCAACTAAGATAGAAAACTTCTCTCTTCCCTTGGGATCCCCTCTTCTCAAAGTTCTCTCTCTTCCCTTTTAAACTACCAAACGAAGTCTAAGGAGGCACGCAAGAAAACAATTTATTCGATCAATAATTAGCATGGGTTAACGACTAGAAGGTTTGTTATTTGGATTGGTGCATAAATATAATCATGTGAATACTTTTTTCACACAACCACATGTAATTGGAAGTAGATATAAATTCTAGTGTCTTCTGCTAAACATTCTGTTCATTTGGCATTTTCCATAAGCAACAAAGTTTAGAAGCAGTCCTCGTTTGACTTTTCCTGATGATGCGCACCAACGAAGTGCAATAAAGTAAAAAAATCGATTTTTTTTGGTATAAGGGCAACATGGATCATAGCCCAGGAAAATCAAGCATTATGCATCAGTGTATTTTTTTTTACCTAGAGAGAATCAATTAGCGATAGTAAAGTTGGGTAGTAGTTTTAACTAATCCTAGTTCCTAGCACAACTAACCATGCCTTGATTGTGTTTAGATTTTTTTTTTTTACTCGTTGTGAAGATGTGTGGATATGTGAGAAACCAACCATTGATGGAAGGAAAGTCACACAGCTCCCTGCTCGAAAGGAACGCGTACAAATAGTCGACCATGCAAACTAACAAAAGCAGATGTCTGAAGCGGATCAATTCTTGCAGGTAAGTTCACAACCTGAAACAAAGAAACAGCTAATTTTCATTCACCCATTTTCAATGCAGAAGCCAGGTGCATGTTGGAGTGTATTTCCCAACAGTTAATATTGCCGTAGTAACATGATAAATTCTACTACTACTGAGTACTGCCAACTTTGTGATATCCTTATGAATTAATAATATATCAAGGTATTTTTGTTGAGAGAATATAGAGAGTTACCTTTTTGAAGGGGGTAATACCCCATGGATTGTCGACATGTTCTGGCAGACCAGTTATAACAAGTCGTCCAACTGGATCTGATTGGACTCGCACCTGGATTCATTCAATCAAAGTAAGCAATAAAAACAGAAACCAAAGATACCAGAATCATTACACATAAAAAAACACTCTCTTAAATGACTCTCCAAAAATGAGCAGGTGAAGATATCCATCCATAAATAATTTGAATGGATTACCATCACAATGGCATAAAATTAAGTCCACCCTTGTTCTTTTGTTCCCTGTAGACAAAACCCCTGATAAGAATCGTTTTGGATCATGAAATAAAAGTAGGGACAAATTTTTTAACATAACAATGGCATCAGACCAAGGCTGGCCCAACAAAATTTGAGGCCTAAAGAAAACATTAAAATATCACTTTTATGTAAGAAATAGTAACATAAAAGTTATATTTTACAAGAATAAATTAAGAATATGTTTTGGTACACTAGCTAGGTTCGATGTTGCAACAGCAAAAGGAATGGTATGCTAGCCAGCTGAGCTACGGCGACATTATTTAAATTTGCAACTTATTATTTATATATAGGAAAGCGTCTTTGTTTGGAGGCCTAAAGATCTTTAGAAATGTATTAAGTCTAAAGCAAGTGCTTGGATCGGCCTTGCATAAGATTACTCCCAACATAAAAAAACTATGATGGAAGAATTTCTCACAAAAAAGAGTCCACAAACAGCCCATACAGATTAGTAAAAAGTGATTGTTTGTACATCCTATTTTATGCATTTATACTTAAGAACCAAAATCTATAATAAGTTGCAATAATTTAAGGATTTACCAATTATTTGTATTAAGTGTCATTTTAGGTAATTAGGACTAATTAAAACCTACATATTTTTCATTCAACAGAATCAGGTACCTTAATATCAAGTTTTTCCCACACAAAAGTAACAAAGGATAAAGATAAAGGAGCTAAAGAGGTTACCTCCTCACGAAGGAGCCCAGGAACTAGTGCATACACTTCAAAACAATCCTTCTGAACATGGATATAACAAACAGAAAATAAATTCAATTTAAAGGGAAACAATTCTGCCATTGTGATATATAGAAAGGACACGAATCAGGTAAAGAATAAAACCAAACTGACTAACCGTTTCCCGCACATTGATCTTCACCCAGTCTGCTGGGGGTCCAAGGTCCACTACCGCTGCAATCAATCTACCAGATGAAAATAGTTTTAGTCATGGTTTATTAAAAATACAAAAGCTTGAATGATGCCTCTAATTTTTTCGGCATGTCAAGTAGGAATTATAAATGGTTAAATGGTTTGAGGATTTGGAAGTAAAGATGGTATCCATACTGACATAAAAATGCCAGAGGGTCCCCTTCGACATTTGCGTTGTCTGTGTTTTTTATCCACAAAACCTTAGGGGAGGAAAGATGAAGTTACACACACCTACCGAGGAAGTCTCAAAGGACTTGAATAACATATGAATAAGGCAGTACCATAGGGTGTGGGGGCACACCAAATCACTCTGGCTAATTCTTTAATTTATTTTGCATTAAAACAATAAATCTAATTAAAGAAACAGCATTCTTTATTAAATTTGAACAATTCTGCCAATGTGATGCTCTGTGGCTAATTAACAAAACTTGTTATAATGAAGAGAACTCACGAGGAGGAAATACCATGAAATAAAAGATAATGGATGGAGAAGCCAACATCGATACAGATATAATGAATGTACAAACAGGATTATAAGTCAATTTATAGAAACGACCAGGAACTTAACTGTCTGTCTCCTTCTATATTTGCAGCTTTGTCGGCATGGTCCATACTAGACGGTGTCCTTTGTTTGTTAATCACACCTAATTATTGAAGTGTGAAGAAATTAGGATGCAATAAATATATAGGATCTTATTGCTTAATGCTGGTTGTAATGAGCATACCGATATTTTTTAGGTTCTTTTCACGTTTTGGTGTGGAACTGAAGTTCTTGTCCTATGCAAGAAAATACGAAGTGTTGAAGTGGTAGAAACATAGGCATAAACACAACAAAATGACAATAGGAACAGGAATGTGAATTTCAAAGCTCTCAACAGACCTTAACAATTGGCTCAGCAGCCTCACCATATCCCAGAAGGCGCTGAGCATGCCAACCTTGCATTGCACGTGCTGCCGCATCCCTTCGCGCCCTACCTGAGCCTGGAGCCTGATAAACAGCAGTCTGCCAAATAATTCATTATTTAAATACTCTCCTTGCTTTTCATTTTGCTGGAGAGAACCAGCAGCAGATTCAACAAACCCTAGACTAGAGGCCTCACAGATTGGGGTTTTTGGTGACAACACTCACATCCATCTAAATTTGACACCGTGGCCAGTAACAGATTAACTTCCCGCATTGCTGGCTACTCTATTGGTTTCGCCTTTCCTTTGTTTCTTAAAATCAGTATTAATAGCACAGTGATACGAAGAATTTGAGAGACAAAGACCAATGGCATATCTCCAATGTAGATGATGTTACCAATTGTCAATTACTTAACTGTATCATAATGTTTTGTTCATTTTTCTTGTTTAACTCAAAGACTATACTCCTTTAGTCCTTTATGGAGCTTTTTTCGCAGGACCATCCCTTCAGTTTATTTTTTTTTTAATATGGAGACTGTATGCTGTAAATCAACATATGTGAATATATAACTAAATATTGTACATAAAAATCACTCTATATATGTATTTTAAGGTTATCAATACCCAAGGTGACTCGTCAATTATTCAAACATTTCTTTACATTTCTTTCCTCTCTCACACAAACATATATAGTTTGTTGTTTTTATTCTAGCAGTCATGTTCAAATCCAGTAACGGGAAAAGCATTCGCTTCACATCTCAACTGCTATTTCTATTGCAAGATGTGTATAATTGAAGAATCCCACCCATCTCACCGACAAACGAAAACAGAGGATCTTGTTTATTAAAAACAACCTTTATGTAAGAATGAAACCAAATAACTAGGGGGGAAAAGAAAAAATAAAGAACAATATACAAACCTCTTTTTCCACACTTGAAGGTTGATGGAGTGATCCAACAGGAAGCTGTAGCTCTCCAACCTCTCTCTTATACTTTTCATACTCTAAAAGTGCCTGTACAAATTGAGATTTTCAAACACAGGAAACAGCAGATCAAGCAAGTGGCTAAAAAAAGGCAACAAAAGTCACACTTGATATAGCACAAGACAGAAAAACATATAATAACAGGAAATCTTGGTTTCAGCTTCATTGTGTATAGAAGTTCTGTGGCAAGGAAAACTCGTGGAATGAGACGGTAATATAGAGGCAGAAGAGAAACTTTTTCCAATTCACACTGAAACTGATGCACATTGTCAGGTATTTCAGAAGGAGAAAATTATGGCTTAACTAAATTTATTGTCTATCTAAGTGATCAATTATCTCCATAAGTGAAGTGTAATCTTACTGATAATTAGAGATTATATCTATTTACTAAGCATAAAGCCAGTGAAACATAAATGTTACCTTCTCATAAAATATTCTAAATGTCCATGAGACCGTAGTGCAAGTCCTGTGGTAGAGAAAGTATTCAATAAGATAACGAGCAGCAAAGGGATATTTGTCTTTAAGTGAATTACTGAAAGTTCTTATCTTTCAGAGACTGAATTACATATACATTCATTACAACCATTTATGAGCAACTCGGAAGACTACAAAACAATATCAAAGTAAACAGCAGATATGTGGGATGTTGCACTATGCTTATTAAAACTATTGAACATAATATAGCTAGGCTTTACTTCGGAGGGTGGAAAGACTCTCCTACTTGCCGCCACAACTTTGATGCAGTTACCTACATATAATTGGTCAATAAGATCAGTTGTCTTTTTTGAACAGGCAAAATCAAAGTAATATTAATAATAACGAAAGGACCCAAAAACATATTGGAACTAAATGAAGAGCCCAAAACATATTAATAAGATCAGCTATCGCCAATTGGTAACCGATAACTAACAAAGAGCCCAAAACATATTAGCACTAAATGAAACAAAAATTAAAAATACCAAGTAAACTAGAATATAATGATATGTTCTAGTCCAATATTTATAAAATAAATTGTCCATTAATCAAAATTTAGTTGCAGAATTAAAAAAAATACAAAATCTCAGCTGGAGCTGCTAATGATGCTGTGATAAGAAAAGTAAAATATTAAATTCTATAGGTCCAAGTTATTATCAGGTCTCCACAAGTCATTTTTTGAGCTTGATCTACCATATCTTTCTATTTTTTTTTTTTAAAAAAAAAAATTATTAAACAAATTAGAAGCACTAAATGATTAGCTCTTTGTCAAGTTGATAAAATGACTGTGGAGTGTGGTCTAGCTTTAAAAACGCTTGATTTCCACAGCATGAGTTTCTGTTGTCCTGCAGGACAGGACTAGTGTCTGTGTCTGCCAATCATTTCAGTAGTGTTGAACTGAAAGCACCAGCACAAGAACAACCATGTAACACCACTTTGGATGTTTACTTACACGTTTAAATTTAGATTCAATATAAACATCCTCTCCGTCTTACAAAGGGAATGGATATCATGGGGTTGAACTACTGAGAAATAGCAGAAATTGGTACCAGCCATGAGTTTGAAGTTTGCAATGAATTATCTCAGCCAACAACAACAATCAAGCCTTATCTCACTAGATGAGAAATGTATCTCTCAGACGGCAATGTTAAAACTTAAGAATGCAAGGACAATGGCCTATAAGCATGCAAAGAGTGGGATAATGAAGCCAACAGATCTGTACCACTTCGTAGCCGCCTAGTCTGATAACAGCTCTCCATAACCTGCAGCAGATGGGAAAAATGAGGAATCCACTATCAGAACAGTTAATAAACACATCAAAACTAGTATATCAAGGAAAAGCAAGCTAAAAAAAGTTTGAATGCTTGTGAGAAAAACAGGGTTACTCAAATGCATTTGAAGGGATATTATACATACTTGAGACAATTCAATGGCACTCCATAAAACTTAGGAGGCTTAAATTCCAGGGACCTCTCTCTGTAGAAATTCTCGAGCTCTTTCATAAATGCTTCTCGGTCTGCAGGCGTACCAGACTCTTCATAAGCAGCCATCTGCGTAATGAAAGAAAAGATAATTACAATGAATTAAAAGATGGTTCTAGTCTTGTTGTAGAGATTCGAACAGGCAATAAGTACCTCGGCACTGTTTAGCACATGATTCATTTCTTTGACGTTCTTTTCTTTCAGCTTTGGAGTGACAAGTTCTTCAAGCTGATGCTGGTTACCACTGATTAAACGAGTAGAATTGGTATTTGTTGTATCATCATCACCCTGATCAACCATTACTTGATCCACACCACCAGCATTTTGACCATTATTAATATTATTATCTGAATGTTGGTGTTGCAAAGTTGGATGAACAAGATCCATGTCGGAATTATCATTCCCGGTTCTCTCACCACCCTCCATTGATCTCTACTATCTCTCACTACTCTGTTACAAATATAAACTCAACTTTCTTTCATCACAAACCTTGAGTAATTCATAACAGTGTTATTAATAAACATAAAGAGCATTGAAGCTCGGCTGAATATATAAACTTACATAAATAAATACAAATCCAATGAACTAACTATTGCTGCTAAACCTAACTATATAGTAGCTAGATAGCTATCATTTCTCTGTTTTAAGATTGATTTATAACAGCACAGTGCAGAATGGATGTGAAGATAGGAAATGAAAATTAAAGCCCTAAGAAAAACATACAAATAAGGCGTTGTAAGTAGAAAGAGGAAAAGAAACGATAGTGTACCTTTGAAGAGGAAAAGTAGAGCAAATGTAGGGTTTTGTTTGGGGATTCACAATGTGAATTGCAGATTATGAAGAAGAAGAAATGGAATGCAAAAAATGAATCGCGGAATTAGAGTGAAGGACGCTGTTTATAATGATACTACTGTGGTTAGTTGCTTGTATCAAGTATCGTTATCACAATTAGCTCTGTGCTGTGTAGCCATGCGACGAAGCTTGGGACCAAAAGCTAGATGACGAAACGGCGGTTAAGTTAAAAAGCAGCACCATTCTCCACCTCCACGGTTCTTCTCGGGATCGTTTCTTTAATTTTAAATTACCATTTTATCCCTACCTTGTTCTTCGTTCCTTTCCAATGCATTTGACTCTTTGGTCCGAAAGCTACTTAAAACTTTTTTTCTCTTCAATTTTAAGTTTTCTTTTTTATTATTGCCAATATCACTCTGTTTGGTTAACAATACAGTAAAGAGTAAAGAGTAAAAAAAGTGAAATGAGTATAAATTAAAATGATTTTTTGTATGTTTGATGAGAGAGAAAGGAAAGAAAAATAAATAGTTTTCCGTTGTTGAGATAACAAGGAGTTTTCAAGAGTTGGAAAGTGGTAAAAAAAACTCAAATTTTGCATGTTAAAGTAAAATTATCATTTATAAAAATCTAATGCACATTAAAAGTAGTATGATTTTAATTATTGAAAATTTTTCATTAATATTATATTTAAGATAATTTAGAGTAGATATTTTTAAATATTTATGTTTTATTACGTAATTAGTCCTTCTACTTTAATATTGTAATCGTGATATTTTTTTTGTTCGACTCATAAAAAATACTTGGTTTTAAAATTGGTTTTCAGTAAAATTTCAGATTTTGTTATAAAATTCCTAGCCTATTTACTCAACATTACCAAATTGAAGGCATATCTGATACAATATTTAGTTTGTAGTCTTTTGACATAGATTACTTATTTCAATAAAGTCATCTTAACCTTTAGTTTATTGGCTGTTAAAGTGAAAAAGTATTTTTTTGTTCTATCATAAAAAAGATGAAGGAATGAAATACATATTTATATAATAAGATTCCACGTTAAACTACTCCACATTCCCCATTCAAAGTTGTGTATATTTCTAACCAACCCCACCCCTGTTGATTTGTTGCATTTGCCAAATACTACTAATTCTTCAATAATACACATTGACGGAAAGGCTTAGTCGATTTTGTTAAGACGTTGAATCGGAAAGTCAACACTAAAAGTGAACACAAATATAACACCTGTGCACGTAATGCTATTAAAGGGAGTAAAGAAAAAGTTGTATTCCAATCAGGAGATTGGGTGTTGGTGCACCTAGGAAAATAGATAATTCTTTAGCTAAGAAAATATAAATCTTCAACATAAGGGTGATGGTTGATTTCAAGTCCTATAACGTATCGGTGTAATGCTTGTAGATTTGATATATTTATGGATTACGTGATATTTTCGTTGTTCTTGTTTATAAGAAAATGTCGATGTATTTGTCAAAATTTTAGATTAAATATATAAATATTGTTGTTTATAAATAAAAACGGATGGAGTAAATGTTACATTTAATGTAAATGATTTGACTTTGTTTGATGTAACTAGTGATAAACTTAACTCGTATATGAGCTCTTCTAAAAAATGAGAGCATGATGACGATTTTCATAAAGTCCGAAGTCTACAAGTGGGTGTAATTATTAGAAGTTGAGATACGAGGATTCAAGAAGAGATAGAAAGAATGGTTTATTGTGTCTTAATTACTTTAAATGTAAGTATTTTGACTTTGTTTGATGTAGGTAACGATGAGCTGACGTAAACAAATTATTTTTAAGAAGGAGAGTGCAGTAATAATTTTTAAGAGGCTCAAGGTATGCTAGATATATAATTATTAAAAAAAAACTAAAAGAATTTAAAATAAAATAGATTAATTATTGCTATTTTGTTTCGTTGATATATCTTTATTTTTTATATTTATCGAAGACAAATATTTATTGCGTTTTATTTTTTATATTTATCAGAGACAAATATTTTTCGCGTTTTTTTTATGCATCAGTTATAATTATAATTATGTATCTCATATTTTTTTATTTACAAAATCACTCTGTGATTTTAACCTTGATGACTTTGCATGTTTGCTATTCTTTTTTGCACTTTTTTATTGATAGTTGTTTTTTTGCATATGAAGTTTTTTTTTCATTACAGTGTTTGTTTTTGAGTCTTTTAAGTGTTAAATTACATGCATCTCGTTCGTTATTGATTCGACGGTAAAATGATTTTGCTAGTGTTTACCTTTTTTAGATTGCTAGTATTAATAATTGATAAATTGCATTTTTTTTTAATATGCAGTTTTTTGTTTGTAGTTTTAAGTCTCAATTACATACATCTATCTTATTAGTAATTCTATAATAAAATTAAGAGATTAAAATAATTTTGTTAGTGTTTACTTTTTTTTTATATTGATAGTTAGATTTTATTTTAATTAAAATAAATTTTACAAAACATATATTTATTAAAAATCCATTTTTGTCTCTTGTAACCGCACCATGTGCTCTGAGCTATCGCACGCGGGAGAAAGTGAGAAAGGATGCCGTACCGCTGAGGCACAAGACACATCCCTATTCTAGTACTAATTAGACAAATCCAAAACCCGAATCTAAAATCATCGGAAACCAAATGAAAAAAAGTTAAAATTAAATAAAAATAAACGAAAAAAAAGAGAGAGAAAAAAAAAAAGAAACAAAGCATTAAGCATGGCTTGGAAACAACATCGGCAACGAGGAGAAGAAGAGTAACGATGTTGCTACGTAGTTAGAGAGAGAAAGAGAATCGAATGCCACAATCTTTCTTTATTTCTCAACATCTTCTAATTTCTTCTTCTGATTTTCCCCCCTAATAATCGTGATGGAAGCTTTGATCGAATTATGCGACCTCATTGCGCAAAATCCATCGCAATTCTCCGATAAGTTATCGTGGATATGCGATAAATGTCCACCGCCGGAGTATCTCTCTGCCGGATCGCCTAGGGTTTCACGTTCTCAGCTCAATGCCGTTATCGCCGTCGCTCGTTTCTTATCTAAGTGTTCCGATTCCGCCGATCTACGACCTAAATCAGTCGTCATCGAGTTCCTTCGCTCCATTCCCTATTCCTTCACTCAGTCCTTTTGGCCTCATCCTTTCAGCGCCGATTTCGTCGCTTCTTTCTTCATCGATTTCCTCGGTTACGTATCCAAAGCCGCGCAATCGTCACCGGATTTCGCCGAAGAGGTTGCTGGATTCTCCGGCGAAGTTGTTTTATCAGCGATTTTTGAACAGAACTCCAGCATTGCAAGGGCTTTTTTGGTTGCTTTATCGCAGAACTTTCTTCCTATTTCATCTTCGGATGGCAACAAATTGGTCACTTGTTTGATTGAACAATTTGCTGCACCGATTGTCGTTCACGTTCCGAACACCCCCAGAAACTCTGACAATTCTTCTTGTCAGAGTTCTCCTACCAGTGGAAACCATCAATCTCAGACCAATTTCAATGGTAGTCCGACGAGCAATGTCTCCTGTTCTTCGAGTGGTGCGGCTTCTAAGGCTGCCGGTGCTGGGGATGATGCTACTGCCAGCACCGCCTCGTCGAGAGGGTCGGGTATGACGAATGGTGGAAGCCATATATGGAGGAGTAATGCTGATCAATTGGCGCAGAATTTGGGTTTAAATGATGGTGGTCTTGGTGGTGGATCTTCTGGCCAACAGGTTACTTCCTTTGAGGAAGAGTCTGTGGAGTTTTTGGAGAGACAGGAAATAGCTTTTAAGGTGATTGCTCATGTGTTGGAAAAGGTTCACGTTGATCCTGCACTTTTGGAGCAGGCTAGGTTGATCGGGAAGAAACAGATTCAATCTATGTCTGCTTTTCTAAAGGTATAGTCCTATTTTTTTACTATGTCTTTTGTTTGTAGCTATTTTACTCACTGTGGATTGTGGAGTGTAGTTAAACTTTTAAGTTTATCTGTGGAATGAGGAATGTTTTAATGTTTGCAAGTTCATGTAGATAAGGAAGAGGGACTGGCACGAGCAGGGGTCAAGTCTAAAAGCTAGAATTAATACCAAATTATCAGTTTATAAAGCTGCAGTTTCGTTGAAAATTAAGAGCCTCTCGGCATTGGATTCTGATTCGAGATCTGTCAAGAGATTGGTCTATGAGGCAGTTGCGATATTGATAGATGCAGCCGAGGCATGCTTGCTGTCTGGATGGAGGAAGTTGAGAACTTGCGAAGAGCTCTTTGGTTCCTTGCTTCTTGGGGTAGCACAAATTGCTATTGCTCGAGGAGGTCAGCCGCTACGGATTTTGCTCATTCGCCTAAAACCAATTGTTCTCAACGTTTGTGCTCAGGTGCACTTTGCTTATCTTTCAATTCATCATATTTCCATAACATTTTTGTTTTCAGACTTGCATTACAATAGACATTTAATTTCGTGAAATTTTCATTTTTGTTTTTAAAATGTCAGCAGCCTGATACATGGAGTAGCAACCAGGGGACCATGTTTGAGAGTGTCACAAAGGCCAGCTGTCAGATTATCGAATCCTGCTGGACTAAGGAGCGAGCCCCTGTAGACACATACATCATGGGGTTAGCTACAAGCATACGCGAACGAAATGATTATGGGGAACAGGTCTGTGTACTAATTTTCACATATCTACGAGGCAGAAACTGATAATAAATAAAAATCTATATATATATATCTATATATATATATATATATATAGATATAAATATATATATATATATATATTTGAGTGTCTTTTTGTTTGTTTTTGTACATATCTATATGAGATATATTACGTCTATGTATTCATGTATACATGTTGATTATGAATTGCCGTATATTTCGTGGAGTTCAGTACAAATGTGCCTTCTGATACTTAAGTGTTTATTCCTCTTAATTTCATCAATTGCATTCGTAATGATATCCATTAATATGGTCAGTAGATTTTTCCTGTTTCTTCGGCATTGTATCTTCTGCTCCAAAGTTGTTGACATATTTTTTGATTCTAAACATGCTAATTTTATCATATCTGTTCATGTGTTAAATTATTCACTTGCTTAAGAAATCTTTCTGCCATCAGGACAACCAAGAGAAACCCGCAGTTCCTTTTGTACAGCTAAATGTTATACGCCTGTTTGCTGAACTAAGCGTTGCAGTCAACAAATCTGAGCTGGTAGATGTGATATTACCTCTTTTTATAGAAAGCTTAGAAGAGGGCGATGCTTCAACTCCTAGTTTATTGAGACTTCGGGTATTGAACTTTTTCTTCAGAGCATCTATTCTGAAATTGATGTGAAATTCTGTAAATTTATCCTGACTCTGTTTTGATAAATCATCTGTAAGAGTATTTCTTGTAGAGTACACTGTATATAGAATATAGGCATAACCAATTAAAACTCAAGATACATTGAAATAATTGTAACAGAAGACAACCTTTTGTTTAAGTTATTTGAAGTTTTGTTTGTTTGTGCTTATAGGCACTATGCTTATGCAAGAATAGCTGTTATATCAATCTTTTGGCTGTTGTGGTATGAATCTTATATTGTTTTTGTTGCAACCCATACAGCTTCTAGATGCCGTGTCTCGAATGGCCAGTTTAGGTTTTGAGAAATCTTACCGTGAGACAGTTGTTTTGATGACTCGAAGTTACTTAAATAAACTCTCCAGTGTGGGATCAGCTGAAAGCAAAACAGAGGCACCTGAAGCCACGACTGAGAGAGTTGAAGTATGTAGTATCTCAAAATGTCAACAACACATGTTAAATTTGATTAGTTTGGCGTAATACAATATCAAATGGATTCTCACTAGTTCAATTAAATTCTAGACTCTACCTGCAGGGTTTCTTCATATTGCCACTGGTCTTACTACTGATAGACTGCGCTCAGATTATCGCCATCGATTGCTCTCCCTGTGCTCAGATGTTGGTTTAGCTGCTGAGTCAAAAAGTGGAAGGTATGGCTATTTTTTATGCTGAGCACATGGCATGAGAATATACATATACATATATATATTAATATGTGAAGTTTTGTTGAGAATTTTAGTTAGCCTTTATTCAATTCATTTCCTTGATGAGTTATGTTTTCTGAAGATTTCACATCTGATGCTTATTCTCTACAGGAGTGGGGCAGATTTCCTAGGTCCTTTGCTCCCTGCAGTTGCTGCAGTTTGTTCTGATTTTGATCCTACTTCAAATGTGGAGCCATCAGTTTTAAAGCTGTTTCGAAATCTTTGGTTCTATGTTGCTCTTTTTGGCCTAGCCCCTCCTATACAGAAGACTCAGGTAACTACGAAGTCAGTTTCCAGTACACTGAACAGTGTGGGAAGCATGGGTACAATTGCCCTTCAAGCTGTAAATGGACCATATATGTGGAATATGGAGTGGTGTTCTGCTGTTAACCGAATTGCACAAGGGACTCCTCCACTAGTAAGTTGATCCCAAAAGATCCTAGTTTTTGGGTAAACAATTCAATTGGTGTTAATTTGCAATATATTTGTTGTTTAATGGAATACATTAGTGCATTTGTTGCTTTGTCTTTGCCTTGTTTGTCTTAGAGTAGTTTTATCATGCAGGGATGGCAATACCATTTAGCTATCTATCAGGATCTTCCATACCTTGTTTACTTTGACTTTCATTTGAATTTTGAACTGCATTACTTAGAGCGCCGTGCTTATGGATGGTCTTTTTTCTTGTAATATTGATACACAAAGAATTGTTTTTTTTTCCTTTCTTCAAGACTTTGAGTAAGAGAAGGGGGTTGCTTTGAGTTTTTATGATTGTTATGTAGAATTGATATAGAATGAAGTCATCATTATAAGACAAGGAAAGCAGACAATTATGTATTATCCCAGGCTGTTTGGACTGGCCATTCTCGCCTTTCTAGGAGGAATAAATATTCCTGAACCAATGACCAGAATGAAATCATCATTTCATACTTTTTATTTTTGAATCTCTAGCCAACTAAAGAATTATGATTTCAACGGAATAGATATAGGAATGCAATGACTGATTCACATATTTTGTTCAGTTCAACGCGTACATACTATAGTAGAGGTGGGCTTATCCTGCAATTGTGGAGTTCAGCACCAGGAGGCTATGATTAAATTTTTTAACATAGCTACTGCTCGACATAATACAAATATTTATGCTGCATGATAATTGCAATATTTTTATTGATCCTGTCCTGTCATGGTGGTTACAAGGTTTCAATCTAGAGTGCCGGGGACAGTTATGGAAATTGATAACAGAGGTTGTATAATGTCATGAAATTATAATGCTAACATCTTAAAATCCATTATTAAGAAAATAGTTTGCATTTTAGATAGGTTTTAATTACACGGGGGTTTTCTTAACTATTTGAAGATTTTTAAACAGGGGTCTGAACTTGTCAATAATTTGTGATTAAGTTCCTAAATAATTTGTAATTAGTTTCCTGAACTATGTTTTTTTTTTTTTAAATTTTTTAAAGCCTAAACTTAATTACAAATTATTTTAAAGTTCAAGGATTTGATTAAAATCATTTTTTGATTCCGGGATCTTAATACAAATCATTGACAAGTTTATGGACCCAATTGCAAACTTTTTTAGTTTAGGTTACTTATAAAATCCCCAAATAGTTGAGAGACCTCCAAAGTAATTAAACTTTTAAAAAAAAGTTTGGACATTTGCAAAACCAATTATACTGCTTATCAAAATTTTGTCCCAGATAGGATATTTAACATGAGGGGCCATTGATATCAAAGCTCTGTTAAATCCTCAAGTTCCTGTCAAATGCCATGTTTGAATCTGTCACTGCCAGGACCTTGATTCATTAGATAGCTTATTTTATAATATTACTTTTAAAATCCTGGGAAGATGTTAAAATACGATTTTGCTAGTACCAACTTTATATCAATTGCAGGAATCCTCCCCTTTCAGCGTGTATAGTTTTGTTGCATCCTATTTTGCACAAGTCTCTTCACCCTAAAGAAAATTTGTCATTCTGATGATTAAAGTAAACTTTATTGATATGAAGTCAATAACTCCCTTTCACCTCCCTTAATTTGTCTGTTTATTATGTACCTGCCTGAAATCTTACTTTTGTGTATCTCTGTTTCTATCCAGGTTGTTAGCTCAGTGAAATGGCTCGAGGACGAGTTAGAACTAAATGCTCTGCACAACCCAGGCAGTCGGCAAGGCAGTGGCAATGAGAAAGCTGCACTTGCACAAAGAACTGCTCTTTCTGCAGCTTTAGGAGGGAGAGTTGATGTGACATCAATGACCACAATCTCAGGTGGGTTTCATTTACCGCATTCCTTATTTTTCTATAAATCGTCAATACCTTCAGTTTGTTAGAGAGGTGCTGCCTCTTGTGTTTGGCGCGTAGCAGTTTCATCACTTGTATAACACTTCCTCCCATGTCAGATGCATTGCTGACCGGAAACAATCACTGTGAAAGCAGGATATATTTTGAATGCCTTGTTGTCTTTTAAGTTTTTACAGTTAACATATTTGGACATGTGCTTCAATGTCTTAGACTGACATTTCCCATTCAACGTGTCATAGCTTTGTTCCAATAACAAGTATCAAGACAAATGATTATTTGTTACATGACATGTGTTTTGTGATCAATGTCATATTCTACTGAAGCGTGAACTTAGATTTTTTGATTGGTGTATGTAAATATAACCTTTCATGGTTGCTGTGATTATTTAACTAGAACAGAATATCGGTTACACAGCAACTTGTTCATAGCCTTGTGCTGTTGACAAGCAACTATAATTTCACTTGCCCCCTTGTTTTTTATGTTAAGTTCTCATGTTTCATGTTGTCTGTTTGGGTTGGAATTCACTTTTTTGCTCCTTCTTAACTCTTGTTCTTTTTTTATACCCCGACTCTGTCATGACTGGTATGGTGATCATCTTCTCATTATTTGTTTTACAGGGGTGAAAGCTACATATCTTCTTGCAGTTGCTTTTCTTGAGATAATCCGCTTTAGCAGCAATGGCGGAATCCTAAATGGTGGCACTACTATGGATGCTGCTAGAAGTGCTTTCACTTGTGTCTTTGAATATCTTAAGACTCCAAATCTAATGCCAGCTGTCTTCCAGTGTTTAACAGCGATTGTCCACAGGGCCTTTGAAACAGCTCTTTCATGGATGGTAGGTTTTAGTTTCACAAGGTTTTAGTTTGAATACAACTGTTGCAAAAGATTAAGCTGATTTGAAACAGGTTCAACTAACTTATCCGCATTTAACTTGCTTATACTTCCTTTATGTATAATCACGAGGGCAATAGTTTTCAAACCAAGGAGAAGACAAATTTTTTTTTTGACTGTACCATGTTTTCTTAGCAGCATTTTTTAATTAAATTTGTGGTAGCAACTTGATATTTAATAATCATGTTTTAACTGAACATTGTTTACTATTCATCTGAAAGACTGCATGTAATAGCAGAAAAAAATCTATGTATATGCAAAACAATTACATGCTCTCGGTTTTCTCATATGAAGAATGTTGCTTTTGTTGTATTAATAATTGATTGTTTATCATGAATAAAGGCAAGGCAAGGCGGCTGAACCTTGAATTTTATTTATCCACCAAGGAAGTACTGCAACTTGCTTATAAAAAAAGGAAGTACTACAACTTATTGATTGTTTACTAAAAAGCCTTAGCAATTTAATCAATCTGTTCAGAAAGTTTGACGATAGATCTGTCATTAAAAGTACAACAGTTTTCATTAAAGCAAATTGGCCTTTGGAATTTATACTTGTGCTGTTATGTTTTTAATTACATTAGCAGTTTTACTTTTGACTTCTTTGAAAGCGAGTCTCACTCTTGACTCTCTTTTAAGTCTTACATTTTGTCACAAAAAATAACTTAAACAAAAATAACTAATTTTGTCACAAAAATATTTGGAGAACCAACTTAACGGTTTATTCTATAAATAATTAGCACTTGCATGACGTCATCCACTTATCTTTCCGGCCAAAATTTAACCACCCCCCCATAAAATGAATGCTATTTTTTGTATATGTGCATTGACCAATGCCATAGGTTCATTGTTCACACCCTTTCAAGTGTTTCGACGGGTTGTAGTTAGCTGACTTACTAGTGCTCTCATTTATGTGTCTGACTGTGTCTATGCCTTTCACTTTGTTAAAGGCGAATTTATATATTGTTATTTGTGTCACTCTATATGGGTACAATTGATTGGTCTGGCTGCAGGAAGATCGAGTGTCTGAGATAGGCCATGAAGCTACGGACCGAGACTCAATACTTACAATGCATACCTGTTTCCTAATCAAAAGTTTGTCGCAGAGGGAGGATCATATACGAGATATTGCAGAGAACTTGCTAACTCAACTTAGAGATAGGTTTCCACAGGTAAATTTTCAATTGTATGTTAGAAAAATGTGTATGCGCTTGTATGTAATTTTCCTAGTGTGTCTTCTGCCTTCTTTTCTGGAATGCTCCTTTATATTCATTTAAGACTAAAACTATATCTTTGCAGGTTTTATGGGATACGTCCTGTTTAGACTCGTTGCTATTTTCATTTCATGATGACCCTTCTTCTGCAGTCATCAATGATCCTGCTTGGACATCAACTGTCCGTTCCTTGTATCAGAGAATTGTTCGGGAATGGATAATTAAGTCACTTTCAAATGCTCCATGCACAAGCCAGGGCCTTCTTCAGGTTTAACTGATTTATTTCATTCATAAAAATTAATATTTCCTTGCTATCACTGTCTCAATGCTTGCTTTGAAAGGGCCAAGATATGCTGTTTCCTATATTTAACAAGAATTATATTTTTTATTTGAATATTAAAACATAAATTCCTATTCTAAGCTAATATAAACGACTGGATGATGTTATTTTTCCTTTGGGGGTGAGCAGCATTGTCTACACAAAAATAAATTTCATGTATTATTTGGGGCATAATTTTCTATGCTTGTACTTCTGTTGATTTTTCTCATTTTCCATCCATCACCTTGTTTTTGTACTACAAGCAATATTCCATATATGACTGCACC
Organism: Cicer cuneatum; assembly: GCA_037974295.1. Taxonomy (NCBI): domain Eukaryota; kingdom Viridiplantae; phylum Streptophyta; class Magnoliopsida; order Fabales; family Fabaceae; genus Cicer; species Cicer cuneatum. Next base: position 79,439,446 of record JBBPBO010000004.1, read on the forward strand.
CTGGTAGTTAAATGGAGATTCGATTGGGAAGCAGGAGACCTATTTTCCGAATCTTGAATTGAATCTTATCATGAATTGTAAGATACATGATAAAAAACGAGACTTTTAAATAAAAACAAGTATCATAAGCAAAAAAACATGAACTAACATATGTTATATGAACTAAAAAAAATACTGTGTGGCTGCATAAAGCTCACATGTTTAGCCTTAAAAAATATTAGTCTAACTACACTATGGTCTCATTCGTCATCTTGAATTTCAATATCACCTGGTTCATGTATGACAGCGCCACTGGGCTATTGATTCTAAATAGCTTTCTAATGCATATATCTTTCTATTTGATTTTTCTTTAGGTGAAATTGTCAAATTAAATTTATTTATTTATTTTGAAGTCCTCACAGTTCTTTTGGCACATCTGGATCTTTATATTTTGCATCAGGATAAACTTTGTAAAGCAAACAATTGGCAAAGAGCACAGCCCACAATTGATGTTGTGTTACTTTTATCTGAGATAAGAATTGGCACTGGGAAAAATGACAACTGGTCAACACAAACAGGAAATGTTCCTGCAGTCTTGGCTGCCGCAGCTGCTTCTTCAGGAGCAAACTTAAAAGTGTCAGAATCTTTTAATTTAGAGGTTATCAGTTCTGGTAAGTGCAACCAAGCTGCAGCAACAGTTAAGTGCAATCACGCTGGAGAAATAGCCGGTATGAGGAGATTGTATAACAGCATTGGTGGGTTTCAGTCCAGTACTACACCCTCAGGTTTTGGGCTTGGAGCTGGGCTTCAAAGAATTATATCTGGAGCTTTTCCTCAACAGCCACAAGCCGAGGATGACTCATTCAATGGAATGTTGCTTAATAAGTTTGTGCGTTTACTTCAACAGTTTGTCAACATAGCAGAGAAAGGTGGGGAAGTGATCAGGTCTGAATTTCGTGAAACCTGTTCTCAGGCTACCGTGCTGCTTTTGTCGAATTTGGTAAACACATTTCTTCCTTGTATCTAAATGGTAGTAGTTATAACTATTTAGGAATCCATGTTTGTACCTTTATCTGAGTTATGCTTTTCTTATGGACAAGAGTTCTGGATCCAAATCGAACGTGGAGGGTTTTTCACAACTTCTTCGTCTTCTTTGTTGGTGTCCTGCATATATTTCCACACATGATGCAATGGAAACTGGTGTTTTCATATGGACATGGTTGGTTTCTGCTGCACCTCAGCTTGGAGCTGTTGTCCTTTCTGAGCTTGTTGATGCATGGTTATGGACAATTGACACCAAGCGGGGTCTTTTTGCATCTGAAGCAAGGTACTGTGGGCCTGCGGCCAAACTGAGGCCTCACCTGGCCCCCGGGGAGCCTGAATCACAGCCTGCAATTGATCTTGTTGAACAGATAATTGCTCATCGGCTATGGCTTGGATTTCTCATCGATCGTTTTGAGGTTGGAATCTTCTCACTGTATTTATTAATTTACTTTTTCTTGTCTAGACACCTGTTTGTTTAAACATTGTAATGATTGCTGTTTGTTTCATGTAGACACTGATCTTAAGTGGTCAAATTGTTTTTGATATTCCTATTGCATCAATTTTCTTTCTTTTATTAATTCACGGCTGCCTTTTAAATCTTCATATGCTTGGATTAACTTGTTGGGAAATTTTTTTAGTTTCAGTTACCTAAGCTTGACTTAGGGTGACCACCAAATGTTAGTTTCTGGTGCTTCTTGTGATTGGTCAATTGCTGATGCATGGTTTTGTGATTTTTTTAACGTTCAATATCTTGTTACTCATCACAGTTAACCTAACGAACTAAGATTGAAATGTTTGAAGAGCACATTTTGTTGTTCCATACTTCCTCTATTGTGTTAAACATTGATTCTAGTTTCAACTGTAAAATGGCATCTTTTTATTCCCTGGATTACTAATTATCTTGTCTCCTGTAGGCGGTTCGGCACCAAAGTGTGGAGCAACTCTTGCTTCTTGGTAGGATGTTGCAGGGGACAACAAAGCTTCCCTGGAACTTTTCACACCATCCTGCAGCCACTGGCACTTTTTTCACTCTCATGCTTCTAGGGCTCAAGTACTGCTCCTGCCAGTTTCAGGGAAATCTACAAAAATTTCAAATAGGGCTTCAGCTGCTGGAAGATCGTATTTATCGGTGAACACAAGTCTCTATTGTTTTTTTCTTTGGCATTCTCAGCATTTTTCATAAACTTTTCTTTTTCTTTACCCATCTAAAAGTAGTGCTTGGCTTTTGGCAATCTCATTGTTAAATACTCCCTCCAGAATGAAATATAAGCAAAAATGATAGCTGAAAAATTGATGTATCTAATTAAAAATTAAGACCGGATACATCAACTTTTCAGTTACTATTTTTGTTTATAGTTCATTCCAGAGTAGTATTATGCATTGAGCAATTTTTTGTCTGTGGGCCAATATGCTTTGAGGACTTGGGATGAGTTGGAACTGGTGAAATCATGTTGACTAACTCAGCGCCACATGATTTTTATGCCAAATATTTGCATCTTCTCATTATGTTCTCCATGACTTAACACGATCAACATTACATTCTTCTTATCTTTCAAGCTGAATGCTTTGCCCTTGTATAAAAGATAATTCAGGAAATGTATCTTTTGTAATTTTTTTTTACTAAACAACAAGAACCAAACCTTACTTTTTTGATAATGAACATTTGCATCTCATACAACGTTATTCCAGTATTGACTTCAATTTGAATTGCAACTTTTGGAGGTTTATTAATTTGCTGAATATTTCTTTTTTTTTGGGGCGGGGGATCTGGTATAATATATTTGCAAAGGCCTTTTCTGGTGTGTCATGTTAGCTCTTCAGTAAACTAGATTTCGTAGTCCTTTTAAAAATATTCACAGCATGCATCTTTACTTTCACATTCGTAGTTCTGCTAGAGCAATTTTTTTCTTTCAAAGATAACAACTGAGCTAGATTCATCATGTTCACCTTTCTTTGGACTAATTGAAATTGCTTGGTGCATTTGCAGGGCCGCTTTGGGTTGGTTTGCATATGAGCCTGAGTGGTATGACACAAACTATACAAATTTTACTCAATGTGAGGCTCAATCTGTTTCTCTATTTGTTCACTACCTTTCCAATGTGAAAGGAGATGCTGTTCAATTTGGTTCAAAAGCAAATGGACAAGAAAATGGGAACCCTTTGACTGATGGGGTAATATTTCTATATCTAGCATTGACTTCTGCTTACACTGTGGGCTTTGTATCATTAATTGTTTTGTTTGAATTTTAAAATCAAGTCCTTTTTTTTGAGGGACTTGCAAATACTTTATGCAATTATCCTAATATCTACAAGTGTTCAGAATGATCTCTATCATCCTGTTTGGGGTCAAATGGAGAACTATGCTGTTGGCAGAGAAAAACGGAGGCAGCTACTTTTAATGCTATGCCAACATGAGGCTGATAGGCTTGAGGTCTGGGCACAGCCCACTAACACAAAGTATATATCATTTTTTGACCACTTGAATTTCATTATATCTTTTGTCTTCTTCCGGTCCTGATCTTTCTTATACCTGGTATATATGTATGTATTTTCAGGGAAAGTAGTTCTAGACCCAAGATTAGCTCAGATAAGTGGATAGAACATACTAGGACTGCCTTCTCAGTAGACCCTAGGATTGCTTTATCGGTGGCCTCGAGGTTCCCAACCAATACATTTGTGAAGACTGAAGTAACTCAGCTGGTTCAGGTATTTTTTTGGAGTAAGATTGTGAACTGGTGTAGTCAATTGAGTGACTGCATTATGGAATTTGATTTTCAATTTTTTGAAGTCAAAATTAAATTTTTTGAGCAACAATTGTTCCCTATGTTCTTTTGATGCTGGAGGAGTCTTTAAACAATATAATGTGGTTTGAGTGTTTAGTTGGTTTTGGCCTTGGGTGCTGTGCAGTGTAACCAGTACCAGCTGCCATAGGTTTTTGGTTTTGATACAGAAAATTAAAGTTTGTGGCGACTAAGGTTTTGAAAGAACAAATGTTTTATTCTGTGCTGTGCCTACCAAAGAAATCAGGTCTGGTTGTATTACCCAACAGCAAATAAAGCAATTTGTTTGCTACATTGATAGGAACTTGAAAATGACTTTAAAAAACTAAAAGATCCGTAGCTCCTTCACAATCAAAAGTAGTGCTCTGTTCAAGAAAACAGAACAGAAACACTCAACTGAGAATGTTGCAAAAAATAAAATGAGTATGGCAATCTGCAGATTGCCATAATCCAAACCAATTCCCCCTTCCTTGTAAAAGTCGCTTTAGTAATAGAAGTATGTCAACATTATTATTTGAAACCAAACTTGATAATACCTAAGTTGCGGATCAATTCAAGTTGAAAAGCTCAAGTGCATGTTTGTTTGGATTAGTTTGCAAACGTACGTTTGAATCAACTTCATTTTACAAACATAAGTTTGGTTAAAAGTAGGTTGTATAACATCTTGGTTCACTAATCCCCCGGGGTGTTTGGGGTTAGCTGGTGTCGAAGGAATATAGTCGGGTGTTTTATTTATTGGCGGGTCTTAATAGAATGTGCTATTTTGTCAAGTTTTTTTTGGTGTTGGTTTTGCTGTTTTATCAGTTTGACCATGTTGTGGGACAGTGGAAGGCTTTTCATTTTTCTGGTGTTGGTTTGTTTATGTATTGTTTCTCTTGTACTTCCTTCCAGGGAGAGCCTGATGGAGCTTAAGTAAATGCTGAAAAAGATTCTAATTTGAACATTGCATATCTTAAGGAATGAATATAGCATTAAATAAACAAATAAATATTGCAGTAAAAGTCCCTAGACCAAAATAGAGGTGATTTGTTTTTAAACTTAATGTTTTTATGGATTCTAGTGTGTGATGGGTTATCCATCTTGAAGGTGAAGAATGAATAAAGGAAACATATTGACTGCTGGTCAGTGGAATTAATATTGTATATTTGTACAGAGGAAAGTTATTATTGAATCTGATCTTATTGGTGACTACTGCAACTAATTTTGGCTTCTTAGCAATCGTCCGTTAGTCACTCACCTGGGTTTGAGGAATTGCAAACTAAAAAATGAACAAATAAATTAATTGTTCTATATGACGCTGTTAAATTGGCTTGCCTAGAACTAAAAGATTTCATACATTTTAAATATTATATAATTGAACATTCACATTTTTCAGTTATGGTTGAAAAGCAACATGGTTTGTGTTCAAGGTGATGTATGTTAGGATTTAGATTAGTATAATTTGTTACTAGAAGTTAGTTATTAGTTAATGAAGTAGTTAGTAATTAAATGGGGGTAATTAGTTAGTTAGGAGATAGGAGCTTTCATAGCTTTGTAAGTTATTTTCTATGTTTGTTAGTGTTTTCTGTTTCTGTTTCCCTATTTCTTAGGATAGTGGTTGGTTGGTCCTTTACCCTTTCATCCCATTGTACAGAGAACTTAAAGGTTCTCTTCCCCTTTGAAAGGATCTTTGGCCAAATTAGAATTTTCTTAATTGGTATTCTGGTTGAAGGGTGCATTTGCCCTTGAGGAGCGTATCTGCTCTTGTTTATCTTGTTATTGGAGAGATTCTCTCCTATTATTTCTTATCTTTTTCTAAATGTTAGTGTTCTTCTTCAAATTCTTTCAGAATCCATTTCTTGAGTTCATAACAATGTATTATGAGCCTTGGTTATTCTTTTGTCATGCAAGATAATTTTGTTTAATATTTTCCTCAAGAGGAGATTTTATTGTTGTGCAGGGTAGCTTGTATATATATATATATACATATATTTTTTTTTCTTTCCATTCATGTGATTCCAATTGCTCATTCTCATTCATCTAAATTCATTATCTTGGAAAATGTGACGTAGTAGCTTCACTTTGCAGGCACATATAGTGGATGTACGCAACATACCAGAAGCACTTCCTTTCTTCATCACCCCAAAGGCTGTTGATGATAATTCAGTGCTATTACAACAATTGCCTCATTGGGCTCCTTGTTCGATTACACAAGCTCTTGAGTTCCTTACTCCTGCATACAAGGGCCATCCACGGGTCATGGCATACGTTCTAAGGGTTCTGGAATCCTATCCTCCTGAACGTGTGACCTTTTTCATGCCACAGTTGGTGCAGACATTGCGACATGATGAAGGGGTTAGATATCTGCTGAAACTTAAATTCATGGTTTATTCCCTTAGTATGTGTTTCCTCCTACCGTTTGTCACATAAAACCTAATTGTACCCTTTTGTGCCGTTGACTATTCAACATCTACCGCATAAATAAGCCTTGTGCTAAGTCATGTAGTCATGCTTGAGATTTGTAAAAGATTAAGGTGACTGACAAAATTATATAGATAAAATTAAGGGTGGGGAAAAATGTTTTTCACTGTTGGGAAAAACACAAATCCCACATAGAATAAAGATAAAGTCTCAAATAAGTTTATTAAGAAAGACATCCTTTACCTTACAAGCCGATTTTGTAAATATGAGTTAAACCCAATATAAAAACCCAATATGGTATCAAAGTCTATCGATTCGGGTCACCCACCACAATTTATATCAACGCACCAAGCTAAATAGTGTTAGGCGTAAGGGGGTGCATTGGAGAAAATCCAAGTCCCACATAGAATAAAGATTAGGTCTCACATGAGTATATAAAAAGACACCCGTCACCTTACAAGCTGGTTTTGTAAGGATCAGTTAGACGCAAATTGAGAAGCCCATTTTGACTGAAACATCTTTGGGTCAGACATTTTAAAAATGACTTTTTTTATCCTTTTCCAAATTTAATCTCTAATACGGGTTCATTTCCAAAAAGTAAAATTCTCTAATAAGGGATGTAAAAGTTTAAATAACAATAGACCAGTATTATGATATTTTGTATCATTAAGATTCTATGTGAAAGCGAAACCAGAGAAATAGAACGTAGCTGAATCTGAAAAAGATTTCATTGATTAAGTTGAGTACACTGAACTGTATTTGTAGAGCTGTAGACTGAACCAGCTTACAACAGAATAACTGTAAGTTAGTTATTCTGAGAATAACTATCTTACCTAACTGACAAAAGTCTAATAGACTCCTGCCATACTTTAACATGTATAGTATATTTCAAATGCTTTCATTTGACCAGTTGCATATAATTTTTGCAGAAATTGGTGGAAGGTTATTTGCTTAGAGCTGCTCAAAGAAGTGATATATTTGCCCATATTCTTATCTGGCATTTGCAGGTATAACTTGTGTTGTCATTTATTAATTTCTATACATGAAAGTGATTTTTATTCATTTTTACTTATGCTGTGCAAATTATTCTTATTTATAATTGTATTTCTTACCTGTAGATTATGATTCCTTTTCTGGAATATATTCATTCATTAGAAATTCTTTGTTTTTTATGAATAAGTGGTTAAAGCACTGAGTTTCTTTTGGGCAGGGTGAGACTGTACCTGAGGCAGGGAAAGATCCAAACAATGGGAAGGTATGCTAACAGCGAGTTTCTTTTTATCCACTATAGTTATTGCTATCATATACCAATGAAAAATCACGACTTTAAAACTCAAATCTATTTTGAAGTGCTAGGATTCGTGCTTGTTGTGTACATCATCATTTTGGAAATGCCAAATGTAATAAATGATAAATTCTGAACAGCGAGCACAGACATCAGATGAATTAACTTTGAGTTGTTTTTGCTATCTTCACCAATAAATGTAATGAGTTACTACCTCCGTCCCTAATTATAAGGACCTCTTTGGTTAAATCATGGGAATTAAAAAAGTTAGTAGTAGTATTAAATTTGTTAAAATCATTAATATTTTATTATGTTTATCCTTCATGAGAGAGGATTAATTTATCTTCCCCGTCAAAGTATTACCATTTATTACTTACTACATAAAAAGAGCTAAAATAGTTAGGTGTATTTTGGTAGTGAAATAATTAATGTTGTTGAAAATTTGGAGTCCTGTAAAAAGGGACAAGAAAATTTCTCAAGAGGGTCATATATTAAGGAACATGGCTAATAATTTTATGCAATTGCTTCCTTGTCAATAATATTAAAATAGTGTTCGAGAGAAATGTAGGAAGCTTAATCTGAAATGAGGAAAAATTGATTGCCCCGGTGCTAGCTCTGCCATAATTAGACATATATAGAAAGTCTAGTTAAAATGTCCGAACTAACAGAAAACATAAGTAGTAACCACCCGGGAATTTGCATTGTCACCTATATTATCAATAGTGGCCCCGAGCGGTGGGTAGTCAGGTACTGCCCTCACATGCGCGTTGCATATCAAAACTGGAGTGGTGCTACTGTAGTACAATGCATTTTTAGATTTGAAAACCCTATTATACCTTTAAAATGGAGTCATTATGAGAGTATTTTAGGGTTTTCGTGCAAAAACCCTAAACCTTCTTATTTGGTGCGAAGTGAAGCCTTTCCTTCATCTTCTTCACTTTCCTTTTGCCTCTCCTTAACTCTCTTGTTCCGGTCGTCTTCTCTCGCTCTATCTCTGCTGCTGCTCTGTTTTCCCTCTCAAGAGTCACGGCCTTTCTGCTGCTGCTCAATCCCTATCGCGACCTCTCTACTGTGAAGTGCTGCTTTTGATGGAGGTAGACGGCTGATGGGAGAAAAGAAAACTAGAGCTGTCTTGAGATAGGGGTATTGGGCTATTAAGGCCCAACTCATAGTTTTTCATGTTATACATTATTTTTTTGTTACATGAGGTAATGTGGTACATTTGAATGGGGCATTGGGTTACTTTATGCTTTAGAGGCTTAACTTGTTTATTTCCTTGAATTTTGTTGCTATATATACTAAATTACTAATACAAGTATGTTTTGCTTAAGATTTGTGACTTTCAATTATAATTATGAATATTTCATCAATTTGGAGTAATTTGTTTCGTTTTTCAGCAATTATGCGTCAAGTGTGTTTATTAGTATTAATTGTATAATATTTCCTAAATATATCAAATAGCGGTCATCTTGCACCGTGCAATCCCAATTTTTGGGGTTGGCCGCTCCCCTCTGCTATTCAGGATCGACAACATAGATCGTTACTCATTTTCTCGCTGATGCTTGATTTCTGACAGCATTGACATCAGGACATGACAGTTACTCCAGATTACAATAAGTACCTCAATTGGCCGACACATTTTTCTAGTCTTGCTTAAATATTTTATTCTGGTTTTCATTTCTGTAGCACTCCTTTGTGAAAATATAAATATATTCAAGTAAATTTTGTTTTATCTTAGAATCTGTTTGAGTTTATTTTTCAAATCATACTACATATAGTTTTATACTATTGTTCTTTTATTTCAGAATGGTTCATTTTTAGAACTGCTGCCAGCTGTAAGGCAACGTATAGTTGATGGTTTTAGTCCAAAGGCACTTGATTTATTTAGAAGAGAGTTTGATTTCTTTGACAAAGTTACATCTATTTCCGGTGTATTATATCCACTCCCTAAAGAAGAACGCAGAGCTGGTATCAGAAGGTATTGGGCAGATGTCTGAAGGCATGATTTTGATTGTTAATAATTCTGAAGTTATATCTTGAATGTATTCTTGATTGGAGCTAATATTTTTTTACCATATGTGATAGAGAGTTAGAGAAGATTGAACTGGATGGCGACGACCTTTATCTACCAACAGCTACTAATAAGCTTGTTACGGGTATTATAGTAGATAGTGGTATTCCACTACAGTCAGCCGCAAAAGTCCCAATCATGATAACATTTAATGTAGTTGATCGAGATGGGGACAGAAATGATATAAAGCCACAAGGTTGCATTTTCAAGGTAGACTCAATTCAAGCATTGGCAATTACAATAACTGTCATCTTGTCCAAACACCTGGAAGACACTGAACTATAAGGACTTTAACTTGGCTCTCTTTCCTTTAAAAAAAACTTAACTCTCTTTGAATACATTCTAGAGACAGCTTCTCTTGATAGCAGTGGTCAGATAAATATAGCGTTTTTATTTATATAATGACTCATCATAATTTTAAAATATTCTGTTGTTCAATTAAGATTTTTGTTTTTATATTAATTTTGTACTAATTATATGTATTATATTACAACTGTGCTGCTTCTGTATCTTCTATTTATTTAATATTTTCCATATCCACATTTCCATGTCAAATGTCAAGCAAAGCCAGTTTATCAATTAGTTCATAAAAAATGAAGTATTTCAGTATTTATTATTGGTGTTATATAACATTATTCACTAAACGATAGCTTCATATTATGATTTTTTCAATTGGTCTATAGATAAACCAATTTTTTTGCACCTCTTATTTATTTTCTTGCTTCTTATCAATTGAGTTTTCTATTTTCATTCTTAGGCTTTTCATGCTTCTTATCAATTGTGTTTTTTATTTTCATTCTTAGGCTTTTCATGCTTCTTATCAATTGTGTTTTTTATTTTCATTCTTAGGCTGACTGAGTTCTCTTACATTCCAGGTTGGAGATGACTGTAGACAAGATGTTCTTGCCCTTCAAGTAATAGCACTTCTTAGAGATATATTTGAAGCAATTGGATTAAATCTTTATTTATTTCCTTATGGTGTTCTCCCTACCGGCCCTGAGAGAGGTATAATAGAGGTGAGTTTATTCCTAAGATGCTGAAGCATCATGATAATTCTGTGACACCGGGTTTTTCCACCAAAACATTTTATAGATCAGAATGGAAAGAATGCCAATCCAGCTATGACTAAAATTTATGCCGGTCTTTGGAAGTTTATATTTTTAGAAATACATTTGTTTTGGTCATTTGGTTTCTTTTAGTCTAGGCATGGTTTTCAAATAACTCATTAACTCTTTCAAGTTTATGCTCTTGGAGCAAACAAACAAGTTAAATCACATGTGAACTCTTCTATAAACCACATACGCATTTTGGACTCAACATGATTTTGGATTATTTTGTCTGATGCATGGGTTGATGGTAATGAAGCCAATTTTATGTTTTCTTTGTTATTTTTTTTATCTGTTTTGTTAAAAAAAGCAAAAAAATATGTGAAGAGGTAAATAGTAATAGCTAGGTCAAGTATTGGGTTATGTTTATTACTTTGTTATGCTTTATTAGAGATTAAATGTTGAATATTAGCTATGGGTATACTTTGAAGATTGGTCTATAAGGGGATGGCTTGTGCTAGAAAAAGTGCGAAATGAAAATTTTATTCACTCTGTATTCCGAATTTCAATCTGTCATTTTTACAGTTACAAATTAATTTGGCACCTTGTTTTGATGAATAATTTAAGAGATTCAATTGTCAGTTTTTAATCTGAATTTTGATGTTCCTTTTTGGCCTTATTTGAATTTTAAAAATAATAACAAATGGCGTTCAGTCAGTATAGTTGGGAATGATTATCAATGTTAATTATTTTTTGTCATACGAGGGATTGTTATTTTGTGGATTTGTAATTTTCTTTTCCTTTGTACATTTTCCAGGTTGTGCCTAATACTCGTAGTAGAAGTCAGATGGGAGAAACAACTGACGGGGGATTGTTTGAGATATTTCAGCAAGACTATGGACCTGTTGGGTCTGCCAGTTTTGAGGCTGCACGCCAGAACTTCATCATAAGCAGTGCTGGTTATGCTGTTGCTAGTCTCTTGCTTCAACCAAAGGATAGACACAACGGGAACCTTCTATTTGATAAGTAAAGATGTCTTTCTTTATAACTTTGTCAACCATTCTAATTCTAATTATACTTGCTAATGGATTTGAGTTTAGCTTTAGATGCATCTGAAACATTGAATATCCTCTTGGTTCAATTCATTTGTGATCTTCAGTTCAGTTGCCCTCTCTGTTTGCTTCTCCTACTGTAAGTCTTTGAAGTACTGGTCCAATGAATCTATCACTAATAGTATTATTATATATGTCGATGCAGCGTTGGGAGGCTTGTTCATATTGACTTCGGTTTCATTCTAGAAACTTCTCCAGGTGGGAATATGCGTTTTGAAAGTGCACATTTTAAGCTGAGCCACGAGATGACACAGTTACTAGATCCATCTGGTGTTATGAAGAGTGATACATGGAACCAATTTTTAAGGTAGTAATGGCATTTTGAGCCTGATCGCAAATAAGTCCCCTCTTTAATCATTACTGTTTTTGCCCATTTCATATTATTGAAAATTGACCGTTCTTTCAATGTTTGTTGTGCATATAGATTGTGTGTGAAAGGATACCTTGCTGCCCGTCGACATATGGAAGGGATCATCACGACTGTAGCATTGATGTTAGACAGTGGTTTACCTTGCTTCAGCAGGGGTGATCCCATCGGTAATCTTCGGAAGAGATTTCATCCGGAGATGAGTGAGCGTGAAGCGGCTAATTTCATGACCCATGTATGTAAAGATGCTTACAATAAGTGGACAACTGCTGGTTATGACTTGATACAGTACTTGCAGCAAGGCATTGAAAAGTGAGACATAATATAGAACTGACCTAACGTGTACATGTTTGCTTGTAATATTACATTCATTGTTGTTTTATGTTCTATTTTATTTTATTTTATTTTATTTTTTTTTTTTGAGGGATTTTCTTCATTATAGTGTATTGAGGAGGGAAAGTATAAATCGGTGGTTGGAGATTCAAAAGTTCTGTATTTTCATTTTGCGCATCCCTCTTGATGTAAAAATACAGTTGTGTAATCTTGTTTATTGAATAGTAAATACAATTCATTGCGATGACGAGTACGCTTAATAGTATTATAATGTTCCTTGCATACAATCTTCAACTTCATGTGTGAAAAGCTAAATAGCCTAATATAAAGACGTGCAAATGACCCTACTTACTACTACAGCTGCATTATAAAGACGTGCAAATGACCCTACTTACTACTACAGCTACTCAGTTCAACCTCAAGTGTTGATTGAGAGCATAATTAATTATTATTGGTCCCTAATTGGTGAATTGGATCTCCCCATTATCATTCTTGGTTCTTAACTTCACTCCGAATTTACCAAAAGACCCTTCCATTTCCTCAAGCGTCTTACCTTGTGTTTCAGGTAACAATGTATAGAAGAAGATCCATCCACAAGCTGCAATTCCACCAAAGAGGAAGAAAGCCCCTCCAATACTGATCTTATCAGATAACGACAGAAACGTCATCGAAATTATTCCACTCGTCACTCTGTTCACCACCACTCCCGCAGACGCACCTTGAGCGCGTAGCCGCAACGGAAATATTTCAGAGCTATAAACCCAAGTAATGGGACCCGCTCCAATTGAAAACGTTGCCACGTAGGACAACACGGACAGAATACTCAATCCAACGGCCCACACTTTCCTGACGTGCGAATGATCAACGACCGTGAGACTGACCGCAAGAGTAAGCAACGAAATCACCATTCCACCAACACTTGACAACAATAAGGGTCGACGCCCGACCCGATCCAAAAAAAAAGTAGCCACTAAAATGAAAACGGTTTTACACAATCCAACGGCAACGGTTGCAAGTAACTGCTCCGTATCAGATTGAAGGCCAGCTTTACGAAATATTGTGGGACTATACAAAACGACAGCGTCTATACCCGAAGCTTGTTGAAAGAAGTGAATACCAAGAGCAGCAATGACAATGTGACGCACTGCAGGTGTGGGATAAAGAAACAACTCTTTCCACACAGTAGTACCCTCTCCATGGTTGGTTTTATTTACTGAAACGACGTCGTCGTCGTTGCAACTCTCTGGGATCCCAGCCGCAGCTTTGATTTGAATGAGCCTAAGCCGAGCCTCTTGTTCAGAATCAGAGGTTTTGTTGAGAACTTTGATAGCGTCTCCGAATCTTCCTTTCATAACGAGCCAACGAGGTGACTCAGGCATCGCTAAGACTCCAACGGCTAAGATTACGGAAGGGATGGCTCCGATTCCAAGCATGATTCTCCATCCTAACTGAAGTGGAAGTTTCGAAAATCCGTAGTTTGAAATGTATCCAAGTAATATCCCTCCATTGATGAATACCTGTTAATTAATAATATTAAAAAGTGATATAATGAATGAATGAATGAATTAGGTGTGCGTGCGTACTAAGTACTACGTACCTCAGGAAAGGAGGTGAGGAAGCCGCGGGAGGAAGCAGGAGAGACTTCGGCGGTGTAGACAGGGGCAATCATGAGAGCGTAACCAATACCAATGCCGGCAATGAAGCGTGCGAACATGAGAAAGGGAAAGTTGGGAGAGAATCCCATTAGGATTGCCCCAGCAAAGAATATAGCACCTGCTAGGACAATGGTGTAGCGTCGACCAATCCAATCAGAGGTTCTTCCTGCTAGGCATGAACCTATCAATGAGAAAAGGTTTATGATTCCTACCAATATTTCTATTTCCACGTCTGATAGTTTCAGGTCCCTTTTTATGTATATCACTGCTCCACTCATCACCCCAATATCTGTATGTATATAACATAATTAATTAGATTATTTAATATCAATATTTTATTAATAAGTATATTGGTTATCATGAACTCACCATAACCAAGTAAAATGGAAGTCATGGAAGCCAATATAGCACATGCAAAAGCAAACTTGTTGGTTTCGGGTTTTTTCTTTTGAGGATCCAAATCTTCAACAGACATAATCTGATCAGCAACAGCAGCAGCTGTTTTGGCCTCAGCCATATCTTAATTAATTATTTGAACTGAATAGTCAGAGTTAAGCTAGATACATGCATGCACGTATAATCATAATTAAGCTACACACGGGTTGGTTGATTGATATATATATATATATATATATATATATATATATAGATATAGATGGAGATGAGCTTGCAGAAGGAAAGACGCGGGTGGTATGCTTATATACAAATTGTAAAGTGGATCCCTACAGTACTCTACTCTTCTCTCTCTCTCTCTCTTCTCTCTTTCAAACACAAACGTCCTTGTCACTCTGTCTCGATCGATCGTCCTCTTAACACTATAAAATATGTTCTGTTGCTATAATATTACAAAAATATAAATGGGGTTGGCCAAACGTATACTCTCATAATCATTTACTTTCATTTGTTTTCTTCTGCAAAACCAATTTATTACACAATACAAAACATGACGAGATCATTCCCCCCTATTATGTCTCTTTTAACCCAATGCTCATCAAACCAGTCCAAATAGTGTTAGATCATACATAATTGGGACCTTATAAATTAACCATCATTTTTATACTAAATTTTTAGATTTTATTATAAAAATATTTAATATTCACTATTACGTGTATTAAAAAAAATAATTATTTCGTTAACATTTTTGGTAAACAACATTTAACTGTTATATATGTATATATAAATGATAGAAAAAATTTTAAAAAAAAATTCATTTTAACTATTATTTTAAAGATCAAAGTAATTCATGTAACATAAGAATTAAAAAAAAGAAAAAAAGAAGCGTCAACCGGTACTATGTTTAATTGTTTATGAGACTGTGATAATAACAAAAGAGAAGGAATATTCACTTTAAAAAGCACAAGATCATCGAGTTAATACCTTTGACATGAAATAGAAATGAAATATTTAACAACATCAGTTATGTTTCTTTATAGGTAAATAAATGTTGACATGACATTAAAAAAAATCTAACATGTATCTTTAAGATAATTTTATTTTTTATTAAAAAAAATATATTATTCATTCTTTCAAATCAGTAAAATACATTGATACAACATAAATAAAAAAGGATAAATCTGTAAACAAATTCACAACATCTAGATTAATAACACAAAACGAAAATATACCTGCAATTATGATAAAATGAATATGTAATGTTAATAACGTTAAAGTCATTAATTTAATCTATAATAGTTCAAAGTTTCCGATCTAAATCAAACAAACACCGCATAAAGACACACAAGAACATGAAAAAGCTCTGCATTTAGATGACAATTAAATCACGTAAAAAAACAAAAGAAAAACTAAACATATATGAAATCCCCTTATTTAAATAAAATGAAAAAAGAAAACAACTTAAAATATGTTAAAAAATTAAAAATAAAAATTTATCTTATAAATTATGCATTCAACTTCTAAAAAAATTTAATAATCGTTTTTTTTCTTCAACTTTTGCATTTTTTAACATGTGTTGTTAAAACACAAATTAGCAAGGCGCTTATTTATATAACTGTAAGATGCACATCAACCTCTACATTTAAAACTTTTTTGTTTACTACGTACTATGGTGGAGTGTTAGCTACTGAGCTTCAAAGGTTCCTCCACTAATGCCAAGTATTCTGCACGTCTCATTATGAATATCATCAAGTTATTTCACACAAGTTAAAAGAAAATTTTAAATAAAATAAAAAGAATGGCACTTTTTTATTATCATTAATTAACCATTGGTGCATATATGTATATATACTTGACTATATTATTAATAATGTATAGTGGATGATGATAATTTTGGAGTGATATACACATAATATCAATTAGAACATATAATAAGAATAAAACAATTAATTGATTTTATATTTAAAAGAACAAAATGACACTGATTTTGATTTTTCTCGCACATATAACATTAATATTATAGAATAGATGATGTATCTCATAAATATTTACATTATTTTTAGAGTCAAATGGGCCAAAAGTAGGGATGTTAGAATAAGAAAAGAGACCGAAAAATATTTAGGGCATGTTTGAAACACTTTTGTATTTTAATTTTTAAAAAATATTTTATAAATTTGATTTTAAAAATTGTTTTAAAGAATAGAATTAAAGAAAAAACTTGTTTGAGATACTTATTTTTAAAAACAGTTTTAGATATGAGAAAAAGAAAAAACTAATTTGGTAATCTATGGGTCTGTTTGATTCCCTTCCCAAAAACTTTATTTTAGTTTTTTAAAATTTAAAAACTAAAAAACTTGTTTGAATTACTTGTTTTTAAAAACTGTTTTGTAAAACTAATTTTAATATTATACTTTTTAAAACTAAAAAACAAATAAGATAAATGATGTTTTACTTCTCAGTTTTTTAAATTTTCTAGTCAAAAAATATTTTAAAAATTTAGATTACCAAATAGGTTTTCTCTTTTTCTCGTATCTGAAACTGTTTTTATAACAAGTATCTCAAACAAGTTTTTTCTTTAATTCTATTCTTTAAAACAATTTTTAAAATCAAATTTATAAACAATTTTTAAAAACAAAAATGCAAAAGTGTTTCAAACAGACCCTAAATTTTTAAAACAGTTTTTGACTAGAGAATTAAAAAAACCGAAAATTAAGAAGTAAAACACCGTTTAAATGTTTTGCTTTTTTAGTTTTAAAAAGTATAATATTAAAAATAATTTTACAAAACAATTTTTAAAAATAAGTAATCCAAACAAATTTTTTAGTTTTTAAATTTTAAAAAACTAAAATAGAGTTTTTAAGAAGAGAATCAAACTTTTATTTTATTTTTTATTTTAATATAGATAGTCAAATTGAATTACAATAAATAATCAATTAATGTTTTGACCGTAATAATTTGTTTTTCATTAATGGCGATATTTGTGGAACCTTTCCCATTTTAAACTAGATTTTTCCCCATGATTATGGAAATATTGAATTAAAAAGAGTTTTGGTTAATCCCTTAAATATACCTCAGTTAGCAACTGTATAAACATTGGTAAGAAATGACTTAAATTCAAATTTAAAATTTCTTATTTATCTATATTTAAGATGTGAGTTCAACCACTACCTTACTAATAAAAAAACATTTCTAGTTATATTTCAAAATATTAACAAAAAAAATTTAGGTTACTTGATTTTTCAAAATATCTTTCTTATAATACTAAATTTTTTTTTTAATCTTTGTTAGTCAATAATAAATATTATTCAAATTTTCTCCATTGATATTCTTTATTGAAAAAAATGACAAGGAATTACTATATAAATAGATGCTAATCCAACACAAGATGTGCAAGGATTTAAACAATAATAATTTACAATCTTCTCTTTTTATTTATTTATTTATATGTAAACTAATTAAATTACGAAACTAAAGGATAGTCCTAACATGATAAAAAAACAAGACTTAAATTTGGTAAGTTGAGCTCATCTAATTGCATACAAACGAAAGTACGAAAATAATAATACAAATTAGTTAAAAATTCACCACAATGATTAACCTTTTCTAAAAATATTAGTAACAAAAGTTCTTTGATCCGATTGATGGTATCTCCCTCCATTGACAACAACTTTTGAATCTAAATCACTCAAGTTAATTCCGCAAAATTGATAATCAAATCTCAAAATCTAAAATTCAACCCAAACTAAAAGATACAATCCCCACAAGTCAAATTTCCTAAATAATAAGATCCATCAACTAATCCTCTGACAAGTAAGATGTTTACTTTAAAATTCATGTTCATGTGCATGTGCCCTTACCCTTCAAATATTGCATTTAGAATTTTCCAAATGTTTCTAATACAATTATGTTTATGTAACGCATATATATTAATTTTAATTAACACAAGTGTTACCAAATATCAATACCTTTTTGGTCATCATCTTCGTCATGATGATGATTTCAAATCCGAACTAATTAGTTGGTTCCTAAATAACATTGGTAGGTACCTAGGGACATCGTAGCAGTATACCCCATTATCCTTTACTATTCACAAAGTTAGAAGCTAACACTTGGATTCTGGCAGGGGACCAAAAATCCATTATATACATGTGAGGAAATAATTTTGAATCCAATTTTATTTGGCTCTTTGTTAGTACAATAGAGAAAATATTGGTTACGTTTGAGACATATATTTGGACATGTGGCACATTGGTGGTGGTGATGAAAAAGGGAGAGTGCGTGTCTTGTGCTGATTTTATTTGGGCCTAGCTAGTGATGGCTACAGAGTGGACCTGTTTTTTTGAGGTTGTAACAGCCTTTCCAAAAAGCAAACGCAATTCTTTTGCTTATTGATTCTGAATTATGATTATCATCATCACTCACTCGTAACGTCTTCTCGCCATATGTCGCATGCATGTATAGATGTGATTACGAAGCCATGGAATAGAATAATGTGGATCACATATTATCAGAGTTTTTTTTTTTTTTTAGTATAAAACTAGCAAAATACACTCTCATGGGTAGCACATGTTTGTATCTTCAATGTATAATTTAGAATCTAAGGAAATATATTCGTTTGATATATTTTTCTAATAAAAATATCATTTATTTGTTATAATATTTTCCTATTTTGGGATATGGTCTGCGACAAATTTAGTTTATGTATGATTTATAAAGAAATTATAATCAGTGTATTATAATTTTATTTAAATTTGTATTAAGGAGATATTCAAGATAGAGTTACTGATAAAAAAACAAATTCTCTTTTAATATATAATGGAGGATCAAGTTGAGTTCTCCATGTAGTTTTTTGGGGTTTTGTTATATTGTCAATAGTGTATGTAAGTTGAATAAAAGAATGAGAGTGAATTCGTTATTTATAGTACGTGACAGAAACATTGTAAATGATCCAAGTCTAGATTACAGTTCAAAGTAGACAAATTAGTCAAGTCTTACAAAAGGATTCAAGTCTTGCATAAGTGATCAAAAGAACCAAACCAAGTGTGACATAATTGAATGTCATAATAAACATGTTGTTCCAACATCTTTCGTTTTTTAGATTAAAATATTAACACAAGTTGGATCCTCTGCTGCAACAGTACATCTACAACAACAAAGGTGTATAGTTATTATGAGAGAAAGAATATTAAATTAAAATTAAAAAAAGATGAGAAAGAAGGAAATGAATTGTGACATTATTTCATTTAGAGAAACTACATTGGTTAAAAACAAATTATATGAGAATAAATCTGGTAAAGATAAATATGAACAAAAATCTTATTAGAATAAACCAAAATACATTGACTAAGAACTTAAATTGATTATTAGAATAAGTCAAATAAATATTAAAATTATCAAAATCTTAATTCAAGAAGACTATTTCACTTATTGAATGAATTATATTATCTATAAACTAAATTATGTTTACACATGTTTGGTCCTTCCCCATAAATATATTTTGTCGGTAAAATTACTTTCTTAAGATTATAGGTTAATTTTTACACATGCTTAATTTTTTTAATAATTATAAATCAAACACAGCATCATGCAATTTGCTAGACTCACATACTATGTTCATCAATCAATTTTGTTAGACCCCAATGGTCTCTATAAACTTAAATAAATTCGACGTATACAAATTTTATTAATGCACAAAATGTACGAGAGTCTTGTAAAACTCAAATTCGACTTATACAGTTATACATGACACTCATCTTAAATATAAGCAAAAAAGAAAATATCTTTTGTTCCAATTTGAGTCAAATACATTTTGATTCTTTTTTTTTACAATATTGGGATCCAATAAATGAAATCTATTAAATCTTTGAAATAAATTTCTTATAATAAAAAAGATTAACATTCATCGTTTATAAAAGATAAATGACGCAAATAAATTTAAAAAAAGGGTAAAGAACTAAAGCAAATATTTGATAAAAGATAATTAATGGACTAATTTTTTTTCTATATTTTATTTTATTTTTATTTAAATATATTACTGTTTAGTTTAATAATAATTTTTTTATTTGTTTCTATTAATATCACTAAATCAAAGAAATATTTACATAATTCGATATAATTTTAGATAATTTAAATATTTTAATTTATTTTTTAATAATTTTAATATTAAACAACTTCGAATATTTTTTTATTTGTGTTAAAATGATATGATATTTTATTATTTAAAAATTTATTTTACTTTAAGCATGGATAGTGGATATAGTATCGGTACTTAGTATACATGTGATATGAGTACGGCGATTAAGATTTATACTAATGCAGGTAAGGGGCAAGTGGGTTCCGGTTTTCGGAGAAAAGAAATTTGAATCAATAAAAAATAATTGGTTGGTTTGATTTGATTTGATAATCTTTACTCGCCGATAAGAAGTAGGTTGATTTAGGTTGGTTTGTTCCCAATAAAAAATAATTGGTTTGATTCGATCATGTTGGTTTTTTAAAAAATTTAAAATAAAATAACTTTTATTGAAACATTATAGATTTTTTATACAATTAAAATAAATATATTAGCTAGCTACAACGAGAAAAAAAAAATATATAATTATAAAAAATTAAATTAATGTAACAGTTTTTATGATATATATATACAAATATAGATTGAAATAAAATATAGGCTAAATAACACTCGTGGTCTCTTAATTTAATTTCAGTTAATGTTTTAGTCCTTTATCTTTTTTTTTCTTCTCGATTTGGTCCTTTAATTTAATTTTAAGTCACAGTTTGATCTTTTATATGTTAAAATGTCAACAATATTATCATTTTTTTTACAAAAATTCATCAAAATTTTCAATCAAAACCCATAAAATTAATTATATTCTTTCATATAATACAAATTTCATCAAATTTGTAACTCAAATCTTCAAATAAACTCATATTTTCATTATTTATTTAACTTAAAATTAAATTAAAGAATCAAATCGGGAAGAAAAAAAAAAGATAAAGGACTATTTAGCCTAAAATATATAATAATAAAATATAATGTTGTTTGGGTTATGTTTAGACTCAAACAAGAGAAAAAAACTAAACCAATATAACTGATTTGATTTAGATCTTCAAATTCACCGTATCATTAGTTTGATTGGTAAACCCCTAACTAAATCTATTCTATTTGGAGTATAAAATCCCCACCAGTTTTACAAAAACAATTTATTCTCAAAGTCAAGACTCAACAAATAATAAGACAACGTTAAGGTAACAAAAACTTTCTATTTTCAAAATCAAAATTTAAAATTAAGATAACGTTACTAATTTTAGGTAACGAATCTAACAAATAGGTAATTGTATTAAGTCCACGAACCTAACAAATGGATAACAATAAGTAAATTTTGAGATGAAATAGATGATTTTTGTTTTTGATGACCTAACAAATAGTTAACGTTACTACTTCCACGAACCTAACAAATAAATAACAATAAGTGAAGTTTGAGATGAAGTAGATGATTTTTTTTTACGAGGATAGATATTTTTTTATTTTGCTTTTAATGTATCTCTAACCGTCGGATACAAACTTTTAATTAATTAATTTTTATTTATATTTGATTTAAATATAGTACAAACTAAACAATCAAGGAACACAACTCACGAAACATAATACTCTCATCAGAATTGTTGCATAAAGATTTGAATAAGTTCTAAAACAAAACATCAAAATTATAAAACTATTACTTAAATGCTTATATGATCATCACAATTTGAAGTATTTTTAGTAGTGAGAAGTAGTCATCAAAAAATATCAAAAGGTCCATTAGGATCAAGTTGTTTGCAAAGTGCAAGATAAGATAAATAAAGAAGCCTATCCTTAGCACCTGTACGATGATTATTTGTCTGCTTGCAAATATATTTGAGTTGTGAATTTGAGCAACAACCAAGTAGTTGTCCCAACAAAAGAAACAACCAATTGGTGTCTCTTTTCTTATCAGGAAATACTGGACTCACATTGTGCACTTGATTACACTGAGCACATTTTGGTAACTTTGGATTCAACCAAACTGGTGGGGCCCTATCATGCATGGTGTGTTTGTTACGAGCAATATACATCCATAATTCAGGAAACTTCTCTCTTATATCAAATGTCATTCCAAATTTGTAGTTGCATTTTTTGCAAACAAACTCTCCAGAGATATTAAAGATTCCATTTTGAACGAGATGATTGAATCTGTGAAGGCTTACTTTACGATCCGTAGCCCATATGAAACGAATAGGGATCACTTTGCTTTGTCTATTGCGTGGCCGACGAGAAGGAGCAGCTTGTGGCGGTGGTTGTGGTTGTGGCAAAAACATGCGTTGAAACGGGGTTAGGTGATCAGTGTTGTTCATGATTATGAGTGGAAGAGTGGAGAGGGAATTTTGAGGATCTGAGGTTGATATAACACAAGTGTCTCAGTTCAAAATAAAGACAGAATTGCAACCTTTGAAGGAGAAGTTTCGGATTACTGTTACCATGATTTGAGGTACTCCTAATTAATAGGAGATATTCTGTGTATCGGGACCGTACATATCTAAACAACGAGGTACATATTCAAATAATTGTTAAAATATAACTTTTATAAATAAATAATTAAATATAATTATATTATAAATTTTTTTAATTTAAAATTAATACAAAAATAAAAAGTTATAATTGCCAGTACCAAATATATTTAAACCTTATTTGTATTTGTCTCTCCTTAATGAGACTCATTAACCTATCGAATCTTTATTAATTTATTTCTAATTATTTTAAAATTTTTTAAATTAACTATAAATACTATAATAAAATATAAAATATAAAATGTTAACTAATTTTCAAGATAGAGTTACTGATAAAAAAAAAAATTCTCTTTTAATATATAATGGAGGATCAAGTTGAGTTCTCCATGTAGTTTTTTGGTGTTTTGTTATATTGTCAATAGTGTAAGTTAAATAAAAGAATGAGAGTGAATTCGTTATTTATAGTACGTGACAGAAACATTGTAAATGATCCAAGTCTAGATTTCAGTTCAAAATAGACAAATTAGTCAAGTCTTACAAAAGGATTCAAGTCTTGCATAAGTGATCAAAAGAACCAAACCAAGTGTGACATAATTGAATGTCATAATAAACATGTTGTTCCAACATCTTTTGTTTTTTGTGTTTTTTAGATTAAAATATTAACACAAGTTGGATCCTCTGCTGCAACAGTACATCTACAACAAAGGTGTATAGTTATTATGAGAGAAAGAATATTAAATATTAAATTAAAATTAAAAAAAGATGAGAAAGAAGGAAATGAAGTGTGACATTATTTCACTTAATGGAGCAATTACATTGGTTAAAACAAATTATATGAGAATAAACCGAGTAAAGACATATGAACAAAATCTTATTAGAATAAACCAAATAATGTATTTGAGATAAAATACATTAACTAAGAATTAAAATTAATTAGAATAAACCAAATAAATATTAAAATTACCAAAATCTTGATTCATGAAAACTATTACACTTGTTAAATGAATTATATTATCTATAAACTAAATTATATTTACATATGTTTGGTCTTCCAAATGTCATTATTTGCAAACAGACACTAATACCTTACAAGTTACACTCAAATACTATATGTTCATTCAATCAATTTTGATTAAAATTATGACATTTTAATTTTTTTTTGTTTTTTATATTTTCTAAGAATTCATGTATAATGTGTTCACTGCTCATACTTTCTCAATTTTGAAATAACTAATATTTCTCGTATTAGTAATGTGTTCACTACTAATGTCATGAGTTTTTAATTTATAACTAATATTTCCCTAATCTCTATTACATTCAAGAAAAAAAACAAACTGTATGTTTTCTTTGTCTAACAATAAATATCTTAAACTTGTATTAACAATTATATTTTCAATTTTAATTATTTATTTAGAGAACTTTTTGTAATTTAATAAAATTTAAATTCAATCTGATTTATATATTTGAACTGAAATTTATATCTTATATTATTTATTAAATTAATATTATATAATATTTCTTTTATAATTGATAATAAAGTCAATTGATTTAATATTTATTGAGATAATATTAAATTTATATAATATTTTATAGGTTTTCATACGTTTTTATTAACTAAAAAACATTTCGTATCCATTACATGTACTTTAACAAAAATATATCGATAAATAATTTGTTATTAAATTTAAAAAACTATCAAATATTTTAAATCTAAATTATAATATTATACACCAAAATATTAAAATATTGTCTAACTCAAAACATCCAAAAATATAATGTGTTATATCTTAATTTCAAAACATCCAAAATATATCGTGTTATATCTTAATTTACGTTATATTTTAATTTGCTCCATTTATTATAATTTGCCATTTATTATAATTTAACGCTAGATACTAGAATAGCAACATGATTTGAGGATTTGAGGAACTCCTAATTAATAGAACAGAACATATTTTGTTTGAAAAACTCCTAATTAATAGGACATATTTTGTAAGAGGACATATTTTGTGTACATATCTAAATAACGACAACGACGTATATATTTAAATTATTGTTAAAATATAACTATTTATAAATAAAAAATTAAATATAATTAAATTATAATTTCTTTATCATGAATTAAGATAAATTAAGAAGATGTTAGTTTTTAAGAAGATGTAATTAAGAAGATGTTAGATGAAATAAGTGCTTTCGAATTTGGTCTAATATTTTTTTGAAAAAGCTAAAATTGTACTAAAAAAGCAATATTTAAAGCACAAGATGTGCAAAGAAATCACAACAAAAGAAATACAAATTAAAGGATGGTCTATATGCAAGTGCACCACAGACCACCCATGGGAATAGTGTGCACAAGATGGAATTTAAAAGGGAACTTAAAAAGTGACTCAGACACACAGTCAGTTTATACCCTTCTAGACCCAATGGTCTCTATAAACTTAACAAATTGTTACTTCCCTATAACTTTTTATAAGTTGACAATAATATTTTAACAAACTTATATATTTTATTTTTTTTATAAGTACCTTCTCTCATCTTAAATATAAGCAAAAACAAAAATATCTTTTGTTCAAATTTAAATTAAATACATTTTGATTCTTTTTTTTTTTTTCAATATTGGGATCCAATAAATGAAATCTATTAAATATTTGAAATAAGTTTCTTATAATAAAAAAGATTAACATTTATCGTTTATAAAAGATAAATGACGCAAATAAATTTAAAAAAAGGGTAAAGAACTAAAGCAAATATTTGATAAAAGACAATTAAAGGATTAATTTTTTTCTATTTTTTATTTTTTATTTATTTAAATATATTAGTATTTAGTTTAATAATAATTTTTTTATTTGTTTTTATTAATATCACTAAATCAAAGAAATATTTACATGATTCGATATAATTTTAGATAATTTAAATATTTTAATTTATTTTTTAATGATTTTAATATTAAACAACTTTAAATATTTTTTTATTTGTATTAAAATGATATGATATTTTATTATTTAAAAATTTATTTTACTTTAAGCATGGGTAGTGGATATAGTATGGGTACTTAGTATACATATGATATGAGTATGGCGATTAAGATTTATACTAATGCAGGTAAGGGGCAAGTCGGTTCCGGTTTTCGGAGAAAATAAATTTTGAATCAATAAAAAATAATTGGTTGGATTTGATTTGATAATCTTTACTCACCGATAAGAATTAGCTAGGTTGATTTAGGTTGGTTTGGTTCCCAATAAAAAATAATTGGTTTGATTCGATTAAGTTGGTTTTTTAAAAAATTTAAAATAAAATAATTTTTATTAAAACACTATAGATTTTTTATACAATTAAAAAAAAATATATTAGCTAGCTATTACGAGAAAAAAAATGATATATAATTATAAAAAACTAAATTAATGTAACAGTTTTTTATTATACATATATACAAATATAGCGTGAAATAAAATATATAATAATAGAATATAATGATATTGTTTGGGTTATGTTTAGACTTAAACAAGAGAAAAAAAACTAAATCAATATAATTGATTTGATTTAGATCTTCAAATTCATCGTATCATTAGTTTGATTGGTAAACCCCTAACTAAATCTATTCTATTTGGACTATAAAATCCCCACCTAACTAAATCTATTCTATTTGGACTATAAAATCTCCACCAATTTTACAAAAACAATTTATTCTTAAAGTCAAGACCCAACAAATAATAAGATAACGTTAAGGTAACAAAAATTTTCTATTTTCAAAATCAAAATTTAAAATTAAGATAATGTTACTAATTTTAGGTAACAAATCTAACAAATAGGTAACGTTACTAAGTCCGATTTTTGTTTTTTAATGACCTAATAAATAGGTATCGTTACTACTTCCACGAATCTAACAAATAGAAAACAATAAGTGAAGTTTGAGACAAGTAGATTTTTTTTTTTGACGAGGATAGTTATTTTTTGTTTTTGGTTTTGATGTATTTCTAATAATCGATACAAACTTTTAATTAATTAATTTTTATTTATATTTAATTTAAATATAGTACAAACTAAACAATCAAGGAAAATAACTCACAAAACATAATACTCTCATCAGAATTGTTGCATAAAGATTTGAATAAGATCTAAAACAAAACATCAAAATTATAAAACTATTACTTAAATGCTTATATGATCACAATTTGAAGTATTTTTAGTAGTGAGATGTAGTCATCAGAAAATATGAAAAGGTCCATTAGGATCAAGTTGTTTGCAAAGTGCTTGTATGATATACATAAATTATTCGGAACTTTTGAATAAAGTTTTCGAAACTAAATAAAATTCGTTGCTCGAAAATTTTAATAGGATTCAAAACAAAATATTATTGAGATGGTAAAGATAATTATGATATACAACAACTAAAACAAGCGATTTTCGTTTTTTAATGAATACAAATGTATTCATTAAAATAGAATCTAAAAGAAAATCAAATACTAACAAACCTTACCTAATACTCCGATCAGCGAAAAACATCAAAGGGTCCTTTAGGATCAAGTTGTTTGCAGAGAGCAAGATATGATAAATAAACAAGGCTATCCTTAGAACCTGTACGATGATTCCTTGTCTGCTTGCAAACATATTTGAGTTGTGAATGTGTGCAACAACCAAGTAGTTGTCCCAACAACAAAAACAACCAATTGATATCCCTTTTCTTGTCAGCAAATACAGGCTTTACAAAGGTTGCTTGATTACATTGCACACATTTTGGCAAAGTTGGATTCTTCCAAATGGGTGGTGCCCTATCATGCATGTGGTGTTTGTTTCGAGCAATGTACATCCATAATTCAGGAAACTTTTCTCTTATATCATATGTCATTCCGAATGTAGTGCAGCATTTTGTGCAACAAAACTCACCGCTAATATTGAAGATTCTATTTTGAATGAGATAATTGAAGCTATGAAGGCTTACTTTGCGATCAGTGGCCCATATGTAAGGGATAGGGATGATTTTGCTCTCTCCATTACGTGGACCTTGTGTACGACGAGAAGAAGCAGGTTGTGGTGGTGTTGATGGTGATTGTGGTGGTGGTGGTGGCGGCTGCAAAAACATGCGTTGAAATGGTGTTAGGTGATCAAAGTTGTTCATGACTGTGTTTTGACTTTGTGAGAGAAGAAGAGTGAATTAGAGTGTTTTCTTTTTCTTTTGAATTAGGGTTTGTTATGAAAGAGTGATGACTAATATCTAAAAGAGTTATGACTAATATATAGTGTATTTGTTTTGGGCCGGTCCAACATTAATGAAACTCTCTTTAAGAGATAAATTGTTAATATTTTATTTAATAATTATAAATAAAAAATTGGTTAAAATTATGACATTTTTAATTTTTTTTTTATATTTTCTAAAAATTCATGTTAATAATGTGTTCATGTATCATATTTAGTGATGTATTCACTACTTATTTCATGATTTTTCAATTTATAATTAATATTTTCTTAATCCCTACTACATTCAATACAATTTTAATTATTTAGTAATTAACTAAAAAATTTGTTTTGTATGAAAGTTTAAAACAGTCGCTAGTTTTACCGTTAATCTGTGTTATATAGTTTCATTTTCAGCTCTATCCATTTTTAAGGGGACTTCGTTAGTTTGATTTTCTTGTGAATGAGAATGAGAGTGAAGATTACAGAAGGATAGAATTATTGCAGTTAAAATTATTGTATCAAATTATTATACCTTAATTTTACCAAATGTCAAGAGGTTTATAACAAACAAAATAAATTTCGAAAGTTTTTCAAAAAACATTTATAGATTAATAAATTATTGGACGAACTTAACTTAGTATAGAATTTTAAACTTTAAAGCTGCTGTGAATACAAGATGTCTAGTTTATAAAATGATACTAACAATTAGATACCGATGTATATGTTAGGTTTAAGAAAAAGTATAAAATAGTTTATTTTTGTTTTTAATGAGGATATATTTTTATTTATTTATTCATTTTAACTAAAAAAAGATGGAAATGTCATCTTTATTTTTTAAATCCAAGACAAATTATAATACAACAAATTAAATATCTTGTCTTAATCATTTTTTATAGATATTCAACTTTTTCTTTAGTTTTTCCGTTGTCTTTTTTCCATGGTACTAATATGTTTGTTCTTTGTCTTTTTTCCAAGACATTTTATTTTTTCTATTTTGTTGCAACAATGTTCTTTCGTTGAGATTTATTTATAGTTGTTGTGAATGTTGATAATCATGATGATGAAAATGAAGAGGAAGAATAGGGGAATATATTTTAGGTGTGAAATTTGGGTTAATGTTTTATGTGTGAATTTTATGTCATGTTCATTTATATTTGTCCAATTTTTTGTTAATATGATATTATACTTGATATTTTTTCAAAAATATTTTTTTATTTGGAGCAATGATACGAACAAAAAAAAAAGATAAACATTGTGAATCGAGCAAGTGATAATGAAGAAATACAAATTATTCCTACACATACAAATTCATCCAACATACAAGAAAGTAATGTTGCAGAAGATATCGTAACCAATTAAAAACAGATTAAATTTTATATCATTTCATTGGTTATACTTTATTTATGTTAACATAGTGATTTATGTTTTTATGACTTTTGTTTTACTTATAGATGTAGAACCTAAACGGGTTAGAGGTCCAACAATATTATATGTATGGGAGATGGTGATGTCATAATTGATCATTTTGACAACTTCAGTTGTCGACCCATTGAAAATGAAGCAACAACTTTTACTAGTTTCATAAGTAGTGTGGTTAGAAGGCATCAATGTGCTCCCATAGGCTACAAATAAATCATGGAAAGACATCCTAACGAGTTTCAAAGAAGAGATGCTGAAATTAATAGAGGTATTATTATTGTACATTTAAATTATTTTAAATATAACTTATTATTTTATTTAATATTTCTCGTTACGTAGAGCAAATTTGAGTTTGTTCCTTTATCTCAACAAGAGAAATGATAAAATTTGAGTTGAATGAGAAGTGGAGGCAATGGAAAAGTGATTTAAAGTCAAAGGCATATGACTCAAGTAAGACAACAGATGAAGTTGCAACTGCAATACCTGATGATATGATTGACCCAAATCAATATCGTGATTTGGTTCGTCGTTGGTTTTCTGGTGAAGGACAAGTAAGTCATAAATGTTATTATGTCTCAAACAAGGATTAATTGATTTATCATGTTGAATAATATTTATTGTATAAATGCAGAAAGTAAGTGAAATTAATAGACAAAATTGTGCTAAGTTCAAAGATGTCCATTGTATGGGTACAAAAAATCTCCCAAAACTTATTGATGAAAAGGTTTGTTTCGATTTGTAATTTTCATGGGGTGAATTGTATTTAAAAAATAAAATACATTTAACTTGTTTGTTTGGGTTTAGAAAAAAAATATGCAAATGAGTGGTACCTAGATGGGAAGAGATTTACTTTGAAACTCGTACTCGTAAAGATGAGTCAATTGTCAATGAAAATGTTGCAAGAGTGATTGTAAGTTTTGAGCTTTAATTGGTTCTATATAGTGACTTGCTTTTTTTAGTATAGTGACTTAATTTTTTATAGTGTTTGTTTTGAAAGACAATTGATAGTATTTGGTAGAGTAACTTATATTAAGGATTCATAGTAACTCAAGCGATTAATTTGCTACTATAAAGTATATGTCGATGATCGATGTTGAATTTTGTTACTTGATTTTTAAATTTTGTCATTTGCTAGTTATTACTTTTTTTTTTCTTTCTAATTTTGTTACTCAAGTGCTGAATTTTGTCATTTGCTAATTGTTGTAATATTGGAAAAACTCGTGTTTCTTTTTAATAATTTGTAACTCAAGTACCGAATTTTGTCATTTGCTAATTGTTATAATATTTGAAGGACTCGATGTTGTTGTTTTATAGTTTGCTACCCAAGTGTTGAATTTTGTTATCTGCTAGTTGTTATAATATTGGAAAGACTAGATGTTGTTGTTTTATAATTTGCTACTCAAGTACTGAATTTTGTCATCTGCTAGTTGTTATAATATTGGAAATACTCGATATTGTTGTTTTATAATTTGCTACTCAAGTGCTGAAATTTGTCATCTGCTAGTTGTTATAATATTGAAAGGACTCGATGTTGTTGTTTTGCTAATTTAGGATATTGCTTTTCTAAATATACTTGTTACGGATTCGTTTACAATTCGGGAAGAATTGAGCAAATATAGTAATGAGGTTGGAACATCTCAATTGCTCCCAAACACACAAGGTTGTGTGTCTTGGAAGAATGATATATTTTCTCGAGTGCAAGGACCTTCTAAGAAGCGACATGTTCGATGTATGGGCAAGTTTCCTAAATCTAAAAAATTAAAAGTTTTTGTGTCAGAAAATGAAGAGTTATGTGATAGAGTTAAACACATAGAATGTCAAATATTGTGACATTGATTCAAAATCAATTTTCTAGAGATGATGTAAATGACATAATCCAAGTTGCGCGATAGGTATATAACTTTTTTTATTGATCTTCATAATGTAACATTCAGGTTGATTTTTAGGTTTAATACTTATCTAATTTATATTTAATATCTTCTATTTTCGTGATAGATTTCTTATACTTCTAGTGTTTTTAATCATTTGAATTTATCTAGTTCGGACAACAATGAAGATAATAACAATGATATTTAGTTTTGATTTAATTAAATTTTACTAATATTATTATTTTCTTTATTTTTTACAATTGAATAGTGTTTTTATTTTATTTTAATTTTCTATTTGTTTGTAAGTGAAGATTAAAAGCTATTTTGTTGACGAGAATGAAGTTTTGCCAATAAGATGGACGTGATTTCTTTAAAATTTTTGAGATTCTTATATTAAACATTTATTAAGTTAGTAAAACAATCTTTTTTATGATTAGTAAATACTCTAAATTACTCTCATTTAGAAATGGTTTAACAATTTTCAATTTCACATATGTTTGTAAGACTTTATGTTAATTTTGAATATATGATATTGAATTTTTATTTTATTTTGATTTATATATATATATATATATATATATATATTATTGTGTATTTACATTGTAATTTGATTCATTTTGCACAATAAAATTATTAATTAACAACGTATAAAAATATGATCTATATATAATTTTTGTCCTATACCTACGGATTTCAGACGTTTACTCACGGCTTTGTGTTGTCACTATAAGTCAAGTTTCTTGTAGTAAGTGAATATTTTGTCCAAATTTGACCCAAATACGTTTAACTTTTTTTTCTTCACAATATTGGGATCCAATAAAAGAAATCTATAAAATATTTGTAATAGATTTCTTATGATAAAAAGGATTAACATTCATCATTTATAAAATATAAATTATGCAAATAAATTTTAAAAAAAAGTTAAAGAACCTGAGCAAATATTTGGTAAACGATAATTAAAGGACCAAAATTATATTTATATACAATTAATTTTATAAAGGACCGATACTAATTTTTTTCTATATTTTATTCAAATATATTTGTATTTAGTCTAATAATTAGTTTTTTTTTATTTATTTCTATTAGAATCACTAAATCAAAGAAATATTTAAATAATTCAATACAGTTTTCAATAATTTAAATACTTTAGTTTATTTTTTAATAATTTAAATATTAAACAACTTCAAATATTTTTTTATTTGTGCTAAAATGAAATGATATTTTGTTATTTAATGATTTATTTTAGTTTAAACATTGGTAGAGCATGAGCATTTAGGTACCTATATGATATGAGTATGGGGATCAAGATATATACTCACGCATAACCTTGTGTACCTTGTTTATACTCAAAGAAGGAAAAAAAACCAAATCAATGTAATTGATTGGTTTGAATCTTCATATTCGTGGTTGGTTTGATTTTTAAACCCCAAACTAAATGTATTCTATTTCGACCATAACATCCCACTAATTTTACAAAAACAATTTATCAAAGTCAAGACTCATGAAATAATAAAATAACGATAACAAAAGCTTTATATTTTTAAAATAGAATTTTAGAATTAGGATAACCTTATTAATTCCACCTAACAAATAAGTAATAATAAGGAAAGTAATAATAAGGAAAGTTTGAGATGAAGTAGATGATTTTTGTTTTTGACGATATATATTTTTTACTTAAATCATGAAATAAAAAGGTACAAATGAAGCAAATTTATCATATTTAACAAATGACAACATTATCCTCAAAAGTAAATTAACACAAAATTTATACTCCAAACAAAAATGGTAACTGTTGTATCTTATCATCGAATACAAATTTTTAATTAATTAATTTTTATTTATATTTCATTCAAATATAATACAAACTAAATAATCAAGGAACAAAACTCACAGAACATAATACTCTCATCAGAATTGTCGCATAAAGATTTGAATGAGATCTAAAACAAATCATCAAAATTATAAAAGTAATTCAAATATATTCATAAAAACGGTGTTTTTGGTGAATACAGAGAGAATATATTTCCATGTACTCATTAACATAGAGTCTAAAAGAAAAATTCTTCAAAAATATAATTAAATTAAATTCGTTGCATTAAAATTTGAGTCAGATTCAAAACAAAACATTAAAATGATAAAATTAATTAAAATATATTCATAAAAACCTCACCGGTTTAATTAAATAAAATAAAAAACTCCCGTTAATATTAAAGATTCCATCTACTACTACTACTAGTATATCATATAAAATATAGGCTAAATAGCACTCGATCTCTTAACTTAATTTCAGTTAACGTTTTAGTCCTTTATCTTTTTTTTTTTCCGATTTAGTTCTTTATTTTAATTTTAAGTGACCATTTGATCTTTTATGTTTTAAAATGTCAATAATATTATCCTTTTCTTTTTTACAAAAATTCAAAAAACTCATCAACATTTTCAACCAAAACCTATAAAATTAATTATATTCTTTAATATAATACAAATTTCATCAAATTCGTAATTCAAATCTTCAAATAAACTCATACAAAAATTTCATCAAATTTCATTCTTTATTTGATGTTGTTAGAGATGGAAATATGAGTTTATCTGAAGAGTTGAGTTTCGAATTTAATGAAATTTGTATTATATTGAAGAATATAATTAATTTGATGGGTTTTGATTGAAAATTTTGATGAGTTTTTTGAATTTTTATAAAAAAAAGGATAACATTGTTGACATTTTAAAACATAAAACATCAAATTGAAATTAAGTTAAGGGACCACGGGTGCTATTTAGCTTAAAATATAATAAGCTAATTTATAACTATAAAAAATCTATTTTATAACCACAAAAAATATATTTTATATTAAGAACCACACAAAAAATACTTAAAGAAATGCTATTTTTTTTAAGTTAAAAAAAAAAAAGGACCCATTGAAAATAAACTAAAAAAATGTGTAATATTCCATAAAAACAGATTTATTATGTGTAGGATTTGACTATTCTTCTAAAAGGAGAACTTAGTAAAGTAAATATTATAAACCAAATTCTCATGTGTAAAGGCTTTTTTCTATTACTTCTCTAAAATGATTTCACCAAACTCACCTTATTCTTTATAGTGAAATATTTGACTTTAGATAAATTAAATTCTAATGTATAAAGGTTTTTTCTTATGAAAGGAATTAGTTGAAAAATGTCTAGTTTTCTATAAAAAAAATATTATCTGAACACATTTTTGGACACAAATACAATATGGTCCACATTTATGTCATCATAATATGTATAAAAAATAAAGAAATGTTATTTGAACATACTTTTGGACACAAATACAAACACAAATACAATACTTACTTTTTATATATACTATGATGACATAAATGTGGGTCATACTCCCTCCATCTCTCTATTTTCTTCCATAAATGTAGATCATACTGTATTTGTGTCAAAAAATGTGTTCAAATAACATTTCTCTAAAAAATAAATATTGTGTTTGTATTTATGTCCAAAAGTGTGTTCAAATAACATTTTTCTTTCTCCAAAAATAAATTACGGATTTCCGTAAAATGTCTTTTTGTCAAAAGAAAAAAAACATAAAACATCATTATTAGTATATTTTAAAAGAGTTTAATTTTAAAAAAATTTACAATGCAGTTTATAACAATTATTTATAAAGATGATTTTAGAGTTAATCAAATACTTATAATAATTTAACAGTTAGGATAGATTAATAGAAACTTCTTATACTGATATTTAATGTATATAAAGTAAATCTATTTTACAAAATAAAATTTTAAATATAAGATAGAGATTCAATGTTGGTCACTAATTTCACGTAACAATTCTTTTTTGTTTTTGACGTTGATAATATTTTAAATAAATAAGATGCAAATGACTTCATTGTTCTTGAAACCAAACACAAAATTTATACAAACTAAAACTTAATGTATCCGAAGAGAGTAATTTCCTAGATCATTATATGAACCAATGGAAATTATCCTTCACGAAAATCTATCTTAAACTTTAACAAATTAATTTGATCCTAAATATTTGAGATAGAATTGGAGGTTGATCTTTTTCTGTAATTAGTTTGTGACTCTAAAATATATGAAACTTTTCATTGATACCCGACCAGAGATGGAATATGTCATACTCTATCAAAGATAGATATAAGTTGTCTCTAATAAGATTTAGTTCATTCTCTCTTTATTTCTAATTTATTACATTTGGTTTCGGTCGAGACAAACATTATATTTCATCTCTAATATTTGAACAGTTTTTTTATTAATCTCACAAATTAATCTTTAATTATTTTTTTTTTGCATGGTATTAGTTTTCAAACATTGAATTTTGAATTTGATGCCACAAAAATTATATTTAGATCAAAACACCAAATTAAGAAACAATATCATAAAAGTTGATTTAATTCTTTCACACAAAAAAACATTAACAATACACTAAATACGATAGTCCATAACATAAAAAAAAATTATTTGACTAAACAAAATATGTAAATGGAAGTGCCACCATCTAGCTAGAAACATCAAAGGGTCCTTTGTGATCAAGTTGTTTGCAGAGTGCAAGATATGATAAATAAAGAAGCCTATCCTTAGCACCAGTACGATGATTCTTTGTTTGCTTACAAACATATTTGAGTTGTGAATGTGTGCAACAACCAAGTAATTGTCCCAACAACAAAAACAACCAATTGATATCCCTTTTCTTGTTAGCAAATACAGGCTTTACAAAGGTTGCTTGATTACATTGCACACATTTTGGCAAAGTTGGATTCTTCCAAATGGGTGGTGCCCTATCATGCATGTGGTGTTTGTTTCGAGCAATGTACATCCATAATTCAGGAAACTTTTCTCTTATATCATATGTCATTCCAAATGTGTTGCTGCATTTTGTGCAACGAAACTCACCGCTAATATTAAAGATTCTATTTTGAATGAGATAATTAAAGCTATGAAGGCTTACTTTGCGATCAGTGGCCCATATGTAAGGGATAGGGATAGTTTTGCTTTGTCCATTACGTGGGCCACGTGGACGTTGAGAAGGAGCACATTGTGGTTGTGGTGATGGTGGTGGAGGTGGTTGCAAAAACATACGTTGAAATGGTGTTAGGTGATCAAAGTTGTTCATGGTTTCTTTGTTTTGGGTTGAGAGAGAAGAAGAGTGATTGGTAGAGGAAATTAAACAAGAAAGTTGAATAGTTTGTTTAGTTAACGAGAGATGAGTAATATATAGGAGTTGTGAAATTGTGGAATTAATTAATTGAATAAATATGATGCCTGTTTGACTAGGTAGTGATCTAAGTGTATAAATTAAGTCCTAGATTTCTGTAGTTAAACAAATTACTGTATTAAATAGAATAAATGTCCTTTGAATTCTAATACAGTGTCCAAAATCAATTAACCAAATAAATTCTCTTATGCATATTAATGAATTTTTTTGACCCATTCTCTCTTAATTCGGTGCATGAATATCTTGTAATTATGTTTAAAATGGGAATCAGAATGAAGTTCAAAATTACATGACTTTATTGACTCGAGTTGTTGTTAAAGGATAAGTTCAACATTCATAGTTATGTACTCCCTCTCTTTATAAGAAAAAATTTTTAAATCTTAGTCACTAGTCTTATAAACAAATGTTAAATTTAATACTGTTATTTTCAAATATATCATTTATTTAATTCAAAATATTTAATATTGATAGTTAAATATTTGACATTAAAAATAAACAATTTAATAAAATTAACTTGTATTTTACTACATTAGACATAAAAAATTATTTGTAGTTAACTAAATTTCTTAATATCTATAAAAATAATTTTCTTTGCTTATAATAGTATCTCGATAGAGTGTATGTTAATATTTACTTGACTTTTTTGACTTGAATTGTTATTACAAGATAAGTTCAAGATTCATGGTATATATAAAAGGTTTAGGGCATTTGTTAAGAACATGTGAAAATAATTTTATCAACAAAAATAGGTGAAAATAAAATTTCAAAAATTTTGCATTTATACTTTCAAATTGTAGAAATTCACATTTTCTCCTCAGAAGTATTTGTTTATTTCTTTATTTTTTTTTCCCTTTAACAAGTAGGGGTCACAATGAGTCAAGACTAACATAGTCATGCGACGTAACTTGTATTAAGTTAGGTTTTTTTTATTAAATAGATAAGACTAAGACTTTAAAAATAATATATTTAGTTAAAAACGTCATTTTACATACCGCATAAAATATATTTTAGGCCTAACAAGCCGGTCTACTAAACTAAACATGAATAATATTTTTTATTACTATTATAATAATTTTTAAAAAAAAAATTGTTAGATATTGAACTTTATGTAATTTAAACATATTAGCCTTCTTAAATTTTTTATATATTCAAATGTATTATTGAAAATAGAATTGAAGTAAGATGTCATATAAATCTAGAATCTTAAAATATCATGTTAAATCTCAAAATAAATTTTAATTTCACAAACATATTAGCTCTTTATATGTTTAAAAATATATCTAACAAAGTGTATCATGCTTCCATTCAAGTCATACTCATGCCCTCAAAAAGCTTATGATAGACCACATGTGAAACTTCGCTTTGAATTTGTTGACAAGTCAAGTGCGGGTGTTGAAAAAGCTAACTCGGCATAACCTATTATCATCTCTATTAACAAGTGCCCTTAAGAAATGACACTCGTTAGCATGACTCTTTTATATATATATATATATATATATATATATATATATACACACACACACACACACACGAAGAAACATCTTTATTCCTTTCACAATCTACCAATGTGAGCTTCTTACTAGTGTGGGTCAGCGAGCACTCCAGTTTGAACTCGAGATATACTTATAAAGTAGGATTGCTTTAAGATATCTCATGTCTATTACGAAATCAATCAATTAGCATGTACTTTAGTTAAATTGAATCTTTTTATCTTGAAAATAATTGTATTTTTTTATATCCCTTATTTATTCTCTACTGGCCATTTTGGTCGATCAAATAAGATTAAGAAATACCAGACAGTTTGTTTGATTTTATTTTTAACTATTTTTCTGTACCAACTTAAATTATTTTAACATAAAAAACAATTATATCCTTTTTTCAAAAAAACAATTATATCATTTTTTCACAAAAATAATTATATCCTTTTTTTCACAAATCATTAATTTTTTATATTCAATAAGTTCCTATCAATAGGGATGTAACCGTCCCTTTACCTTAAAGGTGAAATAGATCAAAAAAGTGAAATAGGTCGACGTGTTTTTATTTTTTTTGACAAAAAAAAGTAGAATCAATTGTGATTTAATATAATATTCTATGTATAACTTTTATATATATATATATATATATATATATATATATGTGTATATATCAAATAAATGTTTATTATTAATTTTTTATTTGTCTATTGATCATATTGTTTTAAAAATATTTGTTTTATTAATAAAATTTACCTTTTTTTATATGTTTAAAAAGGTCTCTTTAACGACTTTTTCATAAACATTTAAAAAATGTTATAATATATTAATTATATATTTGTATTGATCCTAATAAAAAAGTTATAATATATTAATTATATATTTGTATTGATCCTAATAAAAAAATCGAATCTAATAAAAAGTGCAATTTTAGTCTATATACACATACCAATATAATGAGAATCTATATGTACTAATCTACATGATGGAATAGTATATCACATTCATATATTAGACTCAAACATACATTTCGACAATAATAACTCAACAATCACAATTCTAACTCATAAAAATAATTCAACTCATAAAATACACCGATTATAGAACTCAAAATTACAAAAACATACACCAAAATATCTATATTAATTAACATATCTATTAACATATGTCATGCGAGGTTTAATCAAAATTCATCAGAATCCGATTAATATATATCAAATTAGACAAACCATAATTATTCTATAGATTTATATAATTTTGTTTTCACAACTTTATCACAATTAATAATTATTTTTTTTTAAAAAAAATTTTAATATAAATTTTAGACATAAAGTATAAATATAAAATTTTGAATAACATATATGAATAGTTTGAACAAGATTTAAGGTCGTTTGTTATGCATCCCAAATAAGCTCCGCCACTTAAGTTATCGTAATTTTTTTAATAATAGCGTTTCATTTGTTTATTTTTATAATACTTACTATTTTCAAATAAAATACTAAAAAAAGTATTTAATGAATTTAAATGTAAAAAATTTAAACTAAATTCATCATAAGCATAAGTTTTTGCACAAGCATCATTTTTGCTTATAAATAGTATTTAACTCAAATGAATAGTATTTAATTCAAAATAATTGTATTTAACAAACGTACAAAATTTAAACTAAATTCATCCTAAACATAAACTTTGAGTTCAAACATTCATTATGCAAAATTATAACAAAATATAACATTTAAATATAAATAGTATTTAACTAAAAAATTATATTGCTTTTTCTTAAGAGACAATTTAAAAATTAGATACGAATTTTATGAGTAAACATATATAATTATAAGACCAAAACAAATTAAACGCTAGTGAGAGAAATTACTAAAGTCCACTTTTAAAAAAATAAAAAATGCCCACTTTTATGAAAAGTAAAAAAAAAATCAGTATTTAGCCTATATAAAAGTCAGTTATGAACACATGCGATTCTACTGTTAATTGGTAAAAATCAGATTGAGTTAAATTTAATAATCAGATTGTCGGATCGACCTACATCCATAGAGACACTTAAATGTATTATAAACAAAAAACCGAATTAAAATTGATAACATAAAATTTACAAGAATCTAAGTTTTAATAAATTTTAAAAATAAAAATTGAGATATTTATATGCACTAAAATCATATATACCTAAACTAGAATTTGGTTAAACTTATAGATAAATATATCTTTGCCATTAAATAAATAAATAAATTAATAAATACAGTTTGGATCGGAGTGGCACTTAGCTTAACCGACCGAATAAAGCATAACCACGCCGGTAAACGCAGCCGGAGTTAACCCGCGTCCGCCAGAAACAGTAAGAAAATCCGCCACAATGTTTTTATTTCTTTTATTTTTCGAATTTTCCTTCCGCTCTCCCGTAGCACACTCGAGGATGCAATTCTCGCGCGATTTCCGGCGCTATAGCCGCCCC
This sequence comes from Cicer cuneatum, assembly GCA_037974295.1. Lineage (NCBI taxonomy): Eukaryota > Viridiplantae > Streptophyta > Magnoliopsida > Fabales > Fabaceae > Cicer > Cicer cuneatum. Next base: position 79,480,054 of record JBBPBO010000004.1, read on the forward strand.
TTCAAAAGGGCACGCACCACCGAATCGCGTCGCAGTAGACCTTCATTCAACACCGCGATTGACACCATAAAATTTTCTGTATTAGTATTTATTTGGATTGATTCTTTTTGCGCTTCTTTATATGAAATCTAGGGTTACATGTTCTGCTTTATAATTTGTTTTGAGATTTATGGTCTTCATAGGGTTAAGAGTTTTCAGTGTCTAAATTGCAATAATCTCAACTTTCAGGCTCAATGGACAGTGTTGTTGATTCTCTAAACAGTACCTATCTTGATTTTGTTGCTGCAGCAGCAACTGTGCTTGAAGCCAGAGAAAATTCCACTGCCATTAAATCTACAGCAACTGATACAGCTCTTGAAAGCTTTAAGCAAAAATGGGAATTGTTTCGAGTTGCATGTGATCAAGCTGAGGAGTTTGTGGAATCTGTGAAGCAAAGGATAGGATCAGAGTGTTTAGTGGATGAGGCTACAGGGCATGTTGCAGGAAAGCTTGGACAAGCTACCCTGACTGGTCTTCCACCGATAAGTGCCGTTCGCTTGGAACAGATGAGTAAAGCGGTTAGGTGGCTTGTGATTGAATTGCAGCATGGTTCTGGAGCTGGTTCTTCTAATTCAGCTATTTCTCATCCTTCAGCTCCTTTTGATGCCAGGTTTTCTGAAGATGCTGCTCAGTAGTATTAACCTAATATTGATTTTGTTAATATTTTTAATGTCTTGGATTTTATGTTTCACTACTGCTAATGCACTTGGCTTTACTGCTTTATTTATCGTATTCTACCCAATTAGTAGATGGATGTTAAAGGATGTAACTTATGTGCACAGTGCATGACACAACACTTTACTACTAAGTTTTATGTTAGTGATGTTTTACTGTTTACATCAGACAAAATGACTGTGCTTTAGATCTAATTATATAACTGAAGATGGGTTAGTGTAAGGTTTTGACCTACCCTTTTGTTAATACCATATATAAGCAGTTCTCTAAGGTTTACCTAGGTTTGTTTTAATTTTGCTAATGCACCAAGCTTTGTATGTTATCATTAAGTTTGTTTTTATTGTGTTCATGTTTTGGTTTTTTGAAACCAACAGAAATCTCTGTGTTTGGTTTGGTTTATTTGAATTGATTGAGGGCGATTCTCTTTGTGTTTGGTTTGGTTTATTTGACTTGTTTGAATTAGCTTCCTTGACATTTCAACATTTGGAATCTCGTTGTAGTCACACAGTGTGACAGAAAAAGATACAATGTGCAAATAGATGGAGAGTTTAGATAAGTGACTGTATACATCAATTTAACCCCATTAATAGAATATGGTATCAACTTAGTTTTTCATGATTGAACCACTAGCTCAATAGATTATCTTTGAAAGAGTAAAAAGACTCCAACTCAATCTTTCACAAATCAAATTGATGTTTATTTTTAAACAATTATTTAGTACACAGAACCAGATTTATACAACACAGAAATACCTGAAAGAGAAACATGAAAAAAATGTACTGGAAATGACACAGATATGCAATCAAGAAAGATATGAACTAGTTCCCTTTTGTTCATTTGGTGGCTTCTGATGGGAGTGGAACCCGTATAATGTGCTTTACAGAGAAGAAATGGCACAGTGGAGCTTCCCCAGGCTGTATTCCAAGTTGTTGAAATATAATAAAATTAGGATTCATGTCAGTTGTGTCTAGGTGGCAAATGCTCAAAGCATCCATTATGTCTCCATATTGACCCTTAGAAGAACTTTGAAGACCTTACTCCCTATGTCTAGGTAATGGCAATAATAAAGAGCATAAGGGTAAGGCCTAGGGTGACAAGCTACCCATTTTGGAGCATAGACATCCTTTGAGATTTCCAAAATGGTGTAGTTCTGCAAACGTGGGTTCAAATTTGTCTCCCCTTTTGTGGGTTCAAATTCACACTGATCAATTATGTCTTCACCTTTGGAAGAGTCTTTTGTGAGTGAAAATTGAAGAAGACTTGGTTGTTGGGACTTGGAGAATGGAATGTTAGCTAGTTTTCTCGGCAAGAAGTGAGCATATTCTCTGATAGGAAATTGCAGGGTCATTACATTCCCTACTTTAAGATCATCGAGAGTGAAAAAAGCTGACTTGAATGCCTCTGTATGGTCAAATTTAGAAGATAGCATTGTTTTTGCCATGTCTTGTCCAATTTTCTTGTAGTTAACTGCACGCGAGTCTTTCAACCAACCATCAAGGTAAGCTTGATTGGAGTTGTGGGTAGTCTTTTTCTTTTGATCCTTGGTATCTTTCAACCACCCATCAAGGTAAGCAGAATTAGAATTATGGGTAGATTTATGTTGGTGTTCCAGGGTATTCTTCAACCATCCATTTAGATAACTTGGATTAGAGTTGGGGGCGAGTTTTTGGTTCTTCAGTTGAGTGTTTTTAAGCCAGTCATCAAGGTAAGGCTGATCAACTCGTTTTTCTTCTACATCCACTTGCTGAAACTTCATATCTCTAGCATGTCTTCCATGACCATTCTACAATGCAATTGAATAAAGGGATACTAATGAGTGACGGTTTAACTACATGTTTTGGATGATATATATGCTCACATACAAACACAGGTGTTTTACTTTAGTGTGGGAAAAATTAATAGTAAGTTTTACATTTGTTCATGTCAAATAATTCATAAGACCCATTCTGCTGCACAGGGAAGACCCTTTCTTTATGTGTAGCAGATGGATATAAAATCAGAAACCAAAAAAATAGGTAAAAAGTTAAAATATAGATTATTTAAACCAACATTTTACATTATCATTGATGTGTTTATCAATTTGCAAAATTTATGGAATAATTTGACCAACATTTATAATTTCAACGATCAATTTTTCCGACATTTATAATGTAAAATGTTGTTAAAATTTTGCAAATAGAGATTATTTTGACAACGTGATTGTCATAAACTCACTTGTCAGTACTCATCCAAATATACAAGATTTGGTAGGTTCCTAGAACATGACAATTGTTCTTCTACCGCAAACTGAATGGATTCCACCATGTAGGCAGTTTGTGAGGGAGAGCCTGGGCTGTACCTAGCTCTTCAATGGGTTTGTAAACTTGTCTTGGAAAGACCACAAAGAGTTAGCTAATAGCATTTAGTTTAAGCTGGCTAGAAGGACTATAAATAAAGTTAGTTCCCACACTTTTACTACTATACTATTCTTAAGTGTATTGCTAAATACATTTTTATTGAAATGGAAATAACTTTATTTTTGTAAAAAAAAAATTAAATGTAACACTTATAAGTTTCAAATTTTGTCTGCAAGGGGTGAGAAATGAAACAGCTAACTAAAGCCTACTTCTAATTAAGTAAAGCTTGGGTTTGGAGTATAAATATATTATGCATTTTCTTCTTCATCTACTTTTGTGGTTCTTAATTTAATATACATTTTGTGATTAAAATAAATTTTAAAAAATTTATGAATTTCAGAAAATTATTAATAGTTATAAATATTTAAGTTAAAAACAATATTTAAAGCACTTAAAAAAAATACACCTAAGTTTTTCGTTAAATTATATCCTTCCAATTAAAGATATAATTTATGGCCTCTTTAGTCTTAGGATTTGATTTTCATTATTATTATTATTCTAATTAGTCTTAGGATTTAATTTAATAAATAATTTTAAATTTCAAAAAACCAAAGATAAAATAAATAAAATATATACTAATAAATTTTAACAAAATGTTATTATTAAAATATAAAAAATCTCATTTTAAAGTTTGTTTTAGGTCTCATTTAATATTGGATGCCCTAATATCATATTTAGTAGTTTCTTCTTTTACCTCTATCTTTTCATAAGCTCTAAATTAATATGTCTAGATTATCTGAATTGACTAATTTGAAAAATATTAAAAATGTGAGAATAAACCACTGTGATATTTTTGTATAATATAAATTTTTCGAGGCGGTATACTTACCACCTGTATTGTATATATGTATGGAATATTTTTAGTTTGGTATACCTAACGAAGTTCGTATTCACACCAATACTAGTTATGACCTTTGAGTTTGACTCTTGTTTTACTTAATATGTTTTGTTGATGAAAGAATAGATATTGCATAAATAACTTATGTTTCCTAATTGTTCTTATCTACTTGACAACAAAACTAGGATTTGGGTGTATGCGCCTTATTTTGATTTGGCAAAATCATAAAAAGTTTTCTTGAATTGAGACTACTAATTTTAATTGTCGATACTTTTAGAGTTTAAAGACAATGTTATAATCTGAATCATATAACTTGAATACAAGTTGTATATGGGAAATTGTAATTTTGAATTGTGATAAAGATATTATAATTGATTTGCAGTCCTACATATAATCTCTATTGGTCGAATTTTGGTACTACTTCTATCATTTTTTTATAAAAGACTGTTGAATTATAATTTACGTAAGAAAAGTTGATATAATTGATTCATAATATAGATTTAATCATCAACTTTTTTATTTTAAAATCTTTATTTTTTTAAATTGGGTTTATTGTTATAATTTAATTGCCGTTTTAGTTTTCTTAGTTTTACTCATTCACGAAATTAGTCCTTTTATTTTAAATCGACAGTTTTGATTTTCTTCGAATTTTTTAACTAAAAAATATAACGTGAGATATTTTAAATAACTTAATATATGATACAATAACTTAGAATGATTAACACCCTTGAAATTGGAATAAAATATGGTAAAAACTTATTTCATATTTCGAATTTCTTTTATATTTTTAATTTAATTAATGACATACAAATAATTAATGCACCTAGATGGTTCTAATTTGTAGAATTTTATGTCACATTATTTAAAATATATATCAAATTGTTATTTTTTTAGTTTAAAAATCTGTATAAATGACCAAAACTGTCGACTTTTAAAATAAGGAAACCGATTTCTTGAATTAGTAATAATTGAGAGACAAAAACTACAATTAACCTTAAATAATTAAATAAGCACAAGCACAAGATAATCAAGAATTGTACTAAGGCTCTGAATCACACCAAAATAACATCTTTATTACTTAGTTTGACATCAAGATGTTAGTACACCATGTCTAGAACCATAACTATAATTGACATAGTTTCATAGACATATATATAAGCAAAACAAAAAAAAAAGATGCCAACTTTCTTATGGAGTATTAGTCAAAGGCAACCAAACAAGATTGTCAGAAGGGAAGAAATGACACACAGGAGACTTTCCTGGTTGAACATTAAGAACATGAAAAGCCACATGATCTGCATCCCATTTAGAAGTATCCATGTGACAAATAGCTGCAGCATGAACTTTTCCTCCATTTTCACCTTCTACTAAAATTTCATACAAACTAGTATCACCCGTTTGGCTATGACAATAGAAAACTGCAAAAGGGTAAGGCATAGGGTGACACCCAATTGCATTTGGGACTGAAATCTCATTGACTTGTAAAATTGTGTAGTTTTGTAAAGGGACAGAGGATTTTGTGACATGGGTTGTGGTCAAAACTTTAAATTTTGAATTGGGTCCGAACATGTAAGAAGCAAAGTCAAACAAAGATTCTAAGGAAGTAGCACAAAATTTTGTCTCTCCTTCCATAGGTTCAAAATTGCATTGATCAAGTGTGTATTTCATTGCTTTGGCTTGTGGAGTGTTTTTTGAGATGGAGAAGAAATCTAGAATGAAAGGTAGATTTTTTGGTGTGAAAGGAATTTTTTCAGCTTCTTCTTTGGGGAGAAATTTTGGAGATGTTGAAGGATCTTTGTTAGAAAAATAAATTGGCATTACTTTTCCAACTTTTAAATCTTTTGGGATGAAAAAGACATTCAATTCAGGGTCTATTTGACTGTGATGATCCTTATGAGAAGCATGCACATCCTTTTCAATGATTTTTTTGTGTACATCATTTTTATTCATTTCTTCATCAGCGTTTTCAACCTCCATGATATTATTTACAAGACTCTCTGTTGTGACTTGTTGTATATCCTTCAGTTGAATACTTTTATTTTCCCCATATGTTATACCTATGTTTCTAGCACAACTCTCTTCTACAACCTGCAAAACCAAGGATAAAATTACAAAATCAAGCAGAAATATCTTGTACATTTTTTTTTCTTATAAATAAAAATAACTAGTCTAAAATCATAAGTGCCATAAAATTAAGGTATGATTAAGTTTATGTGAATAGCATAAAAGAGGGTCTTACCAAAAGGACAAGTAGGGTACATAGGATGAAGCTCCAAGAAGAAATTGAAAGTCTCATTTCTGTTTTTCTCTAGTGTGAAACTTAGGACTTTTCTTTGTGTTTTTAATTTGTGGTAACTTCCTCTAGGGGGAAAAAATATAATATAAAGGTGGAGTGTGTGGGAAAACTAGACAACTAAGAATTAAAAAGGTTATTTATTAGTGTGAGAGTTGAATTGGATAGAGGTCTAGGAAGTTGTTGTTTATTCACATGGGGAACTTGCCCATTGACCTCATTATATTAGTAGTAATCCAGTAGGGTTTTAGATTGGCCTGTGCCTCGTGAATCAAGTATTTAACATCACCAAATGCAAATTATTATTATTTATTATTATTATTATTATTATTTTAAATGTCTATAATGTGGAAAAATACGGTTTTTAAACATTTTAGTATTCTCTTTATAATTAAATATAAACAAAAATAATATCTAGTTAAAATTTAATATTAGATATATCAATTTTTTAAAATACTATTTTTACTTTTAAAGTAGTATTTTTGATTAATTTATTATTTATTAATTAAAAAACAAATGGGCTAATTTGAAATAAAATAGTAGTAATTAACTGTCAATTTAATAAATAATCATAAAATCATTAGTCGACAAGTACTCACCCATTGAAAATTAAAATTTAAACAGTTATATTATTTGAATATTAAATTAAGTACAATTATTTTACAGTATATCTCTATCTTTTACATATATTTTTTTCTTTTAAAAAATTTAGTGACAAACTCGCATTAAATATGTGAAGAAGACAGACTCTGCACGTTCAAACTTACTCAACATCTCTTAAATATTTTTCTTTCTCAACATTTTATAATCTAAGTTGCACTTATAAAACATCTCTTACATATATTTTTTTATCTTCTACAAATTATACACATTTTAAAAATACATACCAAAATCATAATATAGCGTATTTGAGATCAAAAATACATACCAAAATCACAATATAGCGTATTTGAGATCAAAATTTTGATGTTGATTAGTCACTCCTATTTTTAGGTTATTACATTCACGAATATATACTACAAATGAAATAGTTTAATGAAGAAAAGTTTTTGAAATTGACCTCTAATAGGATTATCTTAGAATATTAGATAATATCAAGATACTATTTTATATTTTAATTTTCTTTTTTAACAATTTGTTGAAAAAATTTATAATAGGATTTCAATTGATAAATATTATTAATGTAATTTTTCTATATTTCCCTCAAGTCACTAAAAATATATTTCATGGCCGGTGTTACAACATGATTGTTTTTTTAACGAATAATTAAATACATACATTATAAATTGATAAAAAAAAAAAGGTTAATACACATACTTCATAATATAGTTTAGATTAAATATATTTTTGTTGATTTATTTTTATTTATATTTTAAAACATAATAATATATTAATAGAATTAAAAAGGATGTCAATATTTTTTCTTGGTCAAAAGAGCACAAACACCACCCACAGATATGCATGTAAAATTTTCAAATCAAGGGGAAAATGCATATGTCGCCCTCGTTGGTCATTTGATTAAACTTAATTGCATCACTTGATTGGGATTGTGGGAAATAATTAAAGGTGCAAGGATTGCATTTAGACATTTGACTTTATTTCAATTTTTTTTTTTTTATAGTGGAGGGAGAACGACAAGATTAAAAATAAATTAAGAGTTTATACAGTTAATATAAAAAATAATTGTTTTTATTGATATGTACTTTCACAAATATTGGTAGGAAAAAGTAGGACGGCGTACATAACACGTTTTTGTCATCCGTCTTCTCAAATATTATTGTAATATTTTTAACATAAATAGTATTCAAACACAAAAATTGATATACTATATACTACTGTTCAATTTTTTGTCAACTTTTTGTCAATTTTTTTTTCTAACTATGGAAATATTTTTTTACGCACAAATATGAGTGTATTTCTTTAACCAATTAGAATATTTTATTGACCACTTGTTTAACTTTTTAAAATTAAATGTAATACAATATCACATTAACCACTTAGAGTACTTCGTAAAGTATTAAAATGTAAGTTAATATTTGATTGGTTAATGAAATATTTAAAATAATTAATGAGATGATTCTATTCTTTATATTTTATTCATTTTATATTATGTTAGATTAGTGATTATGGAATATCTGTTTAAAAAAGTGATAATATGATATTTAAATAAGCAAGTGCATATATAAATTAAGTAAGTACTTAATATTTTATAACTATGTTAATGAAGTGAAACAAATCAATATTTTATAATCTTCATTATTTTGGTATCTCTTGCTCATGTTCATTCTTGCATCCAAAAACTCGTTCTAAACCATATTAACCATATCAAACTTCCTCTAGAATACAAAGCCCCATATGGTAAAATCTCCTCTAGAATACTGAGCCATATGGTAAGTTGGAGTAAACATTTTTTTTTTATCGTAAGTGTCTATTAAATTTGGATTTAAAATTATGAAATATTGAATTGTTCGCTTAATTATTTAATTTTTTATAGATAAAATGTCTCATTCTTCAAGTAAATTTATTAAATGTGTTAATATAGCACGTTAAGTGACATTATGACTACTTTACATTGATACCACGTTCTACTTAATTATTAACACAAATTTCGTACTAATTAAAAACTTACATTTTTATGTGTATTGAATTCTATTTCCTCATGAGTACTAATGTGTTTTATGATTCCAATGACGAAAGTTGAATACCAAATTTTTTAAATTGTTAACCTGTATGAAACTTGTATATGTATATTTAGTGTTTTGTATAAAATACATCAACGTGGACAAACTATAATGTTAATTAAATAATTTAAATAAACAATTTAATATTTAATAAATATGAAATCACAAGTTACAAAGACATTTACAATTTCAGAATTGAAAATGATGGTTTAGACGATAATGTTTTGATCATATATCATAGTAGTGGCATCGGATGCCATTTGCTTGATTCGTATATATCATATCCTCGTCGTTACTTCACTGGTTCTTATCATGTTTACCCTTAACAATCATATATCATATTATGTTGTACTTTAATAAAATTCCTTTGAATATATTGAGTCTCACTCTCATATAAAAGTGAGAAAAAGAACCGAGATCGTTGACAAAAGTGTTGAATGTGAAGCAGCTGTCATGGATGGGCCTAAGATCCCACGTAACAACAAGTCCACTAAAATTTTTCCATCTTTTGACAATCCACTAAATCCTATGTTAAAGGCTGTGCTTGAAACAAACATCTCAAACGGAACTTGTAAGCTGTTCAAAACCAACAAAAGTGGTAATCATGCTTTACCCATTTTCTTATCCACACACACACCATATGTTGATCAAGTCACCCAAAAATACCAATATGATATGATATGAAAATAATGCCCTTCTAAAGTCGTTAGCCTATTATGCCTCTATGTTCAGTTCACAGTGCAATTTTCCCTAATTATCTGTTTAGCCATAATATACACGTAACACGTGTGAGGCATACTATTGCATTGTTTTGAAAGTTAGAACCTTTTAGAAAAAGTGATTCTATCTTTATTGTCATAAAATTAGAAAAAAGATGCTCTCCATTTTTCTCATGCAATTTTCATATTAAAATTTTCTCTCTTATTATTTTTTTTTTACTCAGTAGTTTAAATTTCACAATTCTCTCAAAAAAATTTAACCTTTAAAAAAATTATCTAAAATTACACGCCAGAAAAATATTACTCGAAGCAGAAACAAAAATAATTCTAAAAATAAAAAATGGACGATTTGATATTTAGGATTAACTTTAATTGAAAGGAAATAAATTTAACCTTATAATTACTCTTTTGATTGGAGACGCTAAAGAAGTTTCAAGATGAAGAAGAATCTCGGTTGGTAATAAAGTCTTATTATCTAAAGAATTATAAAATAATAACATTTATCTATTAAAAAGCTTAAAATAAAATATTTGAAGCTTTTGTCATTAAACATGCTTTGTAATATAAATAATTTTTTATTCAACTTATTTTAACTAAAATTAATTTTGTAAAAATAGTTTATTCAAAAAAAAATATCATAAATGAAACAAACATATAAGAATTTAAAACTAAAGAAATTAAAATTCTAGGGATAAAAAAGGTGATGGTTATATAATTATAGGGCGCAAAAAAAAATTCAGAAAAAGAAAAAAGTCTCTACTAGAAAACAGAAAGGCTATGTATGAGCCTAAAGAGAACAGATGCTACTGTCTACTATATTTTCATTTGAATTTTATTTAATAAGTTAAACATCATATCTAATTGTCGGCACGTTTGAAGGTGACTTAGCTTTTGGTGCCTTTTATATATGTTGGATACATGATTTAAATATAGATCACTAGTTTTGGAGCATCTCCAGTATATAAGTTATCTAAATTCAAATAATTAAGTTTGTATTTCTTATCTCTTATTAAGTAATAATATATATAAGGTGAGCACTCTTCACAATTTATAAACAAATTTTTAAGTTAAATTTTATTCAATATAGAATTTTTAACACGCATACTTAACAATAAAGTAGTATATAATACAACGAATTTTAATTAAATTCTAATATTATGTTATATTTAAATTGAGTATATATTAACTTTTACATATGTAGCTTAAAAATTATCCATTAATTATAAATACATTTTTCATGTTTTATCTTATCTAATGTTCAGTATATATGCTTTAGCCTTGATATGTGGTTAAAGGACAAGGTCAACTCTCTCGTAAACCAATAACCAGACGAAGCATGGCTGGCTAAAGACAAAGCCAATAAAGTTAAGGTTTTAGATCTTTAAAAAATAATTAATTTTTTTATATATTTATAACTCAAAAAATAAAAATATTTAAGTAGCATAATAAGTGAAAGACTTCACAATTATAAAAATGATGCAATCATTTACATATTTAATTAAAATATTTTGCATCAATAAATATAAATTTAAAATAAAACTATAGTAAAAATATTATTGTTAGTATTAAAAAAACTTATATTTTTCATATCAAAATCTTACTTTAGATTTCAATAAATATTAAATCTTCCTTAATCTAGTTTACATTTGTGCGAGGCTTGGGACTTTTCATTTGTGAGAAGAGACATTTGAGAAAAACATTCGGTATTTGTGGGGGAGAGAAAACAAACGTTAAATATAAAAGTAATGTAATTCTATCCCTAGTATTAAATATATTACTTAATTAGTCATATGAATTTAGCACAATAATATAATAACTTAACTAATTATTGTGTATAACTAACTAATATATTACCATTGCCACAATCTCAGGAAAACAACTGTGACTGTGATATTACTTAGCCCGGCAGAACAGAGCAACTCTGTTTTTTCGCTATGTATTATTTATTATTTTTACTTCTAGTATTGGTTAAGAATTAAAAAATATAAATTATTCACTAAAAAGAATCATCTTTAGTGCATCTATGTTGAAAAGTACATTAACAGAACATTGTAACAAATTCATAATATTTTTGACTAAATAATTATGATTTATCAATGGTTGAAAATATGTTGTATTATAATGAAATTGGTTTGACTATTTGTGAGTCTCATATGAAAGTGGGAAATCGAGATAGTTGACAAAATTAAAGTGTAGAATGTGAAGCAGCTGTGATGGGCCTAAAGTCCCACGTAGTATACCAAGTAGCAACCAAGCACTCCACTCAAAACTTTCCATCTTTTGACAACGTCCCACTAAATCCTTTATTAAAGGCTGTGCTTGAAACAAACATCTCATACGGAACTTCAAAGCTGTTCATAACAAATAACAGTCGTATTCTTGCTTGCTTCACCAATTTTCTTATTCGCACACCAAAAAGACCAATTATATGATCTGAGAATCAGAATGTCTATAACCTATATATATTCTCTCTCTTAAATTATAACTAAAAATTGGTCAAAAATGTATATGGTCAAAATCAATTTTCTTTGGCCCTCCACTCGGAATGGGTCATAATGATGGTAGACGGTGGGAGTGTTGGTGGTCGTTGGAGTTACGGTGGACGGTGGTCAAAACAGTGGTATGAGTCATTTACTCTAGTAAAAATATTTTTTATTTTTATTTTTTAAAATTTTTCTTAATGTTACTCATTAATTAAGAGAGGTAAAAATAAATTAAAATTAATAATTGTCTATATTTTTTTAAATAATTAAAATGTCAAGACGTGTTTTCATTTTTTTTCTTTGGAAAATGTATATTCATTATCTATAAAGTTATCTTATTTTTATGACAATTATTTATTCTAAGAGTTTCTTATCAAAATTATAATAAATACATAATTTAAAAAATAAAACAAAATAAACTGTGCTTTAACACAAATAGATCTGAAATATCAATAGCTAATTTCCTGTGAAATAAGCCTTAGCCTTAAAAAGCTAATCACTACTATCTCAATACAATATGCTGCTATAGCCTATAACTTAAAATTATGATCTCTACTGGTCACACTTGTGTATAGATCTGTATTTTGCTTGATCTTCTTGACATAATTAAGACATGTGGTTCTGCTTCATTGTGTGATATAATATGACATTGGGCTTTATATCAAAGTCCCTAACAAAAGGGTCCTTCCCTGCAGCATGAATAAGGCCCTTAATTGCTTCTGGCATATCTTGACCCTTCATCATACTTTTCCAATATTCCTCCGGTTTTGTAGCAAAGCTCAAGTTGGCAACCTATTCACAAAAACATTTTAAAGAATTGAGTTGGGAAACTATTCATATTAATTACTTGAATTAATTTGATGAACACTAAAATGTAATCAATTATCAAGATGCGCGGGTGAAAGAGGAAATTATTTTTTTATAGAAGTTTTAGAAAGCTTACAAGGAGAAGAGAGAAGACTAGGAGCACGACATGGATGCACTTCATGGCTATGCTAATATTTGTGGATAATAGCGTTTGTTGGTCTATGGTTGTTTGTTCTTAATATTGGGAAGTAAAGTAATCCAAGCTCAACACGTATTTATGTTAAATGAAAAAGACACTTTCTTACCAAAATGGTTGGTAGAAATAACAAAAAGTAACCAATTAGTAGAGGGAGGATAGACTCCAACCAATATTCAAATTTCAATTGGGAGAGTTGTCTATATTTATTATCTGATTCACCATAAATAAGATTAATTTTGGTAGAAAAAATTACATAATTTAATTTGATTTCTCCACTTGAAAAAATGGAGAAATGTCCTCTTAAAAAAATCATTAATTGCATATTTTTTACACATTTTTTTAATGAAAGACAATATATTTTAGCTGAAATGTCTCTGTAATAATAAGTAGATAGAAATATTAAATTATAATGTTTTAAAAAAAATGTGAATGGATTTTCACATATAAGATTTGAATTTTATTCATTAAGGTTTTAATGTCAACTCTTCTCGCTAAATAGACACCTTGAATATATTAAATGATAAAAGTAGTTATTCAATTAAAAAGGGCAAGTCTATATAAAAACTCCTACTCTTTGGACTCATCCATTTTGTTATATTAAAAATATTAGTCTGTAAAAACTTATTTATCATTTTAAAATGTAAGAGAATATTAATTATGAAATAAAACGAATATTAATTATTTATTAGTATGTCAAATAGAGTGTTGTTAAAGCTAGATCATCTACTTCTTTTATGCCTCTCCTTCTAGAAATTTAGTGTGATAAAAAAAATTGAGAAAACAAGAATTAAAAGAGCTATAGAAAAGGATGAGGCTGGAGATCATCTAAATCCAATTTTTTGTTTACCATTAATATTAAGATTAAACTGTTAATTTGAATTGAGTATTTAATTTAAGTGTAAATACCAATAGATGAATATTAGTTTACATATGAAAAAAAAAAATAGCAACAATTTCAACTTGACTTCAAAATAGGTCAACTCTAAAATAGCATGGAAAAAAAATTTGACCGAAGAATCATGTAGAAAATAAGAGTTATTTCAATAAATGAATTTCTCTTAAAGCGTAAGATCTATTTTTCTTAATAAAAAAATTTGAAATCACGCCATACACGTTGTTTAATAAATTAAAATCATTAAATAAAAAATAATAGTTTTTAAACTTGCACAATCTGAATCTAAACAAAACACTTGACTAAAATAAAAAATATTATAATTACAAAAATTTAAATTATAATTAAACCTAAAAAAATAGTATCCCTTTCATATAATTTAATTGGCATCTTACATGCACTAAAAATGATAGTTATTAGGGAACATTTATGTCAAAACTACATTTTTTTCTCTTCTGTAAGGAAACTTTTGAACAAAAACACAGTTTTCTTTCGTTTCAAAGTACATACTTTTTATTGATAAAAAAATATATACTTTTAAATACAAATGTGGTTTTTAAAAATATAAGAGTGGATAAAAGTAGCTTTTCATTTATTATAAGGCTTATGCCATAATCTAAAACCATTGGGTCATTTCCTCAAGAAAAAAAAACCATTGGATCACTTGAAAGAACTCTCAATTTGGGCTCGGTTGCTGACCCATAATTTATTTATTTTATTTTTTACTAAAAATCAATTTTCATTTATTTGAATTGATAGATATTATATCAAATAAGAAAAATATAATTTAAATTCATTAAAATTAAAATTTTAATTTTTTAATAAATTCACAACATTTATGTTAAAAGTATAAATAATCAAAATATTTATATATCTAACAAACCTACATATATATAACATAATAAATAAATATCTCTAAAATTGTAACGTTGACATCGTAATACTCATTGGTTAAATCTACATTAGATTAAAATTAATATGTCAATTTGAAAAACAAATATCGAAATAAGATGAAAAATAAAATTGTGTTGGGTATAGACAACGAACAACAAAATTATGGATAAAATGCACACACAAAAAATTAATGTATGTGAAAAACCCTTACTTAAAAAAAAGAAATATATGAACTATTTCAATTTACAAAAGTTTTAAAAATTACCTCCTTATTGTTATTAAAATTACTCTTTTTTTCTCAGTGAATTAAAAAAAGGACAATAATTTCCTTTTGAAATTGTATATTTGTTAGTTCACCGATTTGAATCATTTTAAGCATTCTATCAATTAGATAGATAGGTGTAAAACGAATTCATTATCAGAGTAAAAAAATTTATTAAAAAAAAGGTACATTCAAAATGGTCAATCAATTCCTCTAAAAAGAGGTCAATCAATATTTAAAATAAAATGCTTAAATTTAATTTTACAAATGCAATAAAAAATGTCTTTCTCATTTGTTCTTTATTCTTTACTTTTAAAATAAAAATTTTAAATTTAATTTTACAAATGCAATAGAAAATGTCCTTCTCATTTGTTCATTATTCTTTACTTTTAAAATAAAATGTTAAAAAGGTCCTTCTCATTTGATCTTTATTTTTTTTTCCTGAGTTTTATTTTGATTCAAAGAGAAAAGTTTTGAATTTACTACCCCCAATTCCATTTATTGAAACTCTTTATGTAAAAAAAATCAATTTCTCCATTTCTTTTCTTTTTGAACTACAGATTTTTGTCCAAAAAATAATAGTTTAATCTTGTAATCCCTTACTGTGCAATTCTTAAATAGTTGTTAGTATCATTAATTAATAATAATAATAATAATAATAATATTCTCCTCTCCAATATTTTTTTAATAATAAAAAAAAAACAGATTTTTCAATTTCTCAACGTTGTTGTAGTGGTATTCTAAAGGTACTGCAAAGACTTTAGTCCAAGCCATAATATGGGCCATCCAGCAATACAAAAGCACTTTGATTCTGCGGGCTTTCCGTTTGGCCCATTTCGTTTTATTTGGAAGCTTCTTTGATAAATAAATAAAAAATGCACTGTGTTTAGTTGACCAAAAAAAGAGCACTGTTATTCATTAAAAAAAAATGGATGAAAGCCATTATATTATATTCTCTTACATCTTTTAAATATGTTTTATTATAAAAGTAACATATTGTGGTGACTCCACTAAAAAACGATGAACCTATGCAGACCATATAAAATCTCACTGAATATTAAAAAAAAATCTAAAAGAATGTTTTTTTGGTATTTATTTAACTTTTTTGACAACTTATTTATTTGTATTTTTAAAACTAAGTATACTATCACGCAACGATAAACACTAATTTTATCTATTTGAACACAACTATAAACGACTTTGACTATATTTTAGATTATATTATCAAATTTTTAAATTTTTATCTTTTAAATTTATTTTGAAATGACATATTTTGTTATTATTTTAATTAAAATTTTAATTTTAATTACAAAAACAATTCATTTAATTACTAAAATCAAATTTGAATAAATAAATATACAAAAACTCTTAATTCAATTAACTTTAATAAATATTATAGTAATATTCACATAAACAAATTAAAAAAATTATTGATGAAAATATTTATAATATCAATGTTTTTTTTATAGTACTATAAAACTTGTGTTGTATGTTTAATACAATTTTTTGCATGTGATATATTTAGCATTTATTATTATTACCTTAAAATTTTCATGAACTTAGAGCAAAAAAATTATCGATGAAAAGATATTGAATAAGCAGAACAAAAACATTAGGATTCAAAATTATAACCAAGTTATAAAAGCAGAGACTCTTACATATAATCATAACAAATTTTACATTATTTAGCTCTGCACAGACAGTTAATTATTTAGCATTATTGAGCCACATTACATAAACTGAAATTGCAAACACACTAATACTATATACTACAAATCACATGCTGGAAGAACCATGAGATTCCAATTTAGGGACCCAAATGAGATTATCCGCTGGAAAAAAGTGGCACACAGAAGAGCTTCCTGGTGTAACACCAAGCACTTGAAATGAAACATGATTAGGTGTCCATTGAGATGTATCCAAATGACAAACCACCATAGCTTCAACTTTATCTCCATTCTCACCCCCCAATGATACTTTATACACCCTATTCTCACTTTCTTGACTATGACAATAAAAAACAGCATAAGGGTAAGGCATAGTGTGACAAGCCACAATCTTAGGAGCTAGAATTTCCATAGGAATTTCTAAAATAGTATAATTTTGGAAAGTAACACTTGACTTTGTTTTGTGCATAGTAGCATAAACTTGAAGATCAAATTTTGAGCCAAGAATGTTTTGTGTAAATTCAAGCATAGATTCTAAAGAAGTTGCACAAAATTTGACCTCTCCTTTGATGGGTTTGCTCTCACATTCTCTTAAGGTGTTTTCCATTGCTATAGCTTGAGGTGAACCTTCAGATAAAGAGAAGATTTTGAGAAGATGTGAGAGATGGGTTGAAGAGAAAGGAATTGATTCAGCTTCTTCTTTGGGCCAAAATTTTGGAGAAGTTGATGGGTTTCTCTTAGGAAAATAAATTTGCATTTTTTTTCCTACTTTCAAATCCTTCAAAGTGAAGAACACCATTATTGAAGGGTCCATATGATTCATATGACTATGATGATGGTTGTGTTGAATTTCCAATGATTTGTTTTCTTTTTCAGACAATTCCCTTGCTTGGTCTCCATGAGAACACTGCAAAAGTTCATTAAACTTTGTAATTAAAGAAAAATAAAAATTTATTTAGAAATTATTTGTAGGACTGCAATTAATTAAAGAAAGGAATAGAGACATATTTTGAAGAGAAGTTATTAAACATTTACATACCAGAAGGATTACTAGTAGATGAAGAAGGAGGATCAAAGATATGAAATTTATGCCCATAATTCTACTTTCAACGTTGAATTATAAATGACTTGAAAGAGATCGAATTAATACACAATTCAGTGGTTCTTTTGGACCAATTTTAATATTTACTCTTACAAATAATTTCTTAACGTTTTCAATGCATTGGTTCGGTTGAGCGTAAGTGCAATAGGAGAAAAAGATGTAATTATTGTTGTATTAAAAATTGAAATCCTCGTTTATTTTGAGAATTTTTTTTTTTTTACAAATGAATTATTTATTGTGGAATAGAAAGATTAATATATGTTTTTGTTTCAATGCAAATGTCTCATTTGTATTATCTATAGATCTTATAAAATAATTAGTTTGTGTCAAAAACTTTTTTTGTCTTATAAGAGATTATAAAACGTAATTAAGATCTTATAAATTATAGTATATTAATGAAAAAAAGTAATTAATATTATATTTGTATTAATATGGTAAATTTAAAATGTAGACCGAGGGAGTACTTAAAAATTAGCATTACAAGGTACATTTTCCATCCCACAACAATCTATTTATCGAATATTTAACATATATTAAAAAAAGTGGATAAATGAGATAAATAAATATATTACTTCCTCCGTCCACGATCTTTGATCGGGTAAACATTTTACTTTTGTTCTTCAACTTTGGTTCATCTAGTAAATCAAATGGAATTAACAATGTTTTTCCTTTTATATCCTTAAATTCTAAAAAACATGCCTTAAATGAATTTTATTTTATTATTATTTCTTAATATGTGTTTCTGATTCTAAAAGAACTAAATTTAAGGACGAATAGAGTAATATTTTTATTAAATTATTCTTGTTAAGTATTGATTTTTTTATTTTATAAAAATATTTATTATATATTTAATTCATATGCACTATCGGTGCAAAAAAATTTACACCGTCAATCTATCATAATTGTTAAATTATTATAAATATTTGATTTTTATCATAATTATTTCTAAAGTTATTTTTAAAGTCGTATCCATGAGTATATGTTGTAAAACTTTTTAAATTTATGGTACATGCATGAGTGTATCCATGTTATTCTCTCTAAAGGCATGGCCCCGCCTGCTTTTCGCAAATGATCATGTATAATTGAAGGAATTAGATCATCTAAATTAAGTAAAATGTGAAATAAAAAAAATTAAGAATTGCTATTCTAACAAACTCATGATTACTTATCATGTATTTATAATATTTATCTTTAATTTATTATTGATTGATTGAGATTATTTATTTTATTATGTCAAATGAGTTGTTCATTATACAGAAAAACTGGATGCATGAATAGTATTGTTTATTGAAGATGTATTTTGTTTCCACATTTTTCTATTATTTTATTATTGTTTGGTGTAATTACGAGTGATTTATGTTACTTTTAAATTAAATTATATAACTAGCCATTGATATATACGAGAATAAGTTAGTTTAGGTAAATACTTTTGGTTTTTAACACGTGTTTTGGAAATTCCATTCTCGTTTTTTACATGATTACATTCTAGTTCTAATTTTTTTAATTGGACTTTTGCTTCTAGATGTTTGTTTTTAATTTGATAAATTTTATATCACATACTCAAAATTTACTCCATCGATTTCATATGTTTGGTTGGTATAACATTTTTTCCCTAAAATAAACATTCAATTTTTGTGTGTTGGCCTGCAGTCTGCAGAGTTAAGTATTTATGACAATTAAATTTATCTAACATTAATTTTTGTCTTTAGATACTAAAAATGGAAGCATTAGCGCATTGTAACATATTCTTAACTTGTAATGAGTATGTTCTGAAACTCTCAAGATCTGCGCGTGAAAGAAATTGACTTTCTATTTAGATTATTGAATTTACACCTGTCAGGGACAAAGTTATGGGGTGCAATGCAAGTGTGGGCTATAAATAATATATATTTCATTTGTTTCACAATTAGTAAGAGTTATCTTTGTTCAAAATTAGAACTTAAATCATGTAAAAAATATTGGATTGTGTCTGTTAAAAAATCATTTGTTACTCTATAAGATTGATTTGAGATAAACGGATATTTTTTGGATTGGATTGAGTTAGATTTTGAGTTATCTATATTATTTTTCTTTTTAATTTAATTATTTATGAGAGATTTTTGTATTATTTCTATAAAAAACAACTCAACATTAATTTTTTCTGAAAATATAGTGTAACTTATTTCCACAATCCTTCTGCGTCTAATATATATATTCATCCAATTAATGAGAACATCAAAATCATAAAATTCATGGTAAAACTTTTACATTGTAAGTATTAATATAATCAAAGTTGTTAAGTTTTTAAAATTGCTTAAAATATTTTGCAAGCAAATATCAAAATAACTAAAGTACAATATTCTAATGTAATCAAATATTTGCAGGAACTGTGTTACTCGGGTAAAATGAAGCAAATATCAAAATAACTAAAGTGCAATATTCTAATGTAATCAAATATTTGCAGGAACTGTGTTACTCGGGTAAAATGAGTTGATTCTGTTTTACTCGGTATCCAATTGTTTTGAGCGGTTTGCTATTTTGTGAAATTAGATTGGCCATTCACACTCATTTTTTCGATCCAATATGTTTTTTTTATCGACCCAGATTGAGTTAGTCGGGTTGACCCAACTCATGTCCACTTCCAACAATGAATGATGCATTTATAACCATTTTGATTTTTGTTAATTTTTTTTAACGTAACATTTTTTGTTTGAACTTGATATAAGACCTCCAACCTAATAATATCTACATTTATCAGTTAAATTAGAGTTTAAAACCTACTGAAATCATTTCTAATGCAATATTTTTTACTATACATTTATCATATTAATAATACATCAATATTTAACAAAGATAAATTGATAAAAATAATATTCTTTCTTTCATTTATATATTTTTATTAATATATATAAAATGACAATATGAGTCACTTGGAATTGAGGAAGTAATATAATAATTTAAAAGGACGTGTCAAATAAAAGATAAAACATGATATATATCAATTGGTGTAAACTAATTTGTGTACATTTGATAAAATAATTAGTTTATGTTAGATACCAGTATAAGATTACTTTATACGGTTATTACAGTAAAAATAAATAATATGTTAACAGGAACTGTAAAAGAAAATACGCTAAATTCCTGAAAATTAATTTCTCCCGCAACAAAAACAACACTATATTTTTAAGCTTTGCATCTCATGTTAAATGTCGTAATTAAAATATTTATTTGTTTAATTTTTTTGTTATTTTAAGATACCAAAAAACTAATAATATTTTTTTTTAATTAATATACTGTTGTGAATTATATCTTAACTCGACTAATTATTGCGTCGGTCTCTTATTATGTGTTCCATCGGACTAAAAACACATATTTTTATAAAAGGTAAAGGCAAAAAAAATTGATAACTTTTTTTAGATACTTAAATACAAAATTGATATTTTGTACAAACTTATGAAAATTAAAGAAAAAGAATTCAATTGTTTTTAAAATACATTTTTAAAGCACTTAATTTTTTCAATATTTTAAGGTAAAGAACTTTTTGTGACTTTTTTTTATTTTTTTCAGAAATTTTAAAACAAAAAAAAAGTAATTTAAAAAAAGAATTTTATGAAATTTTAAAAAATTTAAAGTAGTATTATTTAATTTTAAAATAAATTTGAATTCTACATCACCATATTTTCATATTATTGTGTATATATTGTTTAAATCATTATCAAATCACACGATTTAAAAAAATGACCAAAATTGTGAATAAATAATAAATGGGACTGAAATTATAGATTTTGTAAAATAAATAATTAAAACTGCAATTTAACTAAAAAAACTAGTTAGTACTTTAATAATTTTTATCTAATTAAGAGTATTTTTGTGAAAAAATAATTGATGTAATTTAGAGATGATTTTAAAAAAGGGATAATTTTTTATTTTTTTTAACAAATGAGTCTTGTATACAGGGATGAATATATTAATTTTCTTTATCCTCCTTAGCTGTGGTTTAGTTTAGTTTTAGTTTCCCTTTCAATTAATTTAGCAATAGTTTTTTCTTGAGATGAGGAATAAATTGAAGCAAGAAAAGAAAATGTTTTTTTTCAAAAAGAACAAAAATGTTAGTTTTAAGGATGTGGATGAAGAAGAAGAATATAAGATGAATAAATGTTTTAGATTTTGTGGTTTTTTTTATTTAAATGTTGTTAATGTCATTTTAATTTCTATTTACTAAATTATATATACGACAGTGATAAGGTTCACATCATATGTCATATAATTGTTTATGTCATCAAGATATTAATTAATTTTTTGAACCAGAGTTTGTTTGGATTAAACATATACACGTTTAGAGTAACTAATTTAATATTATCAAATTATTGATCAAAATGATAGATATTAAAATATCAAAATTGTGGTTTATCTTTTTTTAATCTAAGACACCCTTTTAAATTTTTTGATTTCATCTAATATCAATAAATATTTTTATGTAAATTTAGCTTTTCTTTTCTGTTTTGTATGTGATTTTGTTGTTAAAGTGTGACATTATTTTGTTATTTATCTTGATGTGATGTTGTTTGGTTTTGCATTTTAGTGTGTCTGTTTGATTCAGATCAACATATTCGTTTTTATCAATAACAAATTCAATCGATAACTTTAATGTAACGTTATAGATCGGAATACATAAATATTCTTAATACTTTAATTTTATCACATTAATATTTTATCATTTTATACTATTAATTTGAATTATGTGAATTTATTTGTAAAATAATATTTTTATGTTTAACAAGAATTTGTATTGTATATATTCTATTTTTTTTAAATAAATGAATGTATTTTTTTTAAGTACAAAAATGTTTGTAAAAAATACGTAATAAAAGTGACGCAAATATATTATTATATTAATTACTAAGACACGTGGCCATTATTATTATTATTGGATGCACTTGAAGAGTAATAGACATGAGAAATGGACAATATAATTCATTATTTATTAACAGTTTGTTCTTTTAAAAAATAAAGTAAAAATTGTTTAATCATATTAAAATTTTTTTTACAATTAATTACTAGTGGCGGCTGCCGCCTTTTAATCCAAGTTCGTCGTTTACAGAAAATATTAAATTAAGAGTGATGTTTAAGATATTAATTAAATTGTTTAATTGAAAATATAAATAATAACACATAAAAAATTAAATATGTCAATTATTATGAGATTGCGAGTAATATATATTATTTATGTTTCAAACATATGAAATAGAAAAAATCTAATGAATTAAAACTAATAAGTATCATTAAAAAAAAACTAAAACCTAACAAATAATAAATCAATACAACTTTTCATATTATTAATAATGAAATAAATGATTAAATATGTTTTTAGTTTTTGTAAAATTTTAAATTCTTCTTATTTTTTTATAAAATTTAAATACTTTTTCTTCAACATTTATTTTTCACAATATTTTCTGCCACTAGTTTTAGTTCATATAAAATAAACTTAGATATAGAATTGAAATAAAATAACTGAAAATTCTTTTGTACCCATGTGGGTGGGAATACTCATAAGACAAAATTAATCTAAAATTTAAATTACTTAAAAGTAATTAACTATTATATTATTATGAGAATCATTTTTTAATTATTATTTTATACTTTATTTATAATAATTAGTAAGATTAATTTGATAAAATTATGACTATATTTCTTTTATTGTAATTAGTGTAAATGACCCATGTCATACATTAGTTACTTTTCGTTGAAAAAATTATGAATTAGCAAACGAGTGTAGTTCTATTGCACATAATCAAGTTAATTTTTTACACAAATTTTACAAAATCATCTGAACTCATATTTATTAAAATCAAAATTCGTAAAATTTTATATTTAATAATTTACACTATAACATATCTCAACACATAATTTTCATTGAGCTATGCAACTAAAGAAGAATGAAAAATTGCTTAGAAATTATTTGTGGCGCTGCTTAATTAAATTATTTGTGGCGCTGCTTAATTAAATTAAAGAAACAATCAGAATCGCAGAGTTTTAAAAGAAGATAAACGTTTAACATACCAACAAGGATTACTAGTAGATGAAGAAGGAGGAGTTGAATCATATTTATAAAAGAAAAACTTTGTATTATAGATATTTTAATCCATACAAAAAATATGTATGAAGATTAATATTTGAAAAAATAATGACATTTTTTAATTTTTGATAAAAATAAACTTAAACAATTTAGTCTATAAATCATAATATATTATTGATATGTAAATCATAATTTTTAACAATCTTAAGTCATATTAACAGTATACACAAACTTTCTAGTAACTTTTAACAAAAATATAATAGAAAAATTTAGTCCCTACTTTGAAAACTAAATAAAAAGAAATTGAAAAAAAAGAAAGAAAATGGTGTAGACTTTCCTACAAGTGAAAACAAAACTCTTGAAATACAAAATTGAAAAGAGTGAAAACAAAAATTTTAAACCTAACTAATAAAGTTGTTTTTGACTATGAACAAGAAGTGGTTGATGTGTAACACAACAATGATTTTTTGGCAATTTTCATCTAAGTTATTTTCACAGCCATTTTTTGTTTTTCTCTTTTTCGTGTTTTCATTTTCAAATTCCATTTTTTTCCCTTTATGTGACGATTTCATTTCATTGTCTTGGACTCTTATAGGATAATTAGATTGCCACACAATTCACTCACACTTTAAAAACAAATAAAAAAACCTATTAAGAAAAAATTAAAAGTAGGATTAGTGTGTCACGAAGTAGTTTTGATAGCGACTAAAAAGAATAATTGTTTTTGGTGACTAATTATTCCGCATATTTTTTGTGAGAGACTACAATGTTCATTTCTTCTATTATAAATGACTTCAAAAAATAAAGATTTAATTTATTTATTTATTTGTGCAAAGTAAGGATTTAATTAAAAATTTAATTCATATACAATGTTAGTATAAATAATTTATACACTATCAGTGAATCACAACCGTTAAATCAGTAAAAATGTTTGACTTTTATTATAATAACATTTAAAATTACGTCCGCGAATAATTGTAATATACTTATTGTAAATTTTTTTACATTAACATTGCATCATAATTAAACTCTTTCATATATTGCACAAAAAATATAAATATATTTTATAATATACATTAATCATAACTATTAAATTAATAAATATATTTGATTTTGATTATTTTACTTTAAAAGGTAAAAAATGAATGTTTGTGACTAGTTAATATGCAAATCAATGCGTCGAAAAAAAATCCGTGAATCAAAATTAATATCATTAATTAATTAATTGGCACAATATAATCATGAAGGAGTGTAATAATTTTTATAATGTTTTTTATTAATAATTGGGTGTTAGTTGGCACAATGATTTCCTCTAAATTTAGTTTTTCTAATTAAATAAAAGTGACTATGTGAACTACTTAAAGATTCACTTTCCCGATCCATTGTGAAATAATAGCATGTGATCTATATCATTTTTATGAATAAGATAATAATTAATTAATGTTGATTTAATATAAAATATTTTTTTTCTTAAATATAAGAAATTTTATATAATAAAATTAATGTATTTAATTTAAATTTTAAATCAAATACATCAAAAAATTAATTTATTATTGCAAAATTACCTATATTTAAAAATAAAGACAACATATATTTATTTTTCTTAAATCGATATCATTTAAACTACTATTTAATCATAAAAATAAAGATAACTAACTTAAGTTTATTTTTTCATTATTAAAATTTTAAATATTTTTCGTATAATAATGTAGAATGGACGTGATCCATATAAAATTATGTTTATAAAAAAGTGTGCAATTATTTATATAGAATATTTTCCAATAATTATCCTGAACCATTATCACTATCATCATTGTCTTATCACATGGATGACCCACTTAGATTTCATGACTCTCGTAAGATTTTGTTTATTTTTTTATGCGTACGAGAGGACCTACTGTCTCCCACTCCTTCAAAAATATTATTACATTGGTATTATTTTGACAAAATTACCCTATCAATTATTTATTTATTTATATATAATACTTAAGGGTTTTTTTTTGTTTTTTTTTTGTACTTTTTATTTTTTAAAATATTATAAAATTATTATTTATCTTTTAAAATATTTACAAGATTATCATTTTTTTATTTTGGTATTATTTATTTTTGATCTTTCATCATTTAATATATTTAGAAAATTATCAATTAAAAAAAGTTGACGTGTCAATAAAAACGTTATATGGTAAACGTATATAATTATTATTAATTTTTTTAAATAAAAATACAAAAGACAGCTCATCTAATTGATAGAATTCTTTAAATCCATAAAACAATGCACTAATATTTACTATCTTCATCATCTTCTTATTTGTCTTTTTTATTATTTATCAACTTTATGGACTTGTCATTCAATATTTTTAATGACACGTTAACATTTGTAAGGAATAATTTTATAAATATTTTAAAAGATAAAAAATTCAAAAAAAAAATTTAAATGTTACGTGTAATATAAGATAAATGATAGTATAGTGTTGTCTATTATTTTTTAGTTTTAGGTATCTTAAATTTTTAGTTTTGTACCTTACATTTATCTCTTATTTGCTTTGCACATCCAATACACATAACTACTTCTATTGAGAAAAATATATTCAATAACATTGATGATTAGTTGATTATTCAACGATAATATAAAAAATAATGTAGTGGAAACTTATAAAATATGTTTATAACTTGTTTGATATATATTTTAAATTTTTATGGTTTAAATATAAAAATTTTGATTCAATTTGTTTTTAGTCTTCAAATTTAAAAAATAGGTATATCTTCTTAATTACTCAACTTTAGAAATATGCCATTTAAAAAAAATTGACATATTTCAAAAGTTGTGAGAATATAATCTCCCTTTAAAAAGAGCTTAATTTTATGAATTTAACTACACCTTTATTGAGGGTTTTAGATATGCTATTGTAGATGTGTATGTATGTTTTCTTAAAATGTAGCTTATGTATAAATCAACTCTAAAAATTAGATGGTGAACTAACCAAGGCAACGATCATACATACCATTCAGTATCCGTCCTAATTTTGACAATAAAAAGTATTTCAATTTGACTTGAGTTTTTTCTAAAAATTTAAAGTCGATCGAAGTTGAGAATGAGGAGTTAATACTTATTTTCTAATTTAAACTTGTCTATTAAATAAAGATAGTTACTTTTATTTTTATATACATATATTATTTTATATTGTAATATATTTTTTATTAAATAATTTGATATTATTTTATTATTATTCAAAACTTAGCACCTCAAAAATTATTAAATGAAATTCATTAATAACTCTATATCATCTATCAATAATTCTATATTCTTACATTTCAATATTTTAATTAATATCAATTAAAATTATTTTAGACTTGTTGAGGGAGAATTTAGTAAATCACCTTTTCTCTATAAATATCCATTTAGTTGCAAGAGAAATATTTTTGGATATTTACCCAAGTATTCAATGGTTATATAATACTAATGTTACAGGAATGTTGTGGTGTTGTTGTTGCTCGAGTGTTCCTGTTCTTTGGTTTTTGTCTACATGATCGTGGGTTCAAATATAAGGATTGATGTTTTATAGTTTTTATCTGTTTTATTTACGGACATTTTCACGAAAGTGCACGACTCTAAATTCTTTTTATTCGAGTTTTGCTGCAGACCGTCAACACTAATTAAAACGTGAGCAATTAATAGTACGTGATTAGTTTAATACAGGTTTAATATAATTTGACACATCTAAATTAAGAATTTGGTGAAGTGAATGGATAAATAGTTGATATTATTATTACTGATGTATGTATATAAAATAATAACTATTCATTTGAGCATTAATATTAATATTGATATTACTCATTTTACTATTATAAATCAATTATTCATTTTAAAAAAATCAAACCCGTTCAATTATTGTTTAACACATCTTCAATAATTTTCTAATGCGGTATGTATAATAGACACACGAGGTCACGTGCTATCTCTCATCGACGTTACTATAAATAGGTGGTTAACTAAGTTGTAGGAATCATTCATCCAAACATAAATCATACACATCAAAGCTTTGATTTGATTCTTAAAGATGAGACCTGCTCTTGCTTTATTGCCTCTTTTGCTTTTCTTGGTAAGTTTTACTTTTCGTGTTTCGATTGGTAGGACTACTCTCTAATTGTGCTTCCAAAACAAAATTAGCACCCTCTAATATATTACACGATTAATTGACGTTTTATTGACCGTTTGTTTAAGATTAAAAAAAACTACACTATTCGTCCCATCATCCATTTTGCAAAATTAATTTCAATATTCAATGTAATATTTTTCTTTTTTAATTATATATTTTCATTAATATTAAATGTATTACTCTTAATTCACTATGAAGATTTAATATTTATTGTTTTACCACTTGACTAAATCAAATTATTGAATTTCTTTGCTCTTTGTCTTGATCTTTATTGTTTACTTTATTTTTGATATATTTTTTTTATATGATTATTTTGATACGTCTTTATTGTTTACTTGTCGGTAACTATTATTTTTATTACATCTTACTAAAATCATTTAAAATACTAAGAAATATTTAATAAAGAAATAATTTATAAAACTAAAATGTTGAGTGTATAGGGACAATGAGATTTGTTGAGAGGATTGCAGTTTAATCGATAATGAATAATCACAACAACTCGCATAAATTAAATATAAGGTTTTAAAAGTGTTTATAGAGAGGCTACTCACTTTAGAACCTATAACCTATAAGTTGATTTTATAAGAATAATTTAATTTAATATAAAAATATAATATAATACTAAAGTTTATCGAACAAATTCAAATTTCAGTTACATTAAAGATAAGGTCTCAAAATTATTTATAAATAAAGACACCCCTCATCTTATAAATTGATTTTGTAAGAATGAATTATCGTTAAAAAAATATACTTTGCATAAGGAGAAATATTAGTAAGACACTCTCATACACTTTCTAAGACACACTCTCCGAGTATTTTGGAGCATTACTTTTTCCTTTGTCTTATTAATTTTTCTTTTTGAAAAAGTTTGTAGCAATGGTAGAATCAAGAAAAGATCCAGCAGAATACTGGAAATTGACCATGAAAGATAACAATATGCCACAAGCAATTCAAGGACTCCTTAACGCGGACTCTAAAAAGGATCTAAAAAATTGTGAAGAGGAACTTATGAAACACACACAAGTCATTGTAGAAGAGAAGGTGTATATAGAGGATCTTGAACCTAGACCTAACGTTTCAGCTTATGGAGACAATGAAATTGATTCTAATGAAAAGAAGGAATCTATTAAAGATTTTGAACCGAGACCCAACGTTTCAGCTTATGGAGACAATGAAATTGATTCTAATGAAAAGAAGGAATCTGTTAAAGATTTTGAACCAAGACCCAATATTTCAGCTTATGGAGACAATGAAATTGATTCTAATAAAAAGAAAGAATCTGTTAAAGATTTTGAACCAAGACCCAATATTTCAGCTTACGGAGACAATGAAATTGTTTCTAATGAAAAGAAAGAATCTGTTAAAGATTTTGAACCAAGACCCAATATTTCAGCTTATGGAGACAATGAAATTGATTCTAATGAAAAGAAAGAATCTGTTAAAGATTTTGAACCAAGACCCAATATTTCAGCTTACGAAGACAATGAAATTGTTTCTAATGAAAAGAAAGAATCTGTTAAGGATTTTGAACCAAGACCCAATATTTCAGCTTATGGAGACAATGAAATTGATTCTAATGAAAAGAAAGAATCTGTTAAAGATTTTGAACCAAGACCCAATATTTCAGCTTATGGTAACAATGACATTGATGTTAAGGAAAAAAAGAAAGCTCTCAAGGATTTTGAACCAAGACCCAACATTTCAGCTTATGAAAACAATGATATTGATGATGAGATAAAGGGGAAGTTCACGATGGATTTTGAGCCTAGACCAAGTGCCACTAAATATAATGCATAAATGTAATAATGAAATATGATGCAACTTCAATCTATGATGTGACATATTTATTTAAATAAGTTGTTGCGGCCGGATGTTGAATGATTGCTATTTACTAGTATGTATGATGTATTAATTAAGCTTTTTGGATAATTGTACTCATAACTCATGTCAAGTTAAAATATTTGTATCCTGTGATTTAATTGTTGCCTTGTTCTAATTAGTGATAATAACTAAATTTCATACCTAAAACACACTTGAAATTAATGAGAGAAAAATGGTGATAGCATTGAGCTCATATGAAAAATTTAAAAACTTGGAAAAGCCAACATTTTAAGGATGAGGTTTCTGTTGTACCTATAAAAAGTGGGATATTTGTATAAAAAGGAAAGTGGGATATTTTTGTGTTTGTTTAGGGGAGTGGGCAATTTTATATATATATATAAAAGGATATTAAAAAAAAATCACATTTTCGTCCATTCTTTTCCTTTTCTTTCTAATTTAACTAAATCTCCAATTATTCATCACAAACAAATTGCACTGATAAAAAACACTTTAAACATGTATTAATTAATTTTTTTAATTATTGTGTTAGAGTGTTATGAGATATAATTCAAATATTTATTTAGAGAATATACATATACTTGAGACTATGAAGAATATGAGATAAATATGTGTTATAATAATTTTTATATAGTATTATTTTCTAAATGTCATTAAAGAATACCTGTAAAAAAAATTTGAATTTAAAATTTATATGTTATTTTCTTATGTTTTAACCGTTATTTAAACTTTTTGGTATTTTTCCAACAAGTTATTCGGATAAAGAATCGATGTATGACATTCATACAATTAATGTAGTTGTTAGTGTTAATCAATCTGCCAAAACCCACAATGTATACTTTTAATTTGAACCTTATGATCGACGAGTGACATGGTGCAACGCATAAATAGGATGCATATTTCGTTTTAATGAACAGAATCCAACATATAAACACCGATAGTTTGATTAAAATTGTTGAGTAAATATTTTAGCTTAAAGATTTTATAACGATGTGTAGTATTAACATTAGCAAGTGACAGAGAGAAAAGAAAACCATAGCTAGTTAAAAATAGAAATTGGTGCTTTGGAAAGAAAAACAACACGGTTTCTTGGTGATACTATTACCATGCATAGTCATCTCTTTCTTTTGAAAAAATTCTCCTGCCCTTCGTTCTCAGCCTCAGGTAACATAACATGATTAATCACAAATCAATCATCTCTTTCTCTCTCAATGCAAAAAAAAAAAAAAACATCAATATTATTATTATGTACAAAAAAATGTACTTGAAAATAAGAAAACAGAGGGTATTATTATTATTATGTTTTTTAATTTCAGGTTTTAGGATACACGATCGGGGTTAATATTTGAGGGAGAGGATTAGGCTTCTCCGGGTCATTAATTGTAATGGCTTCAAATTCAGATGCCAATTCTCCAACACCATCTCCACCTGATTCATCGCCGCCGCCGCCGAACGGTGATAATTCATCGCCGCCGCCGCCATCACCCCCTCAACCATCATCTCCACCGCCAGCAGAACAAAATCAGAAATCTCCGCCTCCGCCGTCTGGCTCTTCCTCATATCCACCGCCGCCGCCGCCAAAGCGACAAGTATTTTCTCCTCCTCCGCCGCCACCACATAATCGGTTGTCGCCACCAAAGTCATCAAATTGGAATAACAACCACAATAAACATGAAGATAGTGGAAACCAATTGAGCGCGGCAGCTATAATAGGAATTGCAGGTGGAGTTGGGTTATTGCTCCTTGTGATTATCATACTCTGCATTGTTTGTTCAATAAGAAAGAAGAAATCACAACGTCCCATAAGTCCCATTCATTACTACCACAACCAACCTGGCGGTAAATATATAAATCCCCTAATTCATTTATTTTATTTTCAATTAAATAGATAATATGAGTATTTAAAAATGTGGAATTGCAGCGCGAAATCAATATGTGTACAATAACGGTGAACACATTGTTAATATGCCACCAACACCTCGAGGTGGAGGTTGGGGTCCACCACCTTTACCTCCTCAACCAGTCAGCAGTGACTTAAGTAGCTCTAGTTACTCTGGGCCCCATGGTCCAATATTACCACCACCACACCCAACAGTAGCACTTGGATTCAACCAAAGCTCTTTCACACATGAAGAGTTATCAGCAGCCACTGGTGGGTTTGCACAACGTAACTTGTTGGGTCAAGGTGGTTATGGATATGTACATAAAGGTGTTCTCCCTAATGGTAAGGAAATTGCTGTCAAGAGTCTCAAATCCACTGGTGGACAAGGTGACAGAGAATTTCAAGCTGAGGTTGATATTATCAGTCGTGTCCATCATCGATATCTTGTCTCACTTGTTGGCTATTGCATTTCTGATACTAACAAGCTTCTCGTTTATGAATTTGTTCCTAACAAGACACTTCATTATCACCTTCATGGTTAGCTACCTAACTATATAATTTTTATTTGACACTTATATTAAATCATATCATTTATATTTTGTTATATATAATTTTTGCAGGGAAATGTCGACCTGTGATGGATTGGGGCACAAGGCTTAGAATTGCAATTGGATCTGCCAAAGGACTTTCTTATTTACATGAGGATTGTAAGTTATATGCTTATAATCTAATTCTCATAAATAACTATATAACATACTTTTTTTTTTCTTTTTCTTTTTTGTGCTTAAGTTGATTAAGGATGAAAATATCATTGAGAATTTGTTGAAACAATAATCTGCAGGTCACCCTCGAATCATTCACAGAGACATAAAGGGTGAAAACATTTTACTTGAAAACAACTTTGAAGCCAAAGTATGTATATGATTCAATATATGTTTGTCTATTTGGGAATTGTATCTATATGATTCCTCGTTTCTTCTTGGGTAATTATTAGAGATTCTATCTATTCAGGTGTCAGATTTTGGATTGGCAAAGTTTACTCAAGACACTAACACTCATGTTTCTACTCGTGTCATGGGAACATTTGGGTAATTAATTTGTTGTTTATTTATGTGTGGTAATTCTAATTAATTTCTAAACAATTACATCTGTGTGTATTAATTCAGGTATATGGCTCCTGAGTATGCTTCGAGTGGTAAGCTAACCGATAAATCCGATGTCTTCTCGTATGGTATTATGCTTTTGGAGCTCATAACTGGACGACGACCGGTTGGTTCCCCCAGTGATTATGAAGAAGACAGTTTGGTTGAATGGGTATATATACACATAACATTTCATATTTCATCATTGTTTTGTTTCACTTATGAATATATTATATAATTATGGTTGTTTAATTTAATTAATGTGTCTATGAAAATGCAGGCTAGACCACTTTGTACAAAAGCATTGGCAAATGGAACATTTGAAGGATTGGTAGATCCACGTTTAGAGGACAATTATGATAAACAGGAGATAGCACGTATGGTAGCTTGTGCTGCTGCTAGTGTTAGACATTCAGCAAGAAGGCGTCCAAGAATGAGTCAGGTATATATATGGAACCTTATGTTGGTTAATTAATTAATTTGAATAGCTATTAGCTAGGCTTATGTTTGTGTACTTATGTTACGTAAGGCATGTTGATAATTAGTTATAAACTAACAAAAATATGAATGTGATGATGATTTATGTCAATTAAATAGATTGTCCGGGTACTGGAGGGAGATGCATTACTAGAAGTCCTTAATCAGGATGGAGTGAAACCTGGACAGAGTGCTTTGTATAGTAGCATAAGTGGAGATTATGATGCAGGAGCATATAGTGCTGACATGAAAAAGTTCAGGAAACTAGCATTGGACAGTGGTGTTGCAAGTAGTGAGTTTGGTGGAACGAGTGAGTATGGTCTGAACCCTTCCATTTCAAGTAGTGAACAATCTTCAGCTGAATATAGCATGAAGATTGGAACTGGAATTGGAAATCGGATGAACACTCCATGAGAAGCAAGCTTCGTCTAATGTGATGTGATCCAACTTAATTTGTGAATTGTCTAGCTAACAAAAGTAACAGTTGAACATCTAACCACACAATTTTAATTCAAGCCATGGTTGCTGCTAATTAATTCTTTATTAATCAGATATTAATTACTACTTCCATTTATTTATAAGAAATAATTGAGTTATAATTTGACAAACAAAAATTAATGTATTACTTAAAAAGGACTGAGGGAGTAATGTGCACAACAGAATCACAGGAAAATACATGACACATACTTATATTCTTTTATGACTTTTTGTATGATTCATTGATTAGGATCCACATAGTTCCTGTTACAATATTTTTATTCAAGTGAGGCAAATGGTAAAACTAAAAAAAGTTCAATTCAATTGAGAACATCAAATTATAAATGTTATTGTGTTTCTAGGTGAAAAACTCACTATGATAAAGAAAATTTTGACTAATAATTATTTCAACTAAATTTTGAATTTGAATTCTCTTAAACAATTTATCTTTAATTTATTATATTAACTATTTAAACTTAATTATTTATTTCAATCTAACCACTATGATCTACACATGCAGTGACTTCTAAAATTTGAAATTTTGTTAGAAGTATACCGTTTAGTTTAGTAAGTGGTTTAAGCGAATTTTTTCACTTATCTCTTTTAAGCATATTTTGATGATTGTTTTGGAATTCAATAAATGTTTTTGTAAGATATTTTAAAGCACAAAACATTGTCTCTCATCATTATTTCAACAAATGTGTATTTAATTTTTGAAATTATGTCTTCAGAATATCTTTATTGTTTTGACTTACATGCATTTTTATTTCTCTATTTCGTCAAAAATAAACTTTTTAATCTTTTATTTCTAAAATTAATTTTTTGATACCATAATTTTTTTATTACGTGACACTTAAGTCACATTTTTTACTTGAATAAAAAAATTTATGTATTATTATTGTTGTAATTAATTTTATTATTTATATATTAAAATATTTAATATAAATATTAAATTATATTAAAAATATAATAAATTAAAATTATAAATTTTTCATAATAAAATTTAAAACATTTTATATAAATATTTTAAATATTTTATTTAAATATTTTAATATATAAATAAAACTAATAAACAAGTCTAAATACTACTTCATTAATGAAAATGTCACATCATAAAAAATGATGAGTGACCATAAAAATCCCAAAAATAGTAAACAGAGGGACTAAAAAATTGATTTTAAAAATGAAGAGAATAAAAATTTATTTTAAGTAAAACTAGAGTATTAAAAGTGTATTTAAACCTATTAATTTTTATATTTTAATTTTTGTTTGTTTTATTTGTGGGCAGTATGTTGGTCCATTTGGCCACGATTTATGCCGTGCAAATTTGTACTTAAAGTCTGGATCATTTATGTTGCAAATTTGTCTGACTTTTATCTAAAAAAATTTAAAAAATTCTCCTATTTAAACGATATTCTAAATGTGTTCAGAAAACTTAACCTTAAGACTTTTTAGAACACAAAATTACTCTTTAAATCATTTAATGTATATGATGATCTAGACAGTTTATCTATTATTCTATATTTTTATTTTCTTATTTGGTTTTCTTATTTTAAATTTGAAACTCTACCCATAATGAATACATACATGGAATTGTATTCCTTGTATATGTTCACCAAAAACACAATCGATTAGTTTTAAATTTTAGACGATCGAATATTTTACTTTTCTCAATTTTTAAGTTTTATTTTGAATATCCAATTTCAATCTTAATGCAACGATTTTGATCAGAGCATATATTTTTGTGACTCTGTTGATGACTAAATCTTGTTCCTTGATAGCACATGCTCAATTTACATAGAATGAATGTGTTCAAATATAACACGACTCATTAGATAGTAAAAATAATATGAAAATTATCAACTATTACTAAATCAAATTGAATAAATTTCATTATAGACTAAAATAATCTAGAAAATCAACTATAATCTTCTTAGCGGATATTTAAAGAGGGATATAAAAATTATCTTATTTGTTTGCATTTATTTATAAAAATCTTTGTAGTTAATATCATTCAACCTGTCGTTGAATTATAGAATAATGTTTCGTAAAAAGACATTTGTAGAAACACAAGGATGTCAAGTTAAGCCTTGAAAATGAGACATTGGAAAATCTTTAACAAATTCCTCCAAGAACACAAAATAAGCCTCATTTGCTGAGCCTCCTAGAATATTATTCCAATATCACTTACGGACTACGTTAAACTGCAAATGGATGCTATTCAAAACATCCTTAAACTCCTCAACTAAATTCTCCTCCCGCTCAAACAGACACCTCCACCATCTCCACTCAACACCCTCTCTACACAATAAGTTTAACATAACATATACACATTACTTTTGTTGCAAAGACAAATTAAACAACCTTATAAATTTCTCACATAAGACTCCACCCCCCAGCTATTAATCCTTCTAAAACATAGTAGTACTCTCAACCCAATAACTCTAAACAACTTTATATCAAACCAATTCGCTACAAAACCTATTCTTCTCACAAGGACACCCTTCCACCCAATTGACCCTCTTACGAGATCCGCTCCGACTCCATCGTTCACCACACTATTTTAAATCTTCAACACCATTTGTGCAATCGAGCTTTATTAAAAGTTTTTAAATCTCTCACACATAAAAAAAATGATTAGTTGTTATTTCAACAATAAAATAAATTTTATTTATTCAAATATCTTTATTAATTACGGTTAGTAGAGATGCTTGATTAATTAAGATTATATTAGTGTTGTAAAATGATAAATAATTTTGAGATTTAAAAAATGAAAAATAAAACACTTATTATTATGAGTAAAAAGTTAAAAAAAAATATATACACTAATAAAATTAAATATTGTAAAAAAATAATAATTAAAAATTAAAAATATCGTTAAAAAAGATAAATATAAATTCTCTTTTAAGAGTTATTCGAATAAAAAAATCCGTAGATCCCTTAGACTGGAGTACATACCCATCCTCATAAATTTTTATTATATAAAAAATAAAATTAAACACTATAAATATAAAAATATCAATTAGAAAAAGTAACAATCCTTTTCGTAAAAAAAAAAAATTGTAATAATCTCGAATTTCCTTAGTAGTCGATGCCTTACCCGATCTATGTCCTGGAATACAAAGCACTGATGATCTGATAACCCGTTAGTTGAAACAGCATTCTCCTTCTTCTTCTTCTTCTTCCTCTCTCGAAGCACTCATATTATTACATTTATCAAAAGTCGAGTGTTGCATTCACAGATCCCATAGATTCAGCTACGGTTATGGCTCAGCAGCTCGTGAAGAAAGACGATGACCGCGACGATGAAGGTTCACTTCTTTTCTTTATTCGATCTGCTTTCTATCATCTTCGCCATTATCATTTCCGTTTTTATCATTTTCCAATCTTCAATCAATCCGTTTCTGTTCCAGATCCATGTTCCATTAATGCACCTCGCTTAGTAGTTACATCATCATTGGATTCAATTTTGTGTTGTTCCATTTGATTTCGATTCCTTATTGATCTTGCCACATAATTCGCAATGTAGATCATTGAATGAATCAGTTTTCAGTGATGATTTGATTGTGTAGATCTTTTAGCTTTGTCGCGATTGTTAATTGTGATTTTGGTTGTTGAACAGCTGAGTACTCCCCTTTCATGGGAATTGAAAAGGGGGCGGTTCTTCAGGAGGCAAGGGTTTTTAATGATCCACAACTAGATGCTAGGAGATGTTCACAGGTTTTTTTTATCATGAACTTTTTATTTTCGCTTTTTGTTTCTGTAAATTATTCAGGAGTTTAATTTTGATGTTGTGTTTGTTTTGTTATCTCATTTTTCTAGGTTATTACAAAGCTCCTATACCTGCTGAATCAGGGAGAGACATTTACAAAGGTTTTGAGAGATATGATAAATCTTCATGTTTATTTCTGGTTTGACTTTGTGGAATTATTATGTTCTAGTCATTATGAATCCTTTTTTATTATTGCTAGACCGAAGCCACAGAAGTTTTCTTTGCTGTGACTAAGCTTTTCCAGTCTAGAGATATGGGATTAAGGAGAATGGTTTACCTGATGATAAAGGAGATCTCTCCCTCTGCAGACGAGGTTACATGTTCTTATGCAAAATTACTTGTTTTTTAGATTTATAAGTATGGTATTTGATTCAGTGTGATATATAAACTTAGATTGTGACTGTTCTATTTCTTTGATCTTGTAAAGGTTATTATTGTCACAAGCTCTCTTATGAAGGACATGAATAGCAAGATTGATATGTATAGGGCAAATGCCATTCGAGTGTTGTGTCGTATCACAGACGGAACCCTCCTTGCCCAAATTGAGCGGTATTTGAAACAAGCAATTGTAGATAAGAACCCTGTTGTTGCAAGTGCTGCCTTAGTTAGTGGCATTCATCTACTCCAGGTAATACTAATTTGTATTTGTAAATCTATATATTTTGCACGTCCCAGTTCCCATGTATGCCACACACTTATCTTGTGCCCCTCTTTACAGACAAATCCTGAAATTGTGAAAAGGTGGAGCAATGAGGTTCAGGAAGCTGTTCAATCGAGAGCAGCTCTTGTACAGTTTCATGCTCTGAGTTTGCTACACCAGGTATGCTGCATGATTGGTTTGGTTACTTTGTTATTATATATCATTCACTGTACTTCTTGTTTTATCACAGCTAAATATCATGAATGATGAATGTTCAGAACGAGCTAGTCATGATTCTATTATTACAACTTCTTCCATTTAAGTACATTTCTTTAAGATGCACTTAATTTCTATTTGAGCTTAATTAGATGCTGAGTTTGAGTAATAAAAAGAGAAATCAAAACATTTTGAAATTCATTATTCACCTGCAGAAGTTGTTATTTGTTTGTTTGATTTTTGGTCTATATATGGGATCACACCGTCGTTTACGGCAGTTACTATCGGCCACAAACACCCCATGATCAAGGGACCAGAGGAGGGCAAGCTAGGTCTATAAATAGGCAGTACGGACACAAGAGACACCCAACTTCTTAGACTTGCAAACATAGAGACTTTTATGTGATCTTTTTATACTCCTTTCTCTTGTATTCAAATGATATTGCTTTGAGCTGAATCAAACATTCTTAGTGCAATAAGATCTTTACACGTCTTATGGAATTACTAATTATCTTGTCGAGTTCCAGTTTGAGCTGAACCGTGATGGAAAAATTCTATTACTTAAAATCCTTCGATAAATATTTTACTGCACATGATTTAAATTGTGCCTTCTCAAAGGCCTACTTTATTTTTTATTACAGAGAATAAGTATAAATTCTAAAGAGAGTATGTATTATTTGGTGATTTCAACATTGCAGATACGACAGAATGATCGGCTAGCTGTTAGCAAGCTGGTTACCAGCTTAACAAGGGGAACTGTTCGCTCACCTTTAGCCCAGTGCCTGTTGATTCGTTACACAAGTCAGGTATGTTTTACTTTCATGCAAATCTTGTTGCAATGATATTTTTTGCTTAATCTTTACCATCTGTCATATTTACAGGTTATCCGCGAGTTGGGAAATAATACACAGTCAGGGGACCGCCCCTTCTATGATTATCTTGAGAGTTGCCTCCGTCACAAATCAGAGATGGTGATTTTTGAAGCTGCCAGGGCTATTACAGAGCTCAATGGTGTAACAAGCCGAGAATTAACTCCAGCAATTACTGTTCTTCAGCTATTCTTAAGTTCTTCTAAGCCAGTTTTAAGATTTGCTGCTGTCCGCACCTTGAACAAGGTAAGCCTTCTTCAATTACTCAAATTTTAGCAGAAGTGTTTTTTAACAGGCCTCTCAAGCCTCCTCCCCACAGAATAAGTATTTTATTTTTTTTGTCTATGATTTGGACGAGTTGATATAAAATCAAGATTTCAGGAATTCCTAAATATTTTCATAATTTTGAGTGCAGCTTTTGAAATTTTGCAGGTATCAATGACACACCCAACATCAGTCACTAACTGCAACATTGATATGGAAAGTTTAATTTCTGACCAGAACAGAAGCATTGCCACGCTTGCTATTACTACACTTTTGAAGACAGGAAATGAATCGAGTGTAGATCGTCTCATGAAACAGATTACAAATTTCATGTCTGATATTGCTGATGAGTTCAAAATTGTTGTTGTTGAAGCAATAAGATCATTGTGCCAGAAGTTCCCATTGAAATATCGATCTCTGTATGTGTGCTGTACTATAATATTCGTCTCCCCAAGTTTTATATCTTGCATAATCCTTTTTTCCTTAATGATCGATAATTTATTTGTTTGTACTCTGCTATTGTTTTCAGGATGAACTTCCTGAGTAACATTCTTAGGGAAGAAGGTGGTTTTGAGTACAAGAAGGCAATCGTAGATTCAATTGTGATTCTCATCACAGAAATCCCTGATGCAAAGGAAACTGGGTTGCTTCATCTCTGCGAGTTCATTGAAGATTGTGAGTTCACTTATCTGTCTACACAGGTATTTCTTTTGGGCTGTCCTTCATGATTCACAATTTGTTCATTTTTCTTCTGGAATTATACTTTTTGTTGTTAACTAATTTGTTCCCCTCGGACCATAGATACTACACTTCCTGGGAATTGAAGGACCAAAAACATCAGACCCCAGCAAATATATTCGTTTCATTTATAATCGAGTACATCTTGAGAATGCAACAGTTAGGGCTGGTGCTGTGAGCACACTGGCAAAATTTGGTGCTGCAGTTGATGAATTAAAGGTTTCCTTTCTTTTGTTTAGTATTTTATTCTTAGTGATTTTCTCTAATTTTTATACTACTTTTGGAGAAAATATTGGTGCTAACATAATTTAAAATCTCAACTTCACTCTTTCAGCCACGCATATTTGTTCTGCTAAGGCGATGTCTTTTTGACAGTGATGATGAGGTGAATATTTTTGTCCTTTTTTATACGGTATTTTATGAGATGCACTACTTGTGTATGTTTTTTACTTGTCATATTTAGGATTTGTTGCTCATATATTATATATGATTAATTTGTAGCTTTGAATTGTTTACTTTAAATCTTTCTATAATATATGCATATTTGTCTACAAA
This sequence comes from Cicer cuneatum, assembly GCA_037974295.1. Taxonomy (NCBI): domain Eukaryota; kingdom Viridiplantae; phylum Streptophyta; class Magnoliopsida; order Fabales; family Fabaceae; genus Cicer; species Cicer cuneatum. The sequence goes on from JBBPBO010000004.1 coordinate 79,521,084, forward strand.
ACTGTTAACTATTTAAAATTTAAAAATATGGATGAGATCCCCCTCCTCACCCTCACTAAAGAAGATGATTTTCTATTTCTTGATGTGTGTAAGGTTGTTAACTGCTTTTTTTTATGTTTGATTTATTTGCAGGTCCGCGATAGAGCAACCCTTTATCTAAACACACTTGGAGGTGATGGTTCTATTGTTGAGACTGATAAAGCTGTAAAGGACTTCCTGTTTGGGCCATTTGATATCCCACTTATCAATCTGGAAACTAGTTTGAAAAATTATGTAAGTCTTGGTATTTTTCTTGCATTCCTTTAGTACATTATCTCATGTGTTTGATATGATTACAGGAGCCTTCAGAAGAGGCTTTTGACATTGACTCTGTGCCCAAGGAAGTCAAATCACAGTCACTTGCAGAGAAGAAAGCCCCTGGTAAAAAGCCAACTGGTTTAGGTGCTCCTCCAAGTGGTCCCCCATCAACTGCTGATGCATACCAGAGGATTCTTTCGTCCATTCCAGAGTTTGCTGACTTTGGGAACCTTTTTAAGGTTCATACACTAGATTGTTCTTTCACAATTCTATATATATTCTATTTGTTCCTTTAATGCCTCACATGAGATACGTTTGTTGATGTTAAATTTCTTACCAGTCCTCAGCACCTGTGGAGCTCACGGAAGCTGAGACAGAATATGCAGTTAACGTTGTTAAACACATTTTTGATAGGCATGTTGTGTTCCAGTACAACTGCACAAACACGATACCAGAGCAATTATTAGAAAATGTAATGACTAACATAGATACTTCAAATTTCATATAACAATCCACATCCAGGTCTTGTTTGTAATTATCTATCCTTGTACAGGTTAACGTGATGGTGGATTCTTCAGAAGCACGTGAATTTTCACCGCTGTTCTCCATGCCTCTAAAGTTTCTTCCTTATGATTCACCTGGGCAGATTTTTGTGGCATTTGAAAAGCCTGAGGGAGTGCCAACACTTGGAAAATTTTCTAATCTTCTGCAATTTATTGTTAGAGAGGTACTTGTTCCCTTTATTTTTGTGAAGCTTTTGGGTTTTTTATTATTTGATCCAGTCCCAATATGTATCATGATTAAGTGTATATTTCAAGCATGAAGCTTGTTTTTATTTCCTACATTTATGGAATTTGTGAAACCTATAATACATTTTTAGAAAATCTCAGCATAAATTGGATCTTCTTCAGGTTGACCCGACCACTGGTGAGGCTGATGGTGATGTTTTTAAAGATGAATACCAGTTGGAGGATCTAGAGATTGTTTCGGCAGATTACACATTGAAAGTGGCAGTATCTAATTTCAGGAATGCATGGGAAAGTATGGGCCCTGATTGCGAGCGAGTGGATGAGTATGGTCTTGGTCCCAGGGAGAGCTTGGCTGAAGCTGTAAATACCGTCATCAACCTTCTTGGCTTGCAGCCTTGTGAGGTAAGCCATTGATGTTACCTGCTGCTTTTTTAACTCTTTGTTGAGACCATTTTATTTAGCATTTATGCCTTTGTGTAAAATGGTTGCATGGAGTTTTGAATCCACGTCCTCTTGTTAATTACGCAAATGCCCTCATCATTAACAAACTTATTTCATTAAACTGATTATGAACGGTCGAGGTGATCGTGCAATTAACAAACTTTATAATGGTAATTTTTTTTAAATGCCCTGTTCTACTAGTGTAATACAAAGAGCCTCTGACAGTTATGCTTATTTGCTCATTCCTATTATATCAGAAACAACAAGCAAACTGAACGACATAGTAGCTTGCAAATTAAGATTATAGTGCCATAATTTAAAAGTATACAGACAAGTAAAGAACATTAAAATTACGTCTCCTTATTCAATGTGTATGGAACAAGTTTTAAAAGTTGGTGAGGGTGAACTCGTGCCTTATTCAATGTGTATTGAACAAGTTTTAAAAGTTGGTGAGGTGAACTCGTTGTACACATACCCATTAGTTGTTTGCATGTGTTGATTTTGTTGCTTGCATGACAAATACATCAATCAGCAACATTTTCATGCACAAGATGTAGCCAAGAGACTGGATACAGGAACTATAATAAAATGAACTCGAGAAAGGAATGAGAGGCTGTGTGTTCGGTATACTTCTAGGGCCTGACATTTCCAACCTCTAGACACAAGGAAGCCCTTGCGTGCATACACATTTGAGCAGCATTTTTGTGCTACACACACATGGACACGTGCACAGAGAACCTACATTGAAAGAGATTCATAGGTACTATTGTAATAAGAGACTTTTTACTTGGCACACAAAGATCCAACTAAGTGCACGCGAGTTTGATATTTCTATTATCTAACCTAGATGCAAACACAATTGGTGAACATATATAGGTTAATACTAGTAATGCTTTTATTCAACCACTAAGTTGAACTTTATGGCGTTGCCAGACCCCAGCTATGCATGCATGTAAAATGCTGCTGTATTAGTAGAGAACCTAAATTAGAAGAGATTCCCGAGTGGTTCTTTAACTCCTTGGTACTACGATCAAGCCAAGTGTAACTGTGATGTCAAATCTTACATGACTCCATGAGAACCTAAGAAATTCTCAAATGATAAAAGGATGGTATCTTTTATTGGTGTCTACTTTCAGTTATTCACTGTTATATTCTGGAAGGTAATATCTTATAACTTTTATTTGTGGGCTGTGCAGGGTACAGAGGTTGTTCCACCCAATTCAAGATCACACACATGTTTATTGTCGGGTGTATACATAGGTAATGTAAAGGTGCTTGTGCGGTTGTCTTTTGGACTTGACGGTCCAAAAGATGTTGCAATGAAACTGACTGTCAGATCCGACGATGAAACTGTCAGCGATGCCATTCATGAGATTGTAGCTAGCGGATAATCTTTTAAGTAGATAAATTTTGACTCAATGTGGTCCCTGTTTTTGTTAATGAGATTGGAGTTAAGCAGGCACATAGATAGATGTGTGTAAAGAATTACAAAACTTAAATTGTTGGGATCAATACGCATTTGTTTGTCCCCTCACTGCATTCTTGGTAGACTAGCAATGATACTGGAAGTATAATGTTGTGCCTATTGGAGTATACTTTCTCTTTATTATACTTCATTTTTCCATGTAGTTAATGTAATATGAATTTTGAGGATTTTCCTCGACCAATATTTGTTTCGCCAATGAATTGGATATTTGTTGAAACAGCAATTGTTTGTTTAGTAGTACAAAAGAAAAGGTTCCGTTCCTACTTGAGCCTCTTGAAATTTACTCTTTTCTGTAGATGATGACACTGCATTCACTGAATGCGGACAATGTAAAAAATTTATACTATCATTACATTTGAATCATTCATAAATACGATTTTAGAGGATAAAAGTTAAATATTTTTAATAATTTAACAATTATGATTGACTAATAGTATAAATTTTTTTTATAATGATCGTGTATATAAATTAAATTTATATATGAACACTGAAAATAAGATTTATCAATGTGTAAAGGACGGCTTGCAAAAATATTAATTTATTTATCATTGGACCTTACAATCATTAGTGCATGTAATTAATCCACTGCATTTTTGTTTCGTATAAAAAACAAGCATCCACTATTTTTCGACCTAGACTAGATTGGTTAGTTGGATTGTCTAACAACTCTAAAATCTACAAAATTTAGGCAACAGTATTGTATGATCTTGGCAAAAAACAGTTCTTGACAAACAGTAAACTGCATGAAATTGTCATGGTTTGACCGGAATGATTCGGTTTATTAATATGAAAAATAATTTGATTTAATTAAAATGAGAAGCAAACTTGTACCCAAAAAAAAACAGTGAGAAGCAATATGGCCATCGATTGAAAAGACAACTGTCCATATTGTGATAACGTACAAACATACATGTATTATAAACTAATAAGTTGAAATCACAACCCTTTGAGTTTTGAAGAAGTGATTATTGTGATTCAGCACTTTACCCTCCAAAAGTATATCCGTAACTTAAGCCAAGTCATATGTAATGCAACAATAGTTTGTTAAACGGGTTTAAATTTCACTCCTAAAAGTTAACTAAAATGATGAAAGTGTTCAAACACATGTACATTTAATAGTTCAAGAATCTTATCAATGTGCGACTCGAATACTAACTTTAATTGGTTCTACTCCTATTGTAATAAGGAGCTTTGTCCATCTTTTTCTTCCCAATTGACAAAAAATGAAATAAATGTGAGTTTTTTTATACTTACAGTGTATATAATTGTCTATATTTATTCAGTTTGAAAAAGTCTCATTTGAGAAAACGCTCAATTTAATGTTACTACAGTGGGTGATATCTCTATTCTTTTATGGTTTTTAGTGTAGTGTGTATTAACTGATCTTCTCCTTTTTAATGAAGGTAAGGGACATAACAAGCATCTCCAAAAAGGGAGGGATTAATAAACTCAAGCATCACACTAAATAAAACAAAATGTCTAAGGACAAATCAAACTTACTAAACTATCCGCAACTTAATTTACTTTCCATAAGATATGGTGGTGTTAATACGTACATTAGATTATACAGTTGATTTATAATGTTATGGTCATTTGGTTATAGATTTAGTGCATGGTAGTGATCATAATTTTGATCGGTGTGGCAACGAAGTGGCACTCATGAGTAGCTACATTGCAAGAAACTTGAATTTTAATCTGAATCACACTCTTCAAGAGAAGAAACAATATACTTATTTTTGTTGCCAAGATGAGAGCAAATTCTTCAGAGTCTTTGATCATATTTAAAGAATTGGCCATGTGGATTCATGAAAGTTAAATGATTTATGTTGGGATAGTTTGCGACAAAAGTAATTCTTATAAAGATATGTTGTTTGGATAATTTTGATTAAATTTGATTTTGGTGTCTAATTATCAAAATAGGTTTGAATGTTCATACATATATGCTTCTCTTGATAGATTTTTAATTATATTTGTTTATCTTTGATTGTTTGCTTTATGTTAGTCTTTTAAACAAAAGGTAAAAAATAATATATATTCATCAACATAGTTTTTGTAGTGTGCTATTTATTATTAATCTTTTGGTGAAAATTGTGATATTTATTATATTAGTTATCGAATATTTTTTAACTTTATAATAAATTATAAAATATGTGGGGCCTTTGTCCATTAGAATCCGCTATCTTTTCTCTTCTCTAACCTAGAGAAAGGGTGCCGCACAACACTGCAACAGCTAGGAAGGACTAGAAGGTCAAGAAATGAAATCAAGAATTTCTAACTTCAGAAATTTTCTATGGTTGTGTTTTAGCTTTTAAGTGTAATTTATAATTTAATAATGTATTTTTCTTCTCTCGGATTCAACTTTGGAGTTAGAGTTGGTTTTGGAGGGTCAGCTGAAAAATTAGAACACATCATGCTTGATCTGTTGTTGTTTATGAAAGGTTTTTAATGCAGAATCAATTTTGGCCTGAAGTGAAAAGGCTAAAGGAGTTGCTTCTATTTGGAATCAATTTGAGGAAGAATCTATTTTACAATGGGGATAACATCCTCTAAACTGATCCAAATCTCGTCCAACCACTCTGAACGAACGATTGGTTCTCCCCAACCCCAACGTAGAACCAAACACATATTTCAAATAGTTAAATACACACGAACAGATGAGCATGGAGCTAAACAAACACTGCACTAGTTTCATTGCTTAAGGTTATAAACTTTGCCTTCCAATTTTTCTCCAAAGTTGACATCACACGCATAGCTACTTGATTGTAATGAACCACAATATTGTACAAGGAGAGGCCCTCACAAAGGAAGTCAAAGTACAAGTCTCTATCTCATGGATGGCTTAAATCACCTTCCTAATCCCTCCAAATGCCCATATCTGCAATATGAAAGTAATTATGTCAAACTAACTCCTAAACATTTTTCAAGATAGATGGCACTCATAAAAGACCACATCCTTGAATTTAATCAGGGACATCCACATACTTCAGCATCCCTGGTTACATCAGTTGATACAAATATGCACTTGCTACCAATGCTAGTAAGACAATCCTACGACAAAGTAAGGGGAATAAGGAAAATATGTGATACCAACACCAGAGCAGAACATGATCTTTCTCCCCAAAGAATTTACCACTGAATTGAAATAAATCCGAGGATTATGCCCAGAAGTTTCTTGTATGCAAGGTCCTTAACGATCCTAAAGGAATTATGTTTTTGAGTTCAACTAAGTACATATTAAACCTCTATAAGCTTGTAAGCCATCCTAAATATACTGCTTTTTTTTTTTGCTTAATTCCTAATTCTTTTAAAAGGTTTAACCTTGGAGAAAGGAAAGCTTATAAACTAACAAAAAAATATTAATAAAAGCCTAGCTCTTTTTAAATTCAATCCTACAATCACACTGGTGACTTGAAGAAAAAAATGAAGAATATCACCATCGTTGATGGTAACTTCCAAAATTGGTACTCCCCCACCCTCAATATGTCACACAGTTACAAGTTTAAGTATCAGAACAAAATGCATGATTACCTTTAAATTTGTGTCTGAACTTCCTGTACACAGAGCACTTCCATCAGCAGACAAACCCAAACAGCTGATCCTGCCCTCATGAGAATTTTGAAGAGATCCTAGATTCAAGACCACCTAAAATCAAATGATAGAGCAACTATAGTTAGTCTTACTGACAAAAGTCAGCACTAGGCACAACCACAGAAGTACATGAGCAAGTACAAATAAATGGAAAGAGAAAGCAGTGTAAGAAAATATCACTGTCCGACTAGATGTTACAAGAAGGAATTTAATCTTGTTTTTGTTCAGTTATTATTCCAAAAAATATGGCCAGTTTGGCAACTCTGAGACTTCATACATTCCCAGTCTGCAAAAATCATATTACTAATCGCATGTAGAAGTAATGCAAACAATTACATAATAGGAACCGAAGATGTTGTTTCTATGTGCCACAGAAGAACTTATTTCCTATATAAACCAGTACTTGACTACGAGGAAGGATCAAATTACTCCAAGGGTAACTCTGAGCAGAGTTGGTCCAATCAATAACTCTCATAAATATTAAATTTCACTGATCCAGCATCATATTATATAAATTCAAAATTTGTAGCTATGTAAGCTTATAGTAGACATTTAATTTTAAAAAACTTATTATATGTCCAATTCAAGTTATTTGATGAAGTATCAAATGGTTTTAAAATTCCATGAAAATTAGTAGAGTTGGTCTAATCAATAAGAAATTCTAATTTGATGGTTGGATTGATGAAATTCAAAATTTGTGGTGAGTTATTAAATGGAATAACTCTGTTCATAATAACTCTTGGAGTAACTTGATCTCTCCTATATATATGGATTCACACTGAAAATAAACAATTGTAAAGAAGCATATGTTCCATTAAAAAGCTAAGATTGCTTTAACTATGGTAGGAGGCAATAAGGAGAAATGAAACACCCCAATGTTATTTTAGGTTACACTAAAGCACCACTCACCTTTCATGATAAATAAGTAGCAATAAAACACCCTGTTGTTGTTTGAGGTTACATAAAGAACCAATTACCTTTGCCAATAAACATTAGTAATCGCCAGTTCACTGTGGTACAAGCTATGAGCAGAAATAAAACACCCTAATGTTATTTTACATTATTACACTAAAGCATCAATTACCTTAGCCAATAAAGTATCCCAAACATAGCAATCACCATTTGTATATCCAGCAAAAAGAAGTCTTCCAGATATGGAGAATGCAATGGAGGTCACATGTGCCATTTCATTGTCCCTGTGTGGCTGATAATATACTTGAAGTTGGTGCCCAGTCCTAATGTCAAACAATCTGCAAGTTCCATCATCTGAGCCAGTTCCAAATCGATTTCCATCGGGAAAGAATTTGACAGAATTAACATCACCCTCATGCCCATGAAATGTCCGCACTGCTCGACTTGCCACACGAGTGTCCCACAATCTGGCAGTCGAATCGCAAGAACCAGATACAAACGTTTTGGAGCTGGTTCCATTAATGGAAATGCTGAGAACGGGCAAAGAAAAACATCTTTCTTAGCCAACATTGCATACTAAAAAAATTATGCTCAACTGATTTTCATCTCATGCTATGGAACTCACTACTATTAAAACAACTTAAACAGCGTGTCATCCAACATATTACACTCTATACTTCACAGTTGACAGAATATATTTTGGCAATAGGGAGCGTGATACGGGTATTCTATATTTTAGGAAGATGGTATAAATTTAACATTTAGCCAATGTGTTTACTACGAGTGAGATTTCATTATTTTATCAGTATGTGTGAACTGTGAAGATTGTTGGAAACAGTTTGATTGACACTTATGCAGTCTCTAATTGCTATTCAGTTGCAAGTAGCAGTTAGATAAATGAGAAACAAGATCTGGCTCAAATTAATTCAGTAATCTCCAAACATACCTAAGTACATCCGCAGTATGTCCTGACTGAAATTCACCTCCAAAAACAGATGTTCTAAGGCCAGTAGTAATATCCCATAAAACACATGTCTGATCACCAGAACCAGTAATTAAGTGAGTGTCTTCACCGGGAACATACTGACAAGATGAAACATAACCTTTATGTCCACTAAGCATCCGTGAAACATTTAGATTCCCATCCCTATCAGTGGGGGAATTAAGATTAAAAATAGAGCAAACACTGTCAAGGCCCCCGCATGCAACAGATTGACCAGTTGGTGAGAAAGCACATGTCATGACCCATGCACAAGGAAGCTTTATGGCATGAGTTTTCTGGCTTGTAAGAGCATTCCACACTATTAATCTTCCATCTTGGGATGCACTAACGATTCGATTCTTTTCTGAAGTCCAATCCAATGAGTAGACCTGCAAAATTTAAATAAATGCAGAGCTAATGAGCTGTCAATGTTGTTATGCAGGTAATAAAAACATGACCACATTATGCACGCATGTATCTCACAACTAACCAATAATCAGAAGTTATCGTTGCTATCTATCAAAATAAGTTATCAGGAAATAAATCCAGAAGCTGACAACTATGATTTTTTAACATTTTGACTATTTTACCATTTTTAGCGTGTTATAGGCTTTTCTAACAGTTTGCCAACAAGGCACGCGTGTCTAGTCCGCACTTAAAAGGCGCCAAAGTCATGCATAACTGGCATGGAATGCTTACCACTTCTAGCACCTGGCCTTGTCACTATGGGCGTTCCGTTACTTTTGCCACAATTAACCACTTTGCTTTCCATTGGTTCCAATGAAACTTATCCACAAAACACGTGGTAACGTAAACATACAATACAAAATTTATTGAGTGGCATTAAAGACTTAGATATAACAATATTAACATCCAAATCCAATAAAGCAATTCCCTTTTAGCAACAAAGATCTAATTATAATAACAAAACAGCAATGCTTCACCCTTACATTATTTACAACAATATTCTAGAGGCATGTTTCCTTAATCAATCAATCACCCTCACCCGTCAGTTTCATTTATTTCCAATTAGTAATCTTTAGCATAACTCTTTAACATAAGCAGCTAAATGTAAAGTTTGGATTTCAATCAATAGAACACGAATGCTTGATACTGGTTAAGAAATTGCAATAATCCTACCAACTGTAAAATGCAGAAAATTATATTTAATTATTGAAAAAATGAAATAAAATAGTGGAAATGGAATTGAATAACCTTTCCAGTATGACCTTGGAGCGTTCTACAGCAGAGGATATCGGTGGGTCCAAAAGTAACAGGAGTTCTACCTTGAGACTTCGCATAACCAGAAACTACACATAAAATTAATTGAAAAAAAATCAAAGGTTCGTTCAGTGACATAGATCTAAATTCTGAAGAGTAATGATATGAATTAGGAAAGAAATTTGAAGAACTCACTATCAGTATCGAGCAAAGAAAGGCGTCTCTGCTTCAAACGTTCCCTGAGATTGTTAACGGTCTCCGTCGCTGCTATGTGACGTTCCTTCAGCTCCGTAACGGACATTTTAGTTAGGTCTTTTTATCTTTGATTCTGAAGCGAATTCTATGAAGGAGTGAAGAAAAAGGAAGAACTAACAATAATAATAATAATAATGATAATTTAAATCTACATCTTCCATAATATTAGTATTATTATTATTATGTGTTTGAGATGTATTGTTAGAAATTAGAAATAGAAATGAATTGCGGTGTGAAGAGAAGAAGAAAGAAAGAAAGAAATGTTAAAAGGAAAGTGGTGGGGACGGTGGTAATGTTAGTAGGAAGGAGTATTATTTACTGACGCCGCCGGGCCCACTTTCTCCATCTGTCACTCATATTGTTTTATTTGGACCCACTGCATTGCTGCTATTTGCAGGTTTCAAATCGATTTGGAATGGAATCACTCTTTTCCTATTAATTTACATGCTCACTAATATTAATAATATCCATCATAATTAACTAATAATAATGATAATTTCATTACACACATAACAAATAATAAATTTAACTAAATTTAGTCTTTTTTATTCTTCATTTGTCAAATAAAAATAAAATTAATTTAGTATTATTAAATTAACACAAATATAATTTTTTGTGTATGCTTCAATAAATCCAAGATCTTACTAATTTTTTATAAAAATAAATAAAAAAATGTTTACATGGTCACATATGGGTCTATTGAGTGAATTATCCACTTGAACTTCATCATTTGGTTAGTGTCAATTTTAAAAAATAAAATTATTTTAAAATAAATATTATTTTTAATTTTTAATGTCATATTGATTATTATTTTAGTTTAAATGTAGTTTTATTTTCTCTATTTTTATTGATTAATAGTTTTAATTCCTCTATTTTTAATTTTGCAATTTTAGTATTTAACTTATCGGTAATTTTAGTCTTTTTTATTTTTAATTTCGCAATTTCGATTCTTTAATTTTTTTAAATTGAGACATTTTGCCTCACCTACAATTTTAATTCTATTTTGATAAGATGACATCATTAGTATGGTTAAATGAAAGTCATATCACTTTTTGTTGATTTTTAATTAAATAATACACTTTAAATAAAATATTTTATTTTTGAAATCTAATTAAAATATTTAAAATAAACTTAAAAAATTAAAATCAGTAACAATCACACTCATTATTTTTAAAAATAAAATAAAATTGTTTATCAAAAAAGAAATTCAACTTCCCTCTCGTTATTGTAATTTCTCCTTTTTTTAACTTATATATTTTATGTTTTGCTTAAGTTTTAGAATAATTTTTTTTTTATTTAAAATGTTTTATTTAATTTAAAAATTTGTATCTCTATTTTGATGAGATGTCATCATTAGTATAGTTAAGTGGAAGACATATCATATTTTATTGATTTTTAATTAAACAATACATTTTAAATAAAACAATTCATTTTTGAAATCTAATTAAAATATTTAAAATAAACTTAAAAAGTTAAAATTAGTAACAATCACACTTATTATTTCTAAAAAAAAATTATGTATCAATATTTCTCATTATTTTTATTTTTTATGTTTATATTTTTTTATTATTTAAAATATTTTATTTAATTTAAAAACAATAAATGTTGACATGACTTTCACTTAATCATATTATTTAAGCCACATCATCGAAATTAATAGTCAAATTGATAAGTATGACAAAATGTCTCAATTTTAAAAAATAGATCGATCAAAATTACGAATCAGTTAAAATAGGGAGACCAACATTATGAAATTATAATTAAATGGGCCAAAATTATGAATCAATGAAAATACTTAGACCAAAATTATGAATCAGTTAAAATATGGAGACTAAAACTATATTTAAATCTATTATTTTTTAATTGTATCATACGAGGCTATAAATCGCTTAAATAATACGACATGAATGAATAATAACAATGAGAGTCAATAAAAAGTAATAAGAACACTTAAAGAAAAAAAATATAAATATTACAATGAGAGATTGAGAAGTAAAAAAGATGAGTGTGATTAAAAATAAAAAAAAATAATTAGAATCTCTAAAAATCTCAAGGATGACTAAATTATTAAATGAATTATTTTCAATTAAAAATTATAAAACAATCATTTAAAAAAATATATATATGTTTCAAGACATTTAGAAAATTCTTAACCAAATACTTCTACTAGATTTTGTTGCACAATTAAAATACCACAAAATTATTTATACTCTAAGAAACAAAAATGGATTCCGTTGCCGGGAATCGAACCCGGGTCCCCTGGGTGAAAGCCAGATATCCTAACCGCTGGACGACAACGGAACTTGTTATAGTGATTTCTAATAACATTTCAAGTAGTAATACATAATTTTCAAGATTTTGGAATCTGCAAAATCGTCGATTCATCAATTTTTGTTGTCCCAAAATACTCAGAATATACCACAAATTTAATAACGAATATGGCATTATGTTTTGCTATTTATTTAATGTTTAAAACCTTACCTTAAAGAACTGCATGTTGGTTTTAAGCTTTTATTTTTAAAGTTAATTTTAAAAACAAAATATGTTTGGATAAAATGATTAGTTTCAACATGAATTCCAACCTACTTAATTTGGAGGATTGCAAGACCTATTAAAATAGATATATGTGTCTAATTTTCAAACATTTTATTTTATCTCAAATAATCAAAGTCGTAAAACATATCTAACATACTTTCACATATTACTCTGAATTTAACGCAACCATGCAACAATTATTCATATCAAAGTCCTTCACCACTTTCCTATAAAAGGATTTTGGTTAGGAAAATTAGGTACGTTTGACTATAATTACCTCAATGCACTCCCATTATAATGATGTGTTTGAATGTATATAGATTAATTCAGAAATGTAGAAGAATTTTATATTCATAATCATACTTTAAGAATTAACTAAAAATCCAATTAAGTCTCTCACAATTTTAATATGATCTAATTTGGTCCCAACAGAATTTAACACTCAAATTAGTTTCAAACAATTTCAAATAAAGAACAACTTAGTCTCCAAATTTAACGAATTAGCATTAAAATTGCGACTAGTTGGGTCTTTTAGTCGGGAGATTAAGTTTATCTAAAGACAAGTAAATATAGTTCACACTCTAGAAGGGTATCTAAGTATAGTCTCCACTTTTTTTAGTCATTACGTACTTGTATTGCACATATTATTGATTTAGAAATGAAGTGATTTTATTCCAGTAAAAATTATAAAAAAAATAGAAAGGTAGGTACACCAAAATTGTACGCCTTTACAATTAAAGCTATATAAATCTACCCAAAAAATAATAGTAATTAAAATGCTAAAGTATAAATAAAAGAGGGCCACGGATAAACCCTTATTCTTTAATTAAAATTGAAATTAATATACTTAGTTTATTCACTGAGGCCAAGCTGAAACATCTGTCTTTTCAGGTACTCCCTCCAGCGTAAATGCAAGCATTGTAACCTAAGAGGAAGATGAGGAGGAAAATCTGAGTTAGACAACATTCAGAAACAGAACACATGTATCAAGTATGAACTATCATGGAAACTTAAAAGTATTTTTTCTTAACCCGAATGATTTCCTAATAATCTAAATTTTCGGTCAATAAGTAAAGTCCAATAAAAAATATTTCTAATCAATAATTAAACTCGAATGTTCTCAAATAATTTATTGACTACTTGAATTCAATAAATTGCTTCTATGTTACAAATTAAAATCTCATAATTTATTCACAGGCCATAAATCACAACTACAACCATAAAGCAGAATGCAAAAAGACTATATATATACTTCAACTTCCTATCCAATTGAGGTTCTAATTTCCAGTTTTTAATTATGAATCATGCCTAAGTGACAGGCTATTCATGATGTTTATTTTATTGATCAGCATTTGGTTCTACAAACAAGCATAATTGAAACAAAGACTTGATCATGATAGAATATAATTTACTTGGATTTTGGGAAGTGAGTGTTGCTGTTTGAGAGAAATCGCAATTCCATGGATTTCTGCCAAATGTTTGGTAGTAGAGATTCATTACAAAGGCAGCATGGGATGCTACTGTGTTGGGTTCAAAACATGCACCTCCTGGTTTTATTGGCCCGCAATCTATGCCTTGCCCACATGCATAGTCAATGTTGGACTGTAACTGAGTATCACTGACTCCTGCTTTAGGAACACACCATCCAGCTGGAGTCTGTGACCACACAAATAAATACATATAAGCTAGATTAGATGTTAATGCAGTCTCCCAATCGCTTACATATAATTTCTTCATGGTTCAAATTTTGTTTCTTTCATTACAAAGTTTATGTTTTATTAATTCTTTAACAAGCGTCCATAAAATTATTAGTTCCTCTTAGTAAAGAATAGGAATTTCCTGACCTGGTGGCTAGACTTGGCCAAGCCAACATCATATGACATGGTAAGATCAGGTTTGAAGAGGCCGAAGGCGCGTTCAGATCCTGGGCCAGATTTGAGGTCCTCATCATATAGTGCAAAAATGTATGTGTCCACAGACTTTCCAGGTATCAAAGGTGTTCCAACCAATGATCTAAGATGAGTAATCAAGTTTCCATTATATGCCCTTGCATTTTCAACACTTGGTCCTACTTCATTGCTGTCCCCTCTAGAAGGCCATCCTGTTTCAGCAACCACAATCTCAATGTCCTCATAACTTTTAGCACTCAGAGCAGAATGCACGGCATCAACCTAAAATATCGCAAAGAAATAAGCGAAACAAAAAAATTATCTCAAAATAGATGTTATTTATAATTTTCAATGTAATTTTAATTATTTTTTTCTTATATTATTCTTAAATGATTATATTTTAAATTGATAATAGTGAAAAACTAACTAATAATTTTGATGGATAATTTGATAGAATGACTTCTATTTTTCTTCTAATTATTATATTTTTTAATATGTAAACAAAAACCTTAATTGTCATTCATTTTGAGACGAAGAGATTATTAATTAAAATCATAATTGTATAATTTATATCCCTACCTATATTGACAAAATCAGTGATAGAGTTCCTCTTCATATCTTATAAAATTTGAATTTTTCATTACTACAATTTAAAATATATATTTTAATTTTTTCTTTGCAATGACCAATATAATAATTAATATTATTTATGTTGTTAGTATTTTACACTAAGTCAACCAAGCCAAGCCACAACACTTCATTTCTTAATTCTCTCACTACAATCATCAAGTCAATTATATATCTCTTGATATATGCTTCATTAATATTCCAATTTTAGAAATGTGTATCGCGTATTATTATTTTTGTTCATAAATAAAATAATACAATTACCAAGAGAAGGGCAAGTGGAGAAAGACTAGGATGTTAATTAGGAGTGTAATAAAAATTCCCACAGTCCCTGACAATGGAAACTCTTAATTCTACCGACCAGTAAGTAACCATACTCGGTAGTTGGTAATACTATTACTATAGGTCCATTTTGTTTACTATGTCCAAACAATTATTGAGACTTTGGAAGGACTTGTTTTGTGACCACATTGTGGGTGCCAGCCTGTTTCCAATCAAAATCATGAGTTACAATCTAACCTATGGACTCATTATTTCACGGTGGAAAACCAAACAATGGAAACAAAGGGCAGCAGCAGCATTCTCAATAACAGATGGATAAGAATAACTTCATAATACTATCTTATTCGTCAATAATTATTAACTCGTCACGACTACTAATCAAATATTTGTTTGCTTTTAAGACCAATTAACTTGTGAACAGTCCTCCTAATCGAGGACCTCGATCTTCTCCAGCTGTTTAATTATGCAAAAATGGTAAGAATTATTAAATTTAAAGAGACAATCTTTCTCTCTCTAAATCTAGTGGTTATTACAACGGCACCAGCAAGTCCCGAGCAACATTTATCAGTGAATTTTATATTTAATAGAGAACATTTCTGAAAATACCTCCACTAAGAAAAAGAAAAACTAACTAAACTAATAGTCCTAAAACTAACTGAAACAGAATTCCTAACTAATGGAGAAAAATATAAAACTAACTCTATCCTAATTAAAACTTAATAGTATGGGTTAACAACACAAAACAAAATGAATTAAGTGAGTCTAATAACATTTGAATTGATGGCCTTTTCTTTTAATAATGAAACGTTGTTTTAAAATTTATCAACATATTATGAAAGAAACAATTATTTCTTTAAAATATTATTTTTGTATCAGTTCATTTCACACCAATTAAAAAAAAATAGATAGTATAATAAACTTGCCAATAATGTATATTAATTTTTCAAAATTGTCATTTATTAAAGTTTTCTTTGAACAATGACACTAAAAAATAGTAAATTTATTAGAGAAAAATTTATAAAAAATAATTAACACATCTTATAATTTTAAAATATACTTGTAATGTACACTATTTTTTTCAAACAGTATTCATTTGTAAGCACATGTATAGTTGAGAAAAATGCATCTTGTAAAACAACAGTCAATTAAAATGCAATATATAATAAGTAATACCCATTTTAAATGGTTTACATCGAGGAAAACAAAAGTAGTCATCATTATTTATATAATAATATAATAATAATAACAAGCAAATTGAGCAAAGTAGGGTGATAGATAGATCATGTTGTAGATGTGTGTCAAAAATAAAGATCCAACATCACAATAAGTGTGGTTGTTGTTGTAAAGTTAGACGACAGAAATAGGGTACAAGTGCGCAAAAAAAAAAAAAGTAAAATTAGAACGTAATTATAGTATAATTTAAAAAAAAACATTAAATTATATACACACATTCAAGAAGAGCATGAGTTTTATTCAAGATCCTATAATAAATAAATAAATAAAATCTAGATCCTTTCAAATATTTTTTTTTCACTTGCAAAATATACCATCCTCTTTAGTTTGAACTCAAAAACAATTCTTATTAAAAAATAAATCTCATCATCGTAACAAAAATAAAAACAAACGAAAAGGAATATAATCTTTTTTGGCAACACGTGCATGTAATAAGGAATGCGGAAAAGGAAAACAGATAAAGATTGTCTCTTCGATACTCACACGTAAGGGTTTCGTTTTAGAACATTAATTAATTAATTAGTTAATTAAAGAAGGAAAAAAAGACTAAACTTGTTGAAACAGGAAGTAAAAAAAAAGAGAAATACCTGAGCATCGAACATGTTGGTGTAAAGCTTTCCGTTATCCGAGTCAACCCGACCCGAATTTGGCTGAAATAGACAGAACGCTAGCGTTTCGGGTCTCGGGTCAGTCTGGTAAGCAAAAAACGGATACGGATTTATCATAAACGGTGATTTATTATCCCTCAGAAACGCCAATAACTGATTCATGGTTTCTTGTAACGCCGGGTTGAAAGACCCGGAAGAAGGTGGATCCGACTGAGTCAACACGGCCATTGAATGTACGGTGGATACTTTCACCCTTCCGCCGAGTGAAGCCGAACTGAGGGCACTTTGGACATTTCGAATTGCAGGCACGAGCTGCGACACTAGCCCTTGATCACCGGAGGTTAAAACCTCGTTCCCAACGGTGATTAAAGTGATGTTACTGGCTGGATAATAAGGTAAAACGTTCGTGTTAATCCACTGAGTTGCCGCGTTTGGATCGGATGCTAAACTTGTAATTTCGCCGTTTGCGGCTCCGATGACGATTCCGATGCCGGAATTAGCAAAAGCTTTAAGTGTAGCAGGATCGGCGCCGTAAATACGGACTTTTCCGATTGTGGTTGATTGGAGGAGTCTGACGGTGGCGTCCGACGGCGGAAGATTGTCGGCGATCTGACCATAGTTAACGCCGACGAAGGATTGCGATTCTGCAAGAATGCAAGAAGTTAATTAAGAAACCGAAAAGAATGTTAGAAAACAGTAAAATATTTTTCGCACTTTCCCGAGAAAATTTGGTTCAGAGAAAGTAACAGTACTTTGGTTAAAAGTTTAAAGGCCCACATCGAAAAGAATAAGAGAAAGAGAAATGTTGATAAAAAGAAAGAAGGAAGGAAGTAATTACCCGCAAAGGAAAGAAGAATGGCGAGTAGAGAAAGGAAAAGAAGAATTGAAGAAGACATAGCTTGGTTTGGCTAACAGTCACCAACTAAATCTAATCCGGTTACTTTTTTTTTTTTTTAGTGTGGAGTGTGGTAATTGTAACGCTGAAGAGAACAAGTAGATGATGGTGTTTCTTATAAAGCCAGCTTCAAAGTGTACTGATATAGTGGAAGACAAAGTGTATAATTGTAAATTGAAAGAGTAAATAACGGTAGAAACTAGAAAGAGCGTGCTTATCTCACTATTACTCCTTATATAAACAGCAACACAAATACAAATATAATCTGCATACACTCAAACGCCTAATAAACCCTTTGCTATAATCGTATTAATTATAATTACAATGAAATTTTAACTGATATTTATCAATTATTAATAGTGAAGTCTAAGTTGTCATACCCCTAATTTTTTTAATTGTTTGTGATAATTTACCCACAGTTTTTTAAAACCAACCTAAAAATTATCATTATTAATACATTAGATGTAATTACACGATTATCTAACTTTGTCCGTTGATGTAATTATAACATATGCGCTTACCTCTCTGGTTTGGGTATTTAAACGGTCTTACATGTGCAAATTACTTATTTTATTTTTTTTTATTGATAATGTTTAATATATTTTTATTAAATAACCTCAAAAAGTAAATAAAGAGTCTATAACTGTAAAACTAATAACCTCAAAAAAATTTAGTAAATAGAATCAACAAATAACTATATCATTATATTTCAACCCCGTTAATTTATTTTGAAATATATTTAAACAAGTGTTTGGAATCACACTCAATAGTTGATCCCTACTAATTGTAGCTTCACCATTTTCATATCCAACATGGCTCAATCACAAGAAATAAGTAACGTGAATACAAACATAACTTTAAGAGGGTTACATTTTTTTTTATTTTTTTATTTTACTGTTATAAGGGTTACTTTTTTATGCAAACGGAAGAAATGCTCTAATTAGACTATGAACAATCTTAATGACTTGTTTCTCAACAAAAACAATTTTAAAATCAGGAAGAAGATTAAGGATATATTTGCATTGCATTGCTTTCTAATATCCTTTCACAATTAAAATAATGTGCAATTGTAGTTTGGCATTAGAGGGGGTTTCATTTCAGCAACTAATTCATCTTATTGATCAACTCATAGAAGATCAGTATCTCGCTGCAAAGCACTTCCTTCACACTTTTATGATTGATTTTTGGCATACAATTTGGGTCAGAGTGGTTGACTGCTATTAGTTGTGTTATGCTCATCTCAGCTTGGTTCAAAGCTCAGTAGTGTTGAAAATGCAATATTAAGTAGTTGGCTGCATGAAATGCATGGTTTAGCATGTTAAAAACGCTGACTATGTCAAAAGTTAAATAGGATCAAGTGGTAGAGCTGAACCCTACATTAGCAAAAGCAATAATAACTACGACTAAAACCAAATTTAATGAGCTAAATATTTTTTTGAAAAATGTTAGTAACACATTTTTTAATAAACTCCTCTATGGCTGAAATCTATATGGATTTTGTTAAATTTACGTGAAACTTACATAATTTAGTTAATTTTATTTAAATTAGACTTAGATCTTCTACAACTATTGTATGGTGCAACAGCTGTAAAGACTATTTTAAATTTAGAGATAGGAATGTTAATCTCACTAAATTACTAGGAGTGACGGTGTTAAGATATGTGTGTCAGAAAGTAGGATGAGAGTATTAGCCTCACATACAAACATCATTGATGATTGTCATTAAGGGAAAAGGAAACAAAGAAGTATGGATCACCTGGCACTGTACCTCAACCCCATTACAGTTTACAATCTCACAAGCTGCAACAACATCCTACATTTTGAGAACATAGAAAAATGACAACTATCCCTCAGAATTAAATTATGAATTGCTATTTGTTAGCATCAGATAATATTGTTAAAATCTGTCATTCCCATGTGCCACACTGACCTTGAATACAACTCCCGTTTTTGTGCACTTGTCAATGGTAATGTTATTGACCTTGCATGCAAATTATACCCATTTTATCAAGTTATAAGTTGGAAAGGAACATATCAAGATCTAATATACCAATTACCAAACATGTAATGAAATAAACTTCTCAAATAAAGAGAAACTAGCATGTGTGCTGATTTGGCACAGATTGTCTTAGTTGGCTGGTCTGTTATCTTTTTTCACCTATTAAAACATAATAATATGATATTACGATATTCAGCTGTTGAATTTTCATGTCTATATAAAATTATTCCATCTGAAATTAAATATAAGAATTAGAATTAAATACATCTACTTTTCAAAATTATTTTATACTTCACTTCCTTTGAAGTACTATATTAACTAGAAGAACTGTCCAATAGTTACTCCTAGAATAAGTACATCCCTACTCATTTTATTTAAGTTGCTATAGTATAGCTTTTTATTTGTGCGATTATATTTTTGATTAAGTTGAAGAACAAAACAGCAAACAGAAAAGCTGCAAACGAAGTCTAGTAACGAATAAAAGTAGGTGGATTATGCAAACCTCAGGCATGGTTTCATTCACAAGCAGAGACTCAGTCTCAGAGAGTGAGGTTAGTGTCATAAAACACAATTGAATCACATAACATGATGATCTGAGCCGAAAGTAGAGGCCCCCAACCCAACCCTCCCAAGTCCCAGCCAAATATAAAGTACAAACAAGAAAATATTTGAATAAATAATATAAGCAATAATGCAGAAATATTATCATATGCAGACTGATAAAATTGTTATATCTTGAGAGATACTACATATTTACAAGGCTCGTTTATTCACAAGATAATATAAGCAATACAACAAAATATGTTAAGACCTAAAGAAAAATAACTACATGGTATAAGATATGCACAATGGCTTCTGACTCTTCCATAACAAGTTGAACATCATCAGGTCAAGTAATGTGTAATCCCGGGCTACCATGGGCATTGCCCCCGACAATCATCTCCAGCTTGCTTTATATGCTGGCTCCACTTGCCTTGTTGGATACGGAGCCTTTTTGGACGTGTCTTCTTGAGAGGGAACATGATCTTTCTCTCTAGTTCTTAGTTCCTATCAACAAGGAAACCAAGTCATATAAAAAAGATGAAGTGAATTTACTCATATTTTAGTATTTTACGAAGTATTCTGCCAAACATGTGGTGTAGATAATATTTTAAAATTTTCATATTATTAGTAAATGGTGTGGTTGAGCATGGCACATACTCTATGTACTGAGCACAAACATGTATTTCAGGACACAAATGTGAAGTTAATTAATTTTTCCTTCAATTTTCTGTGGGATTAGGGTCAGCAAAATTTATGGCATTTAGTTTCAAAACTAAGTATGTGTGCATAATATATGTGCTGTATTATAATAGGGAGAGGCTGAAGGGTAAGGCTTACAGAACGAAAGGGAAAATCATCTGCCTCAAGCATATGAACAATTTGACCCATCTTAGGTCGCTTATTGGCATCCAAATCTATGCAACGCAGACAAAGCAGTAAAGCTCGCTTCAAAGATCTTGGAGAAGGCTGAATCTCAATTAAAGGATCAACTAGCTCCTCACCACGACGACCTGCTACCATTCCCTTAAACCAATCAACCAAGTTCATCTGAAGCACAACAAACAAAAAAGAGACATGAGACTCAATACAATTTCATTGAATAATGTAAAGAAATCCTGGATTCACCTCTCCGGGTGGTCTAGAATAATCAACAGGACTTCTTCCTGTAACTAGCTCCATGAGTAGAATCCCGAAACTATACACGTCACTGCCCTCATTAAGCATACCAGTGCTTGCATACTCAGGTGAAACATATCTGCATAAAATTTGTTTTTGGGAAGAAATGATACTAATAAAATATCACTCATATCCATTTAAGAGATTATAACAAAATAACCAGGGCCAGAGAAACAACTAACCCAAATGTCCCCATCACACGTGTTGTCACATAGCTTTTCCCAGACCCTAAGAGCTTGGCCAGTCCAAAGTCTGATACTTTGGCATTCCAATGTTTGTCCAAAAGAATATTACTGGATTTTACGTCTCGGTGGACAACTTTGGGTTCTAAGCCTTCGTGCAAATAGGCTAGCCTGTTTCATAATGTAGAAAAGTTAACTGATTCACTAAAAAGATTGGTTGATGTAAATTTCATAAAGATGGAGTATGATAACTGTATGTTATTGGACATGATTCATATAATATATTATTGTTGTTTTTGTAATAGAGCATGATAACTATTAACTCATAAAAATACTAATTCCAGCGATTATAAATATATGTATATATATATATATATAAAATACATCTGAAGGCGACATGGATAATACTTGAAAATATAAATTCAATAAAATAAACAGTGAACTCAACAAACACACCCTTTTGCAGTTCCAACAGCAATCTTCATTCGTATATCCCAAGTCAAGGGACTAATAGGTCCTACATCACCATGCAACCACTGCTCTAAATTTCCATTGTCAACATATTCATAAACAAGCATCCTGTTCATAGTCAGCGAAATTGCTTTAGGAAAAATTTGTAGGAAGTTTCCTCTCATTTGAAAGAATTTAAATCTAAAGAATAACAGTCATGTAAATATAATATTTTTACCTTTGAGCACCTTCTGCACAATATCCAACTAACCCGACCAAATTCTTGTGCCTCACTTTTCCAATGGCTTCAACCTCCACCTTAAACTCTTTCTCTGCTTGACCCCTAAGTTACAATACAATAATGCACATCAATATTTCAATATCTCATAACAAAACAAAGTTGTCAATATTTTGAGGTAAAACATAATATCTTGATATAGTATTGCATCAAAGTTGCTGTTGTAAAATAAACAACTGCATAATTTCCTCTCAGTCTGGATTTCTTGCAATATTTCTTAAATTTTCATGAAGAATTCCAGTATTCGTACTCGCACATGCTCAATTTTCAAGTCAACTAGTGAAGCATCAAAAGTAAGATTTTCTTAAAAATAATTCATTATTATGCCATTTTTAGTTTAGTGAAATCTTGAGCTAGTAAAAACGTAACTCATGTTAGACAATATGAGTAACAAAACCGTGCGTTCCCACGGGTTCAACTTCTAGGTTAGAAACTTATCTAATAAAAAATGATTAGTTAACTCCAAATTACAATTAAGATGTAGAACTTAACAATAAAAAATATATTAGAATAAAGTTTTCTTAAGAGTAAGACAATATTTTAATATGCCCTATAAAGAAAAAGTTGACATAAAAAAAAATCATGAATAAGAAAAGTAAAATAAATAAACGAAAAGTAAAAGTAAATAAAGAGAAAGGTAAAATAAAATTAGATCGAGAAAAAAAAAAAGTAAAGAAGAAGAGGGAAGTGACCGTTTACTATGTCAAATTTTCTAATTAGGTAATTTATCAGGTTTGATTATTTATCGAGAAATGTTTGGTTGAAACAATATTTAACATCAAGAGAGTAGAATAACTATACAGTTTCTACTTTTTATATTATTTTTCTTTCGAGGTGTTTTTCTCCCACTTTGAGACCAATGTCTATCCTTGTTTAGTATATAGTGTTGAAATTTAGTGTCTATTTTGATGTGTTCAAATAAAATAGGTATTATATATATCAAGCTAAGTACTTGGTGTTAATACTTATTCTAGCAAAATAGAAACACCTTATAATAGTAACTGTTTTTGCTAGTATTTAACACATAAGCAAATTATTAACTCCATAAACAAATGAACCATGAAAAAAATTAATGCGGAAATTAAGCAG
Organism: Cicer cuneatum; assembly: GCA_037974295.1. Classification (NCBI taxonomy): domain Eukaryota; kingdom Viridiplantae; phylum Streptophyta; class Magnoliopsida; order Fabales; family Fabaceae; genus Cicer; species Cicer cuneatum. The sequence continues at coordinate 79,544,821 of JBBPBO010000004.1, forward strand.
AAGAATGAAATTGGAAAATGTGATTTACTTATTGTTGAGTAGATTCTTGACAGCTACCACAGAACTGTCTTGCAAAATTCCTCTGTATACAATTCCATACCCTCCTTCTCCGATCACGTTCCCTTCCGCAAATCCATCCGTCGCATTTTCAAGTTCCTTCAAGCTATACCACCGTCCCCAACCTATATTCTGTGACGGAGACTCCACCGACAAACTACTACTCTCTTCGATCTGATCAGACTCTACCTTCTTCTTCATCTTCGAATCATCGTCAACGTGTTCGATCTTGATCACCTCCACGATCTCCTTTGATACGAGTGGAATTGTGCCGGAACTATGCTTCACTCGCCGCATTTTACTCTTCTTTGAGATTCGGTTCCGGCGAAAGCAGAGAAAGGTGGTGAGAACAATTGCAGCCACGATTGCAAGGAAAATGAGGACTAAGACGTATAATTTGAGACCTGCGACGGTGGTTCGGTTGGTTAGCAACGGCAAGGCACCGCCGGAGGAATTGGTGGAGGCTGCCATTGCTGTGCTCCGGTGAGAGGAAAAGAAGATTGAAATGAGAGCGTTTGGTTGATGAGAAAATTGTAATGCAATGGTAGCTTGTTCGTGATTGAATTGAATAGAAATAAAGAAGAAAGAAAAAGGAAAGGGAAAAGAAAAGAAAAGAAGAGAAGTAGAGAATATTGAGTAAAGCGAAATTTCAACTTTCATCAACGGATAATACAAAAGCGAAAGGAATTACAGTTGTTACTTTTAGGCTGGGATGTCAACATATTTACATAAATACCACTCACATTAAATTAGATTCAGAATCCGTGCCCAGAGACTCGGGGAGCTGCATGACGTGACGGTAGGTAACGCAGATAATTCATCGATACATACTAGGGGAGTACATTCAATAATTAATATATTTTTATATTTATCAAAATTAAATCATAAATACTTTAATTATATTTTATTTATGCATCAAATTTTTTAATTTTAATAGATATGCATATGTAAATAAATTAAATAAAATTTTTTTAGTTAAAAAATTAATAATTTAGATACACATTCTTTATCTATTTATCTCATAGAGTATATATATTTTTATGAGTCTTTAACATATTAAAAACATATTTTTTTTTTTAGTCCAAGAGATGTAGTACATTGAAATTACAAATACATCGTTAAGTATTTCTTTTGGTAACAATTTTATGAATTAAATCAAAAAATGCATTCAAAAACTTAAATAACTAATAAAGAAAACAAATTTACGTGTGTTTTTGTAATTTTGATATATTAAATAATTATAATGATACCATTTTACATATCAAAATTTGCTAAAATAAAGGCAATTCAGATATGCTAATATCAGCATCAATGATTAATTATTGTATGTTTAATACACCATCAAATATTAATTAGTAAGTTTCTCTTAAAAAACATTAATTAATTAGTCATTAAATGATATTCTTTCAACACCAATTATTAACAAAAAAATACATGATTTTTTGGTGGATTTAAATACTTTTTATTTTTTAATAAAGGGTTTAAATACTATAAACAAATGTCAAATAATTTATTCACATGTAATGTGTTCCAAAATCATACTAGTAAATTCATACATTAATTCTTTAAACCATTATTATATTATAGTAGTAATTAGGATTACGTTACTAAATGTAGTATTTGTTTTTTACATAAAAAGTGTTAAGAAAAAGCATCTTCGTTTCTTTGAATATCATTTTGAATATCTTAGGCTTTGATTCGTTGCCACTGAATTACTATCCCGTGGAAGTTGGAACGTAGTCATCCATTGTGATTTGGTGAAAGGATCCCGCTCTTGGCTCTATATATGAGTGTCAAAGTGATTGAACCGGGATTCCACGTAAACGTGATTATCCAAAGTAACTTGCCACCAAACGATTTGTTAGGACATGTTATATTCTCTTTCAATTTGTTTCACCAACTAACCTAGTTCCTTCCACCCTCCAGCTCCAGCGTCGAATTGTTGATATTAACATCCAGTGACCTATAAGTAAAACTGAAATTTGGATTATGGACTTGGCCCATTTATTTATTATTAAATAAATAAATATAGAATTATAGAGAATGGAGCATTTAGTTCACTTGCAAAAAAAAACTTGCTGGTAGTTTTTTTTTTTTTAATATAAACAGAAACTTAGTATTAGTACTAGTAATAACGAGTAATAACATCTTAAAATTATCCTAACAAGTTTTGGTGGCGACAGATATCACAGTCTTTGCAATGCGATTTGTATCGGTTTTGAGTCAAAAATTCACTTAATACAAAAAATGAAAATTCTGATTGCTTAGTCTGAATGACACATTTTTAAAAAGTCAAAATAAAAAATTAGTGTCATTTGATGAATTTTTCGGTTTATCTAAAATATAATTATAAAAAAATATATTTTAATACTTATTTTATAAAGTTAGGTTAAAGTAAGAAATTTGAAACAAAATATAACACATAATATATTAAAATTTCACATTACAAAATAATATTGATTTATTATGTTTGAAAATATAAAATAATAATAAATGAATATCACATTAAACACATAAGTATTATTAAAGAAATTAAAACTAATAATAACAGATTAATTTTTGTCAAAAAAATAATTAATATAATATATCATAATAATAAAATAAATAAGTAAATAAATATTTAAATTTATATGTATGATTTAGTTTTAAAAAATAATCTGAAATTTAATTTGATCCAAAAAATCTATACAAAAGAAAATTTAAAATATTTAATAATATAATAATATTTAAATTTTTTATTTTTGATTTTTTTTAATCAATTTAAATATGAACACTCGTGAGAATAACATCATACGATACGAGGTTGCGACGCGTCTCCGAATAAATTGCGCACGTTAATGGGCATTCGGAGTGGGTGAAATATATGAGCTGCTAGCTGCCTCACTACTGTTGGGTATTCAATGTTGTCAGATAAATTGAAGTCTCACTTCCATTGTACTTTCAAAAAAATATCAAATTATCATCACAAACAAAAATGAATCGAGTACAAAAAATACAAGTCATTTCTATAGTACTTCCTTTTTCCTAAAGAGCTAGTAGATAATAATAATAAATCAATATTTAAAATTAGTTGAAATTTTAAAGATGATAATACGTGGAAGTATAATATCATAGTTTTCTCTGTGACTCTGTCCATACGGTTAAAACAACACATTGATCGGTCTTTGTTTGACAAAACAAGAAGAAGAAAATGAGTGAGTATCAAGGCACATTTATTTTTGTCGTTATCAATCACCAATCACTTGATCGTGAAACAGTGAAACAGTGAAAATTGTGATTTTTTAGTCTAAAATGATGTATTTTTGTTGGTGAAATTTTAATTAGTTTTTAAGTAACTGTTTACTTTTATGTCTATCATCTATCAACATGATACTCTTTACATTTTCTTATAAATATAGTGGTTGAAATAAATTTTTACTCAATTCAATTTTATTTTATACTCATCAACTTCGTTTTACCCCATTCTTATTTGTAGTAGGTGGGAATTATGTACTATACTTTGGATTCAAATAGGCTAAAAATTTATTGGAGATTTCATCTAGTACTCTTTTACATTTAAAAAAAAAAAATTATCTTATTAACTAATTTGGATAAGATTTATACAGATAGATCAATTTGAATATGTAAATTTTTGTCATAATTTTTTCACCTTCGAATTAATTTAGAGATATAAAGAAATTTTTTAATTTTCATATTGATCAATTTTAAAGTATAAAAAATTCTAAATTAATATTTACATTTCGTGTTCAATTTGGACCGATCATATTTGAATTGTTTAATCTAAAAAGTTAAAATCAAAATAAAATTAAAGACTTTGAAAAAAAAATTGAGAGTGAGAAACTCGCAACTCGCAAATTTATTTCTAATTGACATTAGCATAAGACCAATAAAGTTTTTCGCAAATCTATTCCTAATATAAACATATATTTTTATGTATTTAAAAACATAAAAATACTACCTCATTGGCCTCAATTCATAGCTTTTTTAGGCAATATTATCTTCGGTCTTATAATCATTTTTCTTAAATTTGGGTCAACGCTTTTTTTGGGGTCAAATTATTTGGCCCAATTATTGGATGAAGCAGTACGAATCTGAAAAAAGTTAATTGGGACATGGCTTTCCCATTGTGAATCCAGCATATAACCCCAAACTATCGTTCGTTACCTGCACCGCTATATTTTACAAATCACACCTCCACATTTTCCAAAAAAACATTTTCTTCTTAAAAACACCATTGTTTTGCACAAGTTCCACAATGGTGCATTTGGCCATTGTTTACTTAAAAGAGTCTTTTATCTAAATGAAATGAACATATATTTAAAAATAAATGAAAATACAACATATTTTGACAAAGTAAATGGAATTTGGAGAGATTCTCTGTTTTATATTTAAAAAATTTCAAAGAAAACAAAATTAAGTTATAGTTATGAGTTATTTTTTAGTTTTGATTTTTGGCATATAAAATTAATATAAAAAATATTTTTTATTAAAAAATAAAATAATTTAAAATTATACGTTGATAAATTATTTATTTGATTATAGTTTTAAAAGTAATGGTTAAAAGATTGGCTTCAGTATTTAAAAAAACACAGCTGTTGAAACTCTGATCGAGAGTTGGTAGTGGTCGAGGTGGTGATCAGCGACAATAATTGACAGTGGTCGGTGGTGGTAGTTGAAGTGGACATTGATGATTGATAATGGCTAGAGGGTGTGCTTGGAATATGTCTCAAGAGTAGAAGTGGTTGAAGGTGGTAGGGAAACTGATGGTTGATAATTGTTAGTATGGTATAAATGATTTGAAGTGGTGATCAACGTTCGTTAGTGTCATGGTGTTCGAAGTGGTGGCCAATAGAGATCGGATAGGTTAGAAAGGTTATAATGGTGATCATCAGGTGCTGGAGTGGTCGAATGTGGTGGTGGTCGATGGTAGTTAGTGCGATGGTGGTTGAGATAGTGACAAATATTCTCTAATGATGACATGTTAAAAGGTAAATAGAAACAAAAATTGTAAAAAAACAAAATTTATAGTTTTGAATTTAAAAAAAAAAATTTTAAAATTAAATGAAAGATAACTCAAACATCATGTTATTTAACTAAAATTTATTTACAAAATTAACAATGAAAATAAAAAATTAAAACCCAGAACAATCGGAACGTACCGTCAATTGTTTTATTACTTTGGATTAAATTTGATGTTTCAATTTTTCAGTTGAAATAGATTGAAAAAAATTAATTAATCAATTTAGTTTACATTAATCAATTTAGTTTACGGAACTTTTGACCAGAAAATGGGAATTTGGTAGTTTTATTCAGAAACAACAATGAAATAACTAAATTACAAATTTAGTCAAAAAAAACAATTACAGTTCACCAATAAAAATTTTCAAATATAAGTGTTGGCGACACAATCAAGGATTTGATTTTAAATTTTTTACCAACCAAGGATCTTTGATGATGAAAAGGGGCAGTTGGAACCATAAATATATAACTTTTTTAAAAAAAAATTAGGGACATATTTTGGAAATGTTTTCTGTTTCAAAGGCAAAAGTGGTATTTGCGAATACTATGAAACGGATATGTATTATAAATACCTACGTGTGAAACCTAATAAACACCAAGGTCCCATGGTCTAGTGGTCAGGACATTGGACTCTGAATCCAGTAACCCGAGTTCAAATCTCGGTGGGACCTTTTCAAAATTGATAATACTTTTTTTCAGATTTTATTTTTTGACGTTTTAAAATACTAATTGATTTCATATAATATATTTTTTTAATTGACAATAAAATTAATCCATTTAATATTTGTTGAGATAAGTTAGTAATTTCATCTTGTCAAAGAGAGTCATAATATATATATATAATTGTTATTTGTTTGACCAAATGTAATTTTGATTTAATTAATTTTAATTTAAAGTTAGTTGAATATAAATAATTTATATTCAGATGCAATTACTTTTAAACATAAAAATTACAAATGCTAACTTCAACTTATAGTAAATTCTCAAGGCAAAATTATTTTTACTATCCAAAACATCAAATCAATTTTAAACCTCAAGAATCAAGTTTGCTTCCTTAAAAAATTGAACCAAACCTACACTTAGAAAGATTGAATGAAATTTTAAAAACCAACTAAAAGATCTGTCAAGACCATAACAACCACTGATCCAGTATAACTTGTTTTCTCTTCCATCCACTAACATTTTAGTGCTGTCTTTATTTCTCCCAAATAATATGAATTGTGATTTAAATGAAGAATAATATCTGAAACATTAAAATTTACCAATCTATTTCCTCAAAATGAATTACTTGCTTTAAAGTATAAAGTAAGTAATATCAACAATTGATAAATAAATCAATGGTTAACATCACATGTACATACACGACAAATTATGAGTATGTTGAATTATCAACCCTTAATTTTCTCATTAACGGTTGAAATTACTTACTTTTACTCTCTACTCAATTCAGAGGATCCGAATCCAAAATGTACATTGACTAAAAGACTCAGGACAAAGGGTAAAAAAAAAATCAATTACAGGTGAAAAAATGGAGCTTGTCTCTGTCCAAAACAAGCAGTCAAAGAAGTATCCATATCTACCAGAGCAGTTGCCAATTGTTCTTCTCCGCACTCTACATCTATCTCCACAAGTTTGTATCCAAAACCACTGAAAAGAAAAAACAATGACCCTCTTTGAAAGGTATCATCATGTGTTCAAGGTCAATTTGTCTGCTAAAATGTGCAATGAGCACTTTTTAGTTCCAGATACCCAGGAAATGCACAAGGGTATTAGTGAACTAAAAGAAGCATTATATCATTACCAAAAAATATTTTTTTAAACTTAAGCCTATATTCCTTCATGCTCCAACCTCTCTACATCAGGTAAGCCATATGGCTCTGGACATATCTCGTTTGAATGACGTCTCCGCGATGATGAACTACTAGTTGCTGAAAGCTTCAAACTACTAGCTCCTTCTAATTTTGTACCAGAAGTTGCCGGGATTGTGGTTACATCAGATGAACTTTGACGCCAACTACCGAACAAAGTAGCATTCCAAGAGCCTCTAGAAGAGGTTGCTTTAAGCCGCGCAGAACTTGAACTTTCTTCCCTTACAACTTTAAATGGGCTTTCCAATGCCTTGAGAACATATCGCATTGGCGGTCGTTTAGAAGGTTTTGGGTTTAGGCAAGACCTGGCAACAATGGCTATTGCCCACACTTCCTCTAAGAAATCCTCGTCCAAGACCAGAGACGGGTCTACGATTTTTGTCACAAGCTCCTTGTCATACATGCTAATGCAAGGTAGAATCTGATCAAGCCATTCATTTAATTCGCTATCACTGGATGCACTAATTCCCAGCTTACCAGTCACCAGTTCAAGTAACACTTTCCCAAAGCAATAAACGTCATAGGTACAAACTGATGTTGATGAACCTGTTTTCAAAATACACAATTTGTGTCAAAATAATATTGAAATAAACTATTCTGCCTAGTTCAATGTATATTTCTCTGCCTTACCTCAAGTCAGAAAAGTAGGAAATACAATTACCAGAAGCATATAAAGTAAACCAACCAGATCTATCACTTAATACAAATTATTCATAAAAAAACTTGATCTTCCTTGCAAGCTAGCATTTGCAACAAGGTGTTTGTTTCAAGGTATCTAAATTCCTTTCTAGGAATAACTTCTCCATAAATTCAATGATGGGAATATTATTCCTAGGTATTTTTTTTAAAAAAGTGTTTGGCTAATGTTATGACATTCCTAAGAATAAAGAATCTTTTATAAAAGTGGGGTGTAGATAGTAGAGGAATATTTCATAATTCTACTTTTAAAAAAGTGTCTCTTTTTAACCTCATGAGAGTCTCTTCTTAAAAAAAGTGTTTGGCTAATTCTATATAATCAAAAAGACCTCCAAGGGTGTATTTGGATTAGCTTATTCTTTGTTCAAAATAGCTTATAAATCTTACCGACACAACTTTTGGGGGGCAGTTTTTCCTAAGTAGTATGCAAATCCAAGCATGCACCAAATATATGCAAATCTTACTGACACAACATTTGGAGGATGATGCAGACAAGCAATCAAGGTATAAAACTGACTGCAAATCTATCCTGAAAACTGAACTAGAGTTTCTACTTACCAGATGCGCCTTGTTCAGAGGACCTACACATTAAAAATAGAAATGAGCAAAGTTAGATACTGATTTTTATAGCAAATAATGCGCATTTGCAAATATGGCATGTAAAACTAGTCAAATGTGTAATGCAACTGAGCTACAAAGCAACGAAAAAGTGAAAGAAAATATGAATGAAAGGTCAGGGTAAAAAAGGATTCAAGGTTGCAGAGGTCAGAAAAGTCAACGAGAAGAGATTACGAAAACTGAATGAGCGACATTCATTATTTAAAACACACAGAAAAAATGACATTCTAAATTTATATAAATAATTATAGAAGCAGTAGATAATTTCAAAGCATATTCATTTTTCCCAAAAAAAGTCTAAATGATTAAGTCCCACAAAGCACAATGTTGTCAATGCACAATGAATGATCATTCAGATGTAATTTTTCATGGGATTCATTAAATAGAGTGTTAGTAGAGAGTACTTACTGAGGCAATCGCAGAAACCGGGTGATTTTATTTTGATGGGTATCACCTTCTTGAACACAGGATTCACTTAGACTTCCTAACCGAACTTCATATTTGTCATCGAGAAGTATACTGCTCGCTTGAATATCTCTACAATAATTAGAAGATAGGCTTATCAGTTATCACCACTAAACTTGTTACTTCTTCAGTCCAAGTACACTTGAGATGGCTCAGTCAATTAGAGAGAAGAGAGAATAAATTCTAAAGTTTAACTTGTTCCCAACCTTGTTTTTTCAACTCCATTGAAGAGTAAATGGCTAGTTACACACAAAGATATTGACAACAAAACTCATTCACAAGGGAAAACTATACACAGTCACCTTAACGATATAGAAACAAAGACCTACATTTATGTCACTATCTTTTATAATTAGTCGCAACAATATTCAAAAAGTAGCCTTGGCCACATATATTAGACTTCTACGAATATCAACAAACATATGTTTTGATATAAATATGACCAACAAGAAGGGTTGAATCCTTCATAAAGATGTATCGAGGGATGTGGGGATGAATTGTTGAATGAGAATTCATGTTTATCAAATCAGGCATTGTACCAGTTCTCAAAACAAACAAGGAAAAAAATTAAAAAAAAAAGCGAGTAGGGAAATCCAAAAATACCTGTGAACGATAGGTGGAATACATTCATAATGCAGATACGATACGGCTTCTGCTGCTCCGGTAGCAATCTTTAACCTAGTTATCCAGTCCAATGACTGCAAAGTACCATCTTCAGATATGGTGTTTTTGAAGAATAAGCAATTAGACAAGTCACCTTTTGGCATATGTTTATAAACCAGGAACTTCTCGTTCTCATTTTCTAAGCAATGACCTAATAAGGGAACAAATCTCTGATGAGAAACCTTATTAAAAAAGTCCAATTCCGATATGTAAGCATCCTTTTTCATAGATCGCATGTCAATCCTTTTGATGACAATGGGAATCCCATTTTCTGAAACACCATTGAAGAAATCCCCAGTGTGGCCATGTTTTATAAGATTTGCATCGCCGAAATCTCCCGTTGCCTGAAGCAACTGATGATATGTAAATGACTCTCCTACGTTTGCAAGGTTTACCAATACACCAGGAGGCGGAGGACTGCCTCCAGCCGGAGCAGGGCCCACACCATTTCCCCTTTGATTTGTATTAGCCCTCTTACGTGTGCACAGAAGCAACAGTACCAGAAGCAACGCCAAAAGTGCAATTAAACCAAGTCCACCCAAGACTCCCGCCAATATAATCTTAGTTTTATTACTCTTTCCAGAACCTTCTTTAGCGGGTTTTGTCGTTTTCGGACGTCCAAAATCATCAAAACTGAGGCCCCTCTCTACGTAAAATGACGCACATTCCCCCGTTGACTTCTGATTTGTCGCGTTCTGTAGGCAATTACTATTTATTGATACATTATGCATGAAATCCAGAACCTTTCCCTCGTAATAATTGTTTGAAAGATCAACAAAACTAAACCTTCTGAGCACAGGTGTCAGACTTCCATAAAACATATTATGAGAAATATTGAGCGCCGCAACAATAGAATTGACGGCGGAACTAGAACCCGGAAGCAACCCACTGAAGCTATTGGAAGACACATCAACGAAAGTCAAACTCGGCAGAGACCAAAACTCAACAGGCAAAGAACCAGTTAAATTGTTTTTCCTCAGCACAATGATCTGCAACTGCAATGAAACAGTAAACAAGTCCGCCGGCAATGGTCCATTGAGCATGCTGTTTCCAAGCATCAATCTCCGCAAGTTCCTCGACCCTTTCAAATCCGGAAAAACACCACCAGAAAAATAGTTCCCACTGAGATCAAGGTCAACCAAGCTAGTAAGACCCCCCAATTGTGCAGGCAAAGAACTTAGGTCATTACCAGAAAGGTTCAAATACTGTAACCTGGAAAGAGTCCCTAAACCCGATGGAACAGGACCAGCCAAAAAATTTCCAGACATATCAAGGTAAGAAAGATTAACAAGAAAGCCAAAAGATGTTGGTATGATGCCACTAAGAGAATTCCTAGAAAGATCAAGAACCGTAAGACCGGAGAGTTGACCTAAACTATCAGGAACATTCCCGGTAAGATTGTTATCAGAAAGATAAAGACCATTAAGACTAGTCAAATTCCCAAGAGTGTTAGGAATAGCATTTACAATCGAACAACAACGAAGATCAAGCACACGAAGTGAATCAAAACTAAGACCAAACCAATCAGGAATTTGACCAGGAAGGTAAAAATTAGAGGCATTAAAAGACTGCAATAAAGTGAAATTAACCAAAGCATCAATAGAAAATTGAGGGTTTTTTCTACCAATACGAGTTCTTCGAAAACCAGAGATGTTGATCCCAACAACACGACCATTCTGACATGTTATACCAATCCAGATTAAGCAAGGGTCTGGTTTTCTTGGCCATTCTTTGCTTCTTAAACCTAAAGAAGCTCTTAATTGAAGAAGTGCTGCTCGTTCCTTAGGTGAACTAAGTGGTTCAATCTGCTCCAATGTTACCTCAAAACACAGACAAAACAGCAATAACAAAAACCACACTATGCCTCTTCGATCCACCATTTCTTATTATCAATCAACGATGATTCAAAGATCCAACCATTATCATCAATCTCTATCTTTCACTGTAATGAATCACAATTCAGTATTCCAGATATACATACCCAGTACATTGAACATTTTAGTATAAATCCCCAAAAAAATTGAAAAAACGAAAGAAAAAAAAAACAATAAGTCTGACCTGAATCAGAAGGGTGGTTCCGTTGAGAGTATTGATGAGAAATCTTTGAGTGATTTGGTTTTTGTTGTTTATTATTATTATTTGAGTTTCTACCTACTCTCTCTCTCTCTCTCTAAATTGTTGTTCTTCTTCTTCAGTTGACGGAAGACAGAGGGAAAAGAGAAAATTTTAAATTTGGAGAAAATAAAAAAAAAAAAAAAAAAGAAGGGAAAGAAAATATATTAATAAATAAGATGGGTTGAAATAAAAAATAAAAAAAAATTAGAGAGAGGGGGGGTTAAAAACAACGTCAGAGAGAGAGAGAGAAGAAGGAGAATATGAAAATAAGTAAAGTAGGTTGGGTGCTGCAGCTGCTTCTTCTTCTTCTTCTTCTTCTTACTTACTCTCTACGAAGAGAAGAGAAGAGAAGAGAAGAGAAGAGAAATAGAGAATGAATGAATGAATGAGAAAGGTAGCACCTCAGTGACTCACTGTTAGTGTTTTAATTTTGACACCGGTAATTCCGCCAATTCCAGCTAAGCCCACACATGCACTTCTTCTCTCTGCATCTTCTTCTCATTACTCATTACTCTCTTCTTATTATGTTATTCTTTATACCCACCCTTACTTCATACCACTTCACCACTACTTCTTTTTTTCTTATAATTTAATTCACTTTTACAATATCTAAATTAAACTTATTTTCTTCAAATAAATTATTTTATTTTATCTTTAAATAATCTAAAATCAGTTATCTAAAAAATAAAAAAATCACAAATATTTAAATATTTTTTAATGAAAACCGCAAGTATTAAATTGATTTTTCTTTAAAAACGAACCATGTTTTAGGTCTTTCTGTTGTAACTATCTGAAAAGAAAGGAGAATAGAGTTGCTCATTTGTAGGGAAATCTGGGTTATTGGACCTTCAGGAAGTGTGGTAGGAAGAAGCTCCTTCCTTTTTGGACCAGGCTTTAATGTATTACTCTTGTGGCTTTTCGGCCTAGTCATAAAAATTTTTAGGTAAAAAGGCTAACTAATTAATGATTAGCACAAAATACATAATTTTATATACTCATTTATCTGTCATTTATCTTTTCTTTTTTTTTTTTATTAAACATTTCCTTATCTTCAAATTATGTTTACAAAGTAGACATATCAAATAATATTGTGACTTCTTATTAAATATGACTAAAACATCAATGATTCGTACCCGCTAATGGACTTTTACTTTATTCGTGTTCCATATCGATTAATTAACTTTTACTTTGTTAAGCAAACTCAATATTCATTTTAAATATTTATTCTATATTTATATAGAATATTATTTATGTCATCAATTTTATATAATATAAGAAACCTAATATGGCGGTGTTACTACTTTTTTTTCTACTCAAATATATGGTACTACTATTAAGTTTGTTATTATTTAGAGCCATTTATTTGGCTAATTAGTAAGGAATTAAATTTCTGTCGAAAAAAGGAATTTTTATGTTTTTTAGACAAAAGGAAAGTTAATATGAATGCATTATTGATACAGTTTTTTTTTATGATATGATATAAATATTTGGAGTTAATTCATATAAACAGTTAAAAGAGATTATATATGATCAATAAACTATAATCTAGAGGGCACAAACACTATGCGTTCATTTGTCTCTTTTTAATTGTGTTTAATGGAGAGTGTAAATAATGTTAGCAAAATAAATAAAAATTAGACAAATATGAGTAATATAATAAAAAATTAAAATTTAAGTGGTGTAAGTAAGTTATAAATAATAATAAGGAGATATTTTTTTATAGAGTATGAACGGAACTAGGGATTCGTCCTGACGCAATTAAAATCACACAAAAATTAGCAAGCGCTAAATCTAATAAAGCTTTGGAATTCACCAGAAAAGATAAAACTCTCGAAATAGAATATTCAATTAAAAAAAGGGTTCTCCGGTTACAACATAGAAAGTCTTTAAATACCTAATCGAAACCTTAGTGCGAAAATTGGACAAAACAGGAAAAGTCCAAAATTACAAGAAAAACTTAAAATGTTATTTTGAGACCTAAGATGAGCCCAAAACGGATCTGGAGCCTATATCGCATGACAAAGCAATGACTTGTGACCGTGGCGCGATTCCCTATCCGGAAAGGTATAATAATAGGCAATCTAACATTGGACGATCGTTTTCTGCATTTCCCGCTGCGTTTGTCCGCAAAGTCGTTTCTTTCTCGATCCTGGCCGTGAACCTTCCTACATCATGTCGCCTAAATTTTTATAAATTATTAATATATTTATTATAATTTTTTGTCTCTATACTTTAATTTTTTTAATTTCATATGATTTTTTTGTGAACGCTTTTTTTCTATATAATATATTAAGTTTTAAACACTTTTTAACTAAGTAAAATATGAACGTCATTATTAGAATTTTTTTTTCTTTTCTTTTTCGCTAAAAAACGTATTTCATCTTTTCTGAAGTATCATTACTGATTCACAAGATTAGTTCTTTTAATTGGACAATATTAATTTTGAATATATCTTATACAAATTTATTTTCTATTTACTAAATTATATTTTTAAACTTGTCCCTTATACTTAATTCATGGTTTCTGAAAATGATATAGTTAATATTTGGCTTTTGTTGTAACTGCTAAAGGTAGATTTGGAAGAAAAATAGGTTGTATCAAATATGTGTATTGTATCTATTAAGCTAAATAGAATCTGTGGTCATTAATTTAATTTCAGTTAACGTTTTAGTCATTTATTTTTTTTTCCGATTTAGTCATTTATTTTAATTTTAAGTGACAATTTAATCTTTTATGTTTTAAAATGTTAACAATATTATCATTTTTTTACAAAAATTCAAAAAATTCATCAAAATTTTCGACCAAAACCCATAAAATTAATTATATTCTTTAATATAATACAAATTTCATCAAATTCGTTAAACTCATATTTTTATTCTTTATTTGATTTTTAAAATTCCATCTCTAACAGCATCAAATAAAAAATGAAAATATGAGTTTATTTGAATATTTGAGTTACGAATTTGATAAAATTTGTATTATATTAAAGAATATAATTAATTTTATGGGTTTTTGTTGAAAATTTTGATGAATTTTTTACTTTATTGTAAAAAAAAAGGATAATATTGTTGACATTTTAAAACATAAAAGATCAAATTGTCATTTAAAATTAAAATAAATGACTAAATCGAAAAAAAAAAAGATAAATGATTAAAATGTTAACTGAAATTAAGTTAATGGACCACGGGTTCTATTTAGCATATCTATTAATGTTATAAAATATAAATTATAGATTGCAACCGTTTAATAATTAAATATATTTAACTTTTATCATAATTACGTCTAAAGTCATTATAAAATAATTGTGATACTTTAACAATTTAAAACTTTTTACGTGCATGAGAATTAAACTTTAATTTTTGTGAATATCGTATAATCATGTGGTGATTTATATCTCGTAAAACATCAGTGCTACCACTATCCAAAAAATAGTAATATTATTCTATAGAGTGTGAAACTAATTTGGAGGAGAACAATTATCTCATTTAGGAAATAGGTAGACCCAACACCTTTGAAATTATTTTATGTATAGATTAATCTGTTACAACGAGTGATAAACACAAATTTTTACTCACATAACTTGTAGCTGTTTAGATTACTTAAATATTATATCTTAAGACAAATAAATCTGTAAAAGGCAAATGAAGATGTGTTTTTAATAAATTATAGAGTTAAATATGTATTTATGTTAAAAAAGTTACGATAACATAACTTAATCTAAACATAAATTTATTTAATTTTAACCTTTATTTAAAAAATGTAAAGAAAATATGTGTTTTTTTTTTAATCCTTTAAAGACTAAATATGAAAGCAAGATATAGATTGATATTAAATAAAATTTATGTTGTGACTAAAATTGACATGTGTAATTTTATATATTAAGTTTTTTTATTTATTCATGAAATCATAGTTTTAAAAGTGGTATACGATATACTATTTATATAAAAGTAGTCCATGTATAGCTCAGATCTATGTAATTTATAGAATATCGTTTTTTTTTTACTATGAAAATAGAATACCTTTTTCGAATGCTGCATTTATAGACGTGCTATTATTTTTCCAACAGATACGAGCATTTCAATTTTCAACAACTAACTTTATCTCTGAGTCGAATAAAAAAAAAAACTAACCTATCTCCTCTGAAATCATTGAAAGAGAGCAATCAAGATAATTAATCATAAGTCATAACCATGTAAAATTGGTAGGCTTAACTTGATGATTTGATTGATTCTTTTTTATAAAATAGTACTATGTCAACAGTGACAACACGTGCAAGGAGTGTAGTCTAATATTGGAAAGTCATATTCGGACGATTCACTTGTACTTATTTGTTTATTAGTAAGTGCTACTCGATTTAATCAAAGGAATCAACTAGTGGTATGATCTTTTCTTTGGGTCTTTTCAATAAATAAATTTCAAGTATACTGAATCAACAATATACATTTTAAGACTTTTGAACATTTAATAGTTAATCTTCAAATAATTCAAAAAAATTATACTGTAAGCCTTAAAATAATCTGGTAAGAATTTACACCAAAATAATAATAATAATCAAATAATAGACAAATTAATACGTCAACCTACAACGTCAACTATTTACCAAATTAAGTTACATTATTTTAAACAACTTTTTCCAATGGAACTAAACAAATAATTTTATTTGTTAAATTATGAAAATATTTTACTATTAATTATTTTCTAAAGGTGAGGTGTTGTGGTGTA
Organism: Cicer cuneatum; assembly: GCA_037974295.1. NCBI lineage: Eukaryota > Viridiplantae > Streptophyta > Magnoliopsida > Fabales > Fabaceae > Cicer > Cicer cuneatum. The sequence goes on from JBBPBO010000004.1 coordinate 79,561,044, forward strand.
CCACGTTGGATGTCTATGCCTGTATATCGCAGCCAGAGTCATTTTCCAAACAACAAACTTTCAGTTTTCAACAAGTTATTTATATCTGTATAGCGTGAAGTTTCCAACTTAGTAACTTTTTATCATTATTTTTCAACTTTCAACATTGATATATTAAATAGAAAAACCTACCAACAAGACAATACATATATAAAAGTTTAGATTGCAAAGTTCGAGTAATGGGTGCCCATTTAGATCTTCTCCTTTCAATCAACCACCAAAAGACAATGGGGACATGGGGTTAAAAAATGGTACATAATATCAATTTCGGAAGTCATATAACTTAACTTATAACTTATAAGTGTATAGTTTATATCGTTTTTTTATAATCTATTTTAAGTAGTTTTTAAGCTCATAATTTATTATTTTTCTTCTTCCAATTTTACCCTTAATTATTATTATAAATAAAATTATTTTTTTACTCTTTATAATTTATTTATTATAATTTAAAATAAACAATTTTTAAAATTTAAAATAATATAAATAAATAAGTTATATAATTCAAATAACTTGTTGTATTAATACTTTACCTTGAGTTCACCTCTTATCAATTAAATAAGAAAAGTAACAGTAACTACGATCCATAATGACATGGGTAGAATTGGTTAATTGTGGAACCATTATTGAACTTTTGAACTATCAATTGTGGAACCATTATTGCACAATTGGTTAATTGTTCTCTAGTCGAAGTGAAATGGGTAGAATAATGACATTTTTCGGCAGAAGAAAGTTAACATGCATGAGTGGAATAGTTGAAAAGGGTTTTACATACAATTTTTACTATTGTTACGAACAATTTTTGGTGCGTTCTAAATTTTCTTGATAATTGTTCTCATCTTGGGATGCCTCAAACTACGCTTTACAGTGGCATGAAATATTTGGTGTTCTGTATATTACTTTTCTACGTGACTAAATTTAATTTTATTTCTTCAAAAAAATATAAATTGAAGGAAGGTCACGATAGCACTACAAAACGAAAAATTAGGTATTTAAAACAGATGAAATAGAGCAAAATAAAATAGAATGAAGCATAATTAAATAGAGATTTCATTTGATTGTTTGTATATTTAAGTAATTCCATCTCATATCTCTAATATTAGACGAGAAATAAGATGAAATAAATGTCATCGTATTCTATTCCATCATTTTTAAGGGGGTTGCTAACTAATGTTATATTAAAAATTAAAATATATAAATAAAAAATTGAAATTTCAAAAAAATTGTAAGATAGTAAAATGAAAAAGTATAATGAATTATGAATAGTGTATAATATTAAATATTAGTTTATTTGCAATATTTAAAAGTAAACTAATTGTGTTATTAAAACTCAACGACCATTTTACTCAAAAAAAATAAAAATAAACAACAATCATTTGACCAAAGAAAAAACAAAACAACCGCTCAGTCAAGAAAACATAAAACAATAGTCAAATTTGTTTATATGTAAATGTCAGTAGTTTGTAATAATAATAATAATAATAATAATAATAATAATAATAATAAGATCAACTAATTAATTTGCAGGTCAAATACATTGCTGATTGAAAAATATATATTCAAAAGCCTATAAATTTGACTTTTATTCTTACTTTTATTCCCGACTCTCATGTCACACGCAGAGGAGGTGGATGAGTTTCGTTTGTATTCAGAGTTGACAAATGACAACACAAATAATCAAATTTTAACATCATTTTATTTTATCTGCTCATTTACAGTTTTTTTTTTTTTTGACAAAGCTCATACAGTTATTATTGTGTAACTCACCTTTTTCTATTTGGTTATTTACAATTCCATAGAAAATGAATGTCACATAACTGTTTAAATATTGATTTTTAACAAATGGAATGCACCTATATGATTAAGAAAAGGTTTGAACTAGAACACTTTATGTTTAGTTGAATGAGGAATACTTTAATAATCTTCAAATGCTGAAAATAAAATACCTTTTCACTTTGATTTATTCAACTGAAAAGTTAGTATCACCCTCAATTGGTTATTATATATATAGGTTTAGGATTTTGGATTTTTAAGAAAAAGAATTAGACTTAATGTATAAGTTTATCTATTTATTCTATAGCGAATTACCTATCTATTTATCCTATAGCGAATTACCTTTATAGTGGGTAGTTTATATTCTCTGAGTCTCAAATAAGTTTCACTTAAATTAAAAATAAACAAATAAAAAAGAATGATAATTATATGTTTATTTTCATTATCATAAATGCAAAGTAAAAAATAATAACTTAAGAGTAATTAACACAATATTAATTAGAGATTACAATTGAAATAAAATAATTAAAATTACATTAGAAATCAAAATTGACAATTATTTTTGCACAAATATTTTTTGCAAATGTGACAATTATTTTAGGACCAAAGAGTATATTATATTTGTTAAGTTAATTGAAGTGTTTGATAAAATTAACAGTTTTATAAACTTAAAAAGTAAAATGACATAAAGGATCACTACTAATTAAAAAAAAATAATCAATTAATGTTTAAAACTTTTTGAAAGTAGTAATTTAAAATTTATCAATTTGATATATTATTTATTTATTTAATTAATTTGATATGTTATTGATTTTAAAATAAATAAATTATTTACTTAAAAATATTGATTATTTTAAATAATAATTTTAAATTGT